>BJKM01000508.1:0-5000 GCA_015082035.1 Chaenogobius annularis | reverse complement strand
GTCAGTAACTAATTTCCCCTCCTGGAGAAACAGGGTAAAGAAATTCCCCCCTTGCCGATATGTTCTGGTGGTTGTTAATGGCAGTTGCTGTGTTGCAATGGAATGCGCAGAGCCTTCTTGCCAATGGCCAAGAAATTAAGCGTTTTGTTGCTACGTTCCAGGACAAACCTCATAGACGTCTGGGAGTTAATAATACCAGGATATACAAGTGTAAGGATGACAAGGAGCAGGGTAGAAGTGGAGGTGTAGCTATGTTTATTCTGAATGCCTTAATTACACTGTTGTCACTATGAGTAAAGCTCTATAAGCTATGGCTATTAGAATTTGGTTTGGTAATGATACTGTCATTGTAGTGAACTTTTATAACCCGTGCAATGAGCTAAAGCTAGATTCTTTAAATGGTATTGCAAAGATGTTCAAGGAAAACCGTTTGGTGCAGAGATTTTAATGCACACAGCACTTTGTGGGGTGGTAGAAGTACGGACAAGAATGGGTTGGTGGTGGAAGATTTTATTGATAAAAGTGAGTTGGTTTGTCTGAATGATGGGTAGGGAGCCCGATACAATATTGTGAGCAACACGGAAAGCGCAATAGATCTTACGCTTGTGTCCAAGGAGATAGCAGGCATTAGTAGTTGGGAAGTTCTTAGTAGTCTGTCGTTTGAAGTGATCACTATCCCATACGCACTATAGTGGGTATTGAAAGCTGCGCAGGCAGAGGGACAAAGATCCAGAGGTGGAAATTGGCAAGTGCAGATTGGGAGGCCTTCCAAAGGTAAACTGCTGGCTGTCGGTTTCGTGAAGGAGAATTGACTCAGGTGGATGAATCAAACATCACACAGGCAGCTAAAGACACGATTCCGAAGAGTAAAGATGGGGGCCGTAAGAACCATGGTGGACTGAAGCATGTGGTGAAGCTATTAGGGCAAGGAATAAGGCATTTAAGGTAAAGGGTCTTCACACCTTCATTGGCTACAAGAAAGCTTGTGCAGTTTTGCGAAGAACTGTCAGGATGGCCAAAAGAACCTTTTGGAGGCAGTACTGTTCCAGAATTGGAAGAGATACACAACTTGGTGATGTCTGGGTGATGATTAGGCGTATGAGTGGAGTTAAGGGCAGTTATGAGATGCCAGTTCTAGTGAAAAACGATGTTCAAGCAGTCAGCAACCTTAATAAAGCTGAGCTGTTGGCTCGTACTTTTGTGTCTGTGCACAGCTCTGACGATCTCTCACCTGCAGCAAAGCAATGCAGGGATAATACTCTGGCACAGAATGTTGAATTGTTTAAATCCCAGCCTTCAACTCAAGATGACCTTGACCTCCCGTTCAGGCTATTTGAGCTACGAGGTGCGCTTTCTAAGGCAAGACAAACAACTCCAGGTAAAGACGAGGTGTGCTATGATATGCTGCTCTCTCATTTAGCAGATAACGCTCCTGGTCTACTCTTAAATCCATTGAATTTAATCTGGGATTCAGGATGTATTCCGTTAGCATGGAAACAATCTATTGTAGTACCAGTCCTGAAGCCAAACGCCCGTCTGGCCCATCGAGCTATAGGCCGATTGCATTGACATCGCAACGAGGGAAAACCATGGTTACCGAGCGGTTGAATAACTTTTTGGAAAGTCAGAATTTGCTTTCCAGTCACCAGAGTGGCTTCTGCAAGGGAAGAAATACCATGGATTCTTTGTTATGCTTGGAGTCGGAAGTCCAAGTAGCCAAGACTAACAGAGAAAAAGTTATTGCAGTACTCTTTGATGTGGAGAAAGCATACGATATGGTTTGGAAGCAAGGGGTCCTTATCAAGTTGCGTAAGTGTGGTGTGAAGGGAAAGTTGTTTATCTGGGTAAGGAGTTTCTTGTCTGGCAGACAAAGTCAAACCAGTGTAGGCTCAATTTACTAATAATATTTTATTATGTATAGACGTGCAATATATAGCAGGGAAGAGAAAATCTGTTAATTAACTTGACTAGACAGATTCATACAGATGACAATTTTGAAAATAAAATAATAGACTAAATAACAGATGGTTGAGCTTATAATCACCTCACTTGAAGATCTTTTTAACTATAATATTATTTATTATAATAAGACAAGCTCCATGGTAACGCTGGGATGAGGGGCTTGAGACGTAGAAAAAGTCAGCTTTCCTTTGGGTCGCGTCAATAACAAACTGCTCTGTGAAGGACAGAAACAGCCTGAACAGTCTCCTCCTGCTCCTCGGCCTGACTCCCTCACATCTCTCGCCTCCCTCATGTGCTCCGCTGTTCTCTTGTGACGTCGGCTCGTTCTGAGCGACTGCAGTGTGCTCCTGCCGAAACTCACTGCGGCCAAAAATACTGTAGCCTCCTCGCGCTGATTGTAACTCATGGTTCACTCGCGCTTTTGGGGACCACCATGTGATAGACTCGCTCAGTGTGTGTATATACTGTCACTTAGCATCAGCCAATAAACTTTGCTTTGGTATCGACTGCCACTGCCTCCGAGATTGACTGCCAGATCGCGATCAACGCAATGGGCAACCCTGCTCTAAGGTTTATGAGGTAGAAAATGGAACCCCACAAGGAAGTGTGTGCAGTCCTATTCTGTTCAATGTCATGATAAATGACATCTTTAAAGATGTAGATTACTCTGTTGGAAGAAGCCTTTATGCTGACGATGGCACATTGTGGGTGAAAGGCAGAGATCTCCGGTTTATTGAGAAGAAAATGCAGAGAGCAACACAGCAGGTGGAGCAGTTGACTCTGAATTGGGGATTTAAATTGTCTGTACAGAAATCCCAAGTGATTTGTTTCTCTAATCGGCATGAGAATGTCTCTCTTACACTGCATGGGCAGGTACTTGAACAGGTCAGGGAAGTGAGATTCCTAGGAGTTATCTTTGATGAAAGGCTTAATTGGCAACAGCACATCGATAAGACTAGAGATGTATGCAAAAAGGTGAATAATCTGCCGCGTTGTCTTTCTGGACGGCACTGGGGAGCTTGCAGGAAATCACTCCTGACTATTTATTGGGCTATTATGAGAGCAGCTATTGATTATGGCTGTATTGCTTACATGTCTTCGGCTGAAACAAACTTAAAGAAACTTGATGTAGAACTAGCCCAAGCCTTGCGTATCTGTTGTAGGGGTTTTAAGACTTCCCCTGTCTCTGCAATGCAGGTTGAATTGGGAGAAATGCCACTATGGATCCGGAGGTTACAATTTATCCGTCACAATCTGAAAAGCCGCGCTGCTCTCGGGTTTTCAGATCATGGTTCACCTGATCCCCACATACAGACAGAGGCTGACGCTCTCAAAACCTGCAGTGAAGAAATCTAAGAAGTGGACCAATGAGGCACTGGAGGAGCTAGGTGCGTGTTTAGACATTACATACTGGGAGGTTTTCAGAGCTGCCACAGATAGTTTGGATGAGTACACGGACACTGTGGACGTCATACATTCAATTCTGTGAGGACAGCATCATACCAACACAAACCAAAGTCACTTTCAACAATGACAAACCCTGGTTCACTCCAAAACTGAAGCAGTTAAGGCAGCAGGAGGACACCTTCTACTCCAGGTTTGATGTGACCACCCTCTCCCCTACGGTGGCCACCTCCGCCAACACAAACCTGGTCCCACCCACCTCCCCCACCACTCTCTCAGTTCAGGAACAGGATGTAAACAAGCTATTTCGGAAATCCAACCCCCAAAAAGCTGCTGGACCAGACGCCACATTAAGACACTGCGCAGCAGAGCTGACCCCTGTCTTCAGACATTTTTAACGCCTCCCTGGGGTCATGCCACGTCCCAGCCTGCTTCAAGTCTGCCATCATTGTCCCTGTCCCGAAGAAGCCCCGGATCACTGGACTTAATGACTACAGGCCTGTGGCACTGAGGTCTGTAGTCATGAAGTCATTTATAATAATAATAATAATACATTTGATTTAAAAGCGCCTTTCAGAACACCCAAGGACATTGTACAAGAGAATAAAACAGCAGAATAAAACAACAAAATAAAACAACAGAATAAAACCCACAGTACAGAACTGGATGATGGTGTAGGAGTGACTGAGTTGTGTGGTGTTGGAGTGACTGAGTTATGTGGTGTAAGATTATTATTTGAGCACCTAGTCTTGCCCCACCTCAAGTCCTTCAACTCCTCTCTGCTGGACGTCCTGCAGTTCGCCTACAGATCAACCTGGCACTCCGGGAACCTATGCCAGGATCCTGTTGGTGGACTTCAGCTTTGCATTCAACACCATCCTCCCTGCTTTGCTCCAGGACAAGCTCTCCCAGCTCAACGTATCTGACTCCACCTACAGGTGGATCACCGACTTCCTGATGGATCGGAGGCAGTGCGTGCGGCTGGGGAAAAATGTCTCAGACACTCGGACTATCAGCTGTGTACTTTCTCCTCTGCCCTTCTCCCTGTACACAAACTGCTGCACCTCCAGCCACGACTCCGTAAAATTGATCAAGTTTGTGGACGACACCACCCTCATCCGGCTCATCTCGGACAAGGATGAGTCCGTCTACAGGAGGGAGGAGGACCGGCTGGTGTCCTGGTGCAGCGGTAACAACCTGGAGTTCAACGCCCAGAAGACAGTGGAGATGATCGTGGACTCCAGGAAAGTCACATTCCCCCAGCCCCCCCTCATCATGACAGACTCACCCATCACCACCGTGGACTCCTTCCGCTTCCTCTGCACCACCATCACCCAGTTCTACATGGCCATCATTGAGTCCATCCTCACCTCCTCCACCACCGTGTGGTATGCTGGAGCCAGAGCCAGGGTCAAACAGAGACTACAGAGACTATCGTGTTTTCTGCTGGGAAGGTGATCGGCTGCAGACTTCCATCTCTGCAGGACCTGTACGTCTCCAGGGCTCTGGGACGAGCAGGTCGGATCACAGCTGACCCTTCTCACCCTGGACATGGACTATTTGAACCACTCCCCTCAAGCAGGAGGCTATGGTCCATCCGGACCAGAACCTCCCGCCACAAGAATAGTTTGTTT
>BJKM01000507.1:0-424249 GCA_015082035.1 Chaenogobius annularis | reverse complement strand
GGCTTTACACCGAGAAAAAGTTGAGAGCGCACAGGAGAGCGCGGGGAGAGTCACCACAGCCTGAATCAGAGCAGAGACAGCCGTTTTGGAGCCCGTCGGACTCGCTGTTCACATCTGACCACGGTCACATGCCGCAGCTCTGTCTATTGGCCGCTACCCGCCTTTCTCTCATGTTGTCCCTGACTTAGCATAGCGCACAGAGAGCTTAAGTTCTGCTGGTGCACTGGTTGTAACTATAAATTGGTCTTAACTTTCAGATTTAAGTTTGACGTAGCTTAAGACCAGTCTTACGACCAGCTGGTGCACTTGGCTCCAGGATATGCACTTGAATGCTTAGATGAAAACGGAACTAAATTCATATTTGTTATTCGCTTTACTGTCACATTTTGTGACTAAACGCAGTTAGTGTGTGCAGTATGTGGGCATAGACGCATGTCCTTTTCCAGGCTGAGTTTGATTGACTTGACTGACTTGAAACGACACCACAATGCTTTACTTACAGTGGGAAGCCGCTCACACAGGGAAAAGCTGAAACCACCACCAGAGGGCAGGACAAGTCCAAGAGTCCTCAAAGGGAACAGAAGGTATACACGGGAACAACACTTGAGCTGAAACACACTAACATTTTTCGTATGATTTTCAGTTGCGTCTCGTCACCAGTAGTGGAAGTCAAGTTGCTGGTGCTTCAGACTCATAGTGTAGACCAATTACAACTGGACAACGCGTAGCTACCCAACAGGCAAGACAGGCAATTGCTTGGGGCCCCTTCATCATCAGAGTCCCCAGAGAGAAGTCCTTAGGCTACAATAGGATCTTTGCTGTTATTATAAATGATGGACAGGTCTCTCTTTTGAGTGTATTTTTATACTTTGACCATAATAGGGGGGCATTACATCAGTGAGCCCAATTTCTTTGTATACTGTCCTCAGTCATGGGTTCAGCAACTGCAATAACTAACTGCCATTATTCTTGCCAAATAGAAGCCATACTAATGTTTATAGGCGTGGTTCACCCTCCTCTTCTATAATTGAGCCAAATGATACAGGATTTCCTCTGAAATCCACAGGAAACGTGTTCAACTTCAGCTGTCGCCATTTGAGAGAATCCCAAGTGAGTTAGCTTTACGGATAGCACCACATCTTTGAACTGTTTTGGTTGGCCATGAGGAGTTTCACATATGAAAAGTCTTGGAACATGACAGCCTAAATAAAGCATTAATAAATTGTGCTCTATAATTATTATGATGATAAAAGATATTTCGTAGATTAATGATTGTATATTGTGTAGTGTCTTTAGTTGTTAGTCATGTAGTGTGGACTCTCTCAGGACAGGCAAGAAAGTGTGGCCCTCAGACTCTGTAATCACACTCTGTTCAGTTGTGTTGTGTGAACCCTCCACAACATTCTAAATATCTCACAACTGGAAAACTCGTGTAGTGTGTCCCCAGCTTTGGAGAGGTTTCAAATTAAGTGTACAATTCACATGAAAAGAAAGTTTACATTTATCTTTAGCTATGTTTTGACTGGACCCTGATGCCTCAGACCAGATTGGTTTAGAGCACTTTGGAATGGTTCAATTGCCATGCATCCATGGGAGTGGTACGGCACAGAGCGGTCCGAAGGGGGCCGTGAGATGTACTACCTTCCAGAGGATGCTGGCTTGCTTTCGGCCCCTGGAAGGCTTTAGTGTGCAATGTTTAGTCACGAGAGAACGTTTTCAGGTGAAAACAAATTGCATAAATTAGATGTAAATTGAAATAATTGTTCCTCACCAAACGCTGAGTTGAGCTTTTGATAAACTGCCACATTTCCAGGGATGATATTTTTGTTTAGGCAACAGACTTGGCTAAATAAAGGTAGCACATGTTGGCATCAGCTGTGTCTTTTTTATGGATGTACAACACTCACTTTTAAGACTGAAAATATATATTTACAGTACATAATTGCATAATGCAAGAGATGTGAAAACACAGCGTAGGGGCAAGGAGGGGTGAGATGAAGGTTTGGATAATGGTAAATGCAATCTGCGCTGGAAATACAGTATTTTGCGTCTTGATGCGAGTTGACTGATGTTAACATGCGCTAGCTTTGTTTTGCTTAGCATTTGGGCTCAAACAGTTATGTTAGCATCAGTGGGAATATTATGGTTGTCACAAGATTAAGTCATTGGTTGGTGAGAAATTATTCTTTTCAATTTGTTTTCACCTGAGTCAGCATTCTCTTATTCAGTCATCTCGCTCAAAATCGTGCCAGGAGCCAAACGTACGCTAAACCTTTCATGGCCCACATTGGATCGCTTAAACGATCACTTAAGACAGTAGAGACACTTTAGGACCATCCCGATCCACTCCAAAGTGAACAGTCGAAAACATGACTATTGAGATAATGGTTCTAATGAAGTCACTTGACACAGATGGGTGGTAAACGGAATGAAGATGTAACCTGTTCGCATTGTCTCCATAGAGGCAAATGGACATTGTCAAAGAGTTGTCCACTGCGGTTAGAGATGGTCATACTGCCCTGGACGACCTCCGCAGCCGCAATGCAGAGCAGGCTTTCAGCCGTGCCCTGGCCCTCGTGGGCCCTGGGACTTCCACAAAGGTGCTCTTAATTGTCTCTTACCCTAACCCTTTTATTTCTGTCTGCATCCCTCTTTCACATCATTTGTGAAGCCATCGTCTGTTTCCCTCCCTCCCCTCTGTCTCCCCTCTTGTCTCCCCTCTCTGTCTCCCCCTCTCTCCCCCTCTCTGTCTCCCCTCTCTGTCTCCCCTCTCTGTCTCCCTCTCTGTCTCCCCTCCTGTCTCCCTCTCTGTCCTCTCTGTTTCCCTCTGTGTCTCCCCAGTCTCCCATCTGTTTCCCTCTGTGTCTCTTTTCTGTCTTCCTTTTTTCCCTCTGTGTCTCCCCTCTGTCTTACATCTGTTTCCTCTTTGTCTCTGTCTCCCCTGTCTCCCTCTGTGTCTCCTTCTTTGTCTCCCACTGTGTCTCCCAACTGTTTCCGTCTGTGCCTCCTCTCTCTCTCCTTTTTTCCTCTGTCTCCCCTCTGTTTCGCTCTGTGTCTCCCTCTTTGTCTCTTCTCCCCTGTCTCTGTCTCCCCTCTTTGTCTCCCACTGTCTCCCCCATCTGTTTCCCTCTGTGCCTCTTCTCTGTCTCTCCTTTATCCCTGTGTCTCCCCTCAGTTTCCCTCTGTGTCTCCCTCTTTGTCTCTGTTTCCCTCTGTGTCTCAACTCTGTGTCTCCCCTCTATCTCCCATCTGTTTCCCTCTGTGCCTCTTCTCTGTCTCTCCTTTTTCCTTGTGGCTCCCCTCAGTTTCCCTCTGTGTCTCCCTCTTTGCTCTTTGTCTCTATCTCCCCTGTTTCCCTCTGTGTCTCTTCTCTGTCTCTCCTTTTTCCCTCTGCCTCCCCTCTCTGTCTCCCCTCTCTTTCCCTCTGTCTCCCTCTTTGTCTCTGTCTCCCCTGTTTCCCTTCTGTCTCTCCCCTCTGTCTCCCTCGGCCAACCTCTGTGTCTCTGTCTCCCCTCTGTGTCTCCCGCTTTGTCTCTGTATCCCCTGTTTCCCTCTGTGTCACCCTCTGTCTCTCCCTCTGTCTACCTCTGTCTCTCCTTTTCCCCTGTGTCTCCCCTCAGTTTCCCTCAGTGTCTCTGTCCCCCTCTGTGTCTGTGTCTCCCCTCCTCTCTCTGTCTCCCCTCTTTGTCTCCCTCTGTGTCGCTGTCTCCTCTCTACGTTGTCCTTCTGTCTACAGTATGCATGTTCTAAATACTTGTGTGTCTCAGGTGCTCGGTGTATCCTCTATAGACGTCTTGCTGTTGCAGTATGGCAGAGCCACAGCCCTGACTCAGATTGGACGTCCTGAGGTAATCCTGTCCCTCTGCAGTGGGACATGTCCGTCTTCTCACACATGTAGTGCACGTTCAGACGAGTGTGAAAACGTGATGATGTGGTGTGTGAAAGGCCTAACAGGAGACACCACTCATACAAGGAAAAGCTGAATTAAAGGTGTACTATATATACATATGCAATATATAACCCTTCTCATGTAGGGTGCATAGACATATCATTTGTAGTCATGATCATGCTATCGATCACTTAACAACTTGGCTATTCCGGGAAGATTTCAGAACTCCAAAGCCAGTCCTTTGTATTTGTTCCTATAGCCGTTAAAACATGCAAATTCTGGATAACCCAGAGAGTCTCGTCTGAGGTAAAGGCTCATTAATGCCCCTTTTTCCATTAGTAACTATTTGGCTGTACCTGGCGTGATTCAGCCCTGCTGTGGTGCATTTCCCTTTGGTGCTACCTCCTCAGACCTGGTACCTTTTTAGTACCCTCTTCCCCATTGGGACAAAACTAGCAAAATAGGGACTAAACGTGACGTCCATAAACCGTGAGATGTTGATGGGGTAAAAATGTAACTATGTTTTGTGAGCGACTCCAGCGTGCAGTAGGAGACATAACACTGTCAACATAAACAACTGTCTTTCTTAAACATGCTACACAATACAAGATTTTAGAGTCTTTCACCATTTCTAAACATGAGACAAAAGTGCGGACCACAAACATGAGGAGATTCTTGTGATCCCTTGAATGCAAAGACTAAACCGAAAAAAGACAGCACACTTTACTACTCAAAATAAACATGTCGGTGTAATCCCTCATTCGTCCAGGAGTGTTCCATTGTAGAAAAAGATTCAGTTGTAGTCATCTGGACTCTGTTTTAGAAAAAACAAAACGTTTCAACTCTCATCCAAGACCAGAGTCATTCTCAAATCAGAGAAACAAGTCTGAGAACTCTTGTTTATATCCTATCTCTGTGAGAGCCTGCCCCTGGAGACCGCCCTGGGCATTCGATGCTAAATAGGCACTCAAGGTGAGGCAGGGAACAATAGAACAATAGGCCCCATCCCAGTTTCAATGGGCCATTAGCAGCAGGTCCGCCCTGTGGGCAGGGCTCTCACAGAGTAGGATATAAACAAGAGTTCTCAGACTTGTTTCTCTGATTGAGAATGACTCTTGGATGAGAGTTGAAATGTTTTGTTTTTTCTAAAACAGAGTCCAGATGACTACAACTGAATCTTTTTCTACAATAACTCAAAATAAAACATCTCTGGATCTGTAATTCTGTCTGTTCCTGATGCTCTGCTGTTTTGGCTGCAGCTTTGATGTTTTATTGTGATATAATAATGTCAGTAATTGTATTAATTGTCACTGTATTTTGGTGTCTGTCGGGCAGATCTCTTTTGAGTTGCGATCATTTTGCGCTGTTCTCCACGCCCAGTTTCTATATATCACCACTGAGCACCCCTTGTAATGGAAACGCTTTCAGGGCTGAGGGGGGTACAGCTCAGAAGGGACTAACGGAAAGGAGCATAACTTTAAATTGAGATGTCTGATGTGCTTTTGGTAAGAATCTAGTGACCCTAAACATCCCCTTTTACATGTTACTGGTGAGGAGAGCAGAGAAATAATAAAAACATAATAAGTAAGCATGCAGTTGTAATGAATGTGATTTGATAAAGAAATGCTCTGAACAAGTCTGGTAATGATTTATTGACTTAAACAAATGTAAATGGAGCTAAATACAATTGTTTTTGTTGAGGGGACAGTGTTATACCACGATTAAAAGCTCAAATAAGTCAATTTGGCATAATATGTTGAAAGGAAGTATTAACCACCAAAACACAATTAAAGAGCTCTAAAATTGCCTCTCATTTCCATTGTTGTGCACACAGGAGCTGTCTGAGGCTGTGCAGCTGCTGGACCAGATCCAGACGTCAGAGGAGAGGACATTCCAGTGCCTGGTATGCCTGGCTTACGGGCGCGTCTATGTCAAAGAGAACAGGTGAGAGCTGTTCTGTGTGCTGCTGGGATTTCTATTCACTCGGCTCCCATTATAGTCCTTGTCCCAGGCTCACCCTGTGTGTATGTGACAGGTACAGCACAGCCCTCACCTACTTCTCAGACGCCCTGCAGATGGTGAAGAACAAGATCACCCCGGGCAAACTCACATGGCCCCTGACCACACACCTGGTCCCTGAGACACAAGTGGACTATTTAATGGTAATCTCTGGTCCATTAGGGACTATAAACAGTATCAGTAACAAATCCAATAAATAGGTTTACTTGGTGCTAATTAGGACTGCATGATATTGTGATGTGCAGTATGACTGTTAAGTACTGCAATATTGATATTATTGCACTATTATACCAAAATAAGACCAAATTTAGACTAATTTTAGACTGAATAATGAGATTAAATCAGTCATATGAAGGACCTTAGTGTTGTTATGATATTTGAATGTACATCATGACAAAATTTCAGTCATATTGAAAATAAAATAATTATCTGGAAAAGTAAATGTTAAGCTTTTGCTTTGATATTTAAAAACGTACAATTTCATTAACAGAAAAGTTAGTTATTGCAATATATTTCGTTTGTTGTGATACTGATTATTGCGTCAGCCAATATTGCAATAGCAATTAATTTACGTTATATTGTTTAGCTCTAGTGCTAATTCCTCAGATGAATTGTCTTCTGCATCTTTTCTGTAAAGTAGCTCTGTGACATGCTTTACTAAAGTAAATCTGGGACATGCATGGTCCGCCTGTATTAAAACAAACATGGCTGCATGGGAAAAAAATAACAAGGCCATGGGATGTCACACTATCAGATTTTGCAGTTACAAATATTGTGAGGGAAAATATATCTATAGACTGCCGATAATGGGCCTACTTTAGTTGCCTATAATATTATATTAAAATGTAGAAAGCTCCAATAGAAAACTGTTTGTTATAAGAATGAACATGCCTACCATTTACTATATCTGATTTTTACAAAAGATAATTTAGTGGCCTAATAGAAAGTAAAGCCTTTTATTACCTCACTTGTTGCTCCTCTATACTTAACAATGGGATTGTTCAAATCTGCTTCCGTAGAGTGCAGACACTTTCCTGCTTGCTCCTGCTTGCTATAGCTGCTTTCCTTATTTATTTTGCTTTTTAATCAGTTTTTGCCTTCCAAACATTCTTAATTATGACTTCTTTTTTTTAAAGTAAAACAATGATTTTAAGAGCATTTTTAGAGTTTTAATCAACAAATCTGACGAGCCAGCGACATGGCCGGGAGATGGGAAACAAATTCTTGTGAACACTATTGGAAATATCAACAAGAAATTCATGAGCTTCAAGCACGGATATTTGCTTGGGAATCTGAAAAAGTACTGCACGATACAATCCCTGTGTCATCCAGTGGTAAGAAGTCCAAATTTTTTACAAGAAAAACAGTTACTTGCAACCTAAACCGGAGTGACTGTGTCGTTCCTAAAACGTTCCAAAGACCGAGCCTGGCACAATCTCGGTACAAAGCCTGAGCGATACAAAGGTAATGTAACCTCACCTAAAATACAGCTTAAAAAAAGATTTTTACCACTTTAAAAGACTGAAGTAAATGAACAAAGGAAAAATGGGAGACATGACGTGGCGAAAAGGCAGACAGAGACAGAGAGAGAATCTGTGCCTAACGTCAAGGTCGTCTTGATTGGGGATGGTGCGAATAAGTCAACGTGATGCATTGAAAAAATTAAAACACATTCTTCTTTCTCAGCGCCACAGTCACTGAGATTACGTCACACATTTCTGATGTTTTGGCAGACATATCAAGGAGCTAAACAGATGATTGTGCACGTGGGTGCAGTGGACATACGACGTGAAGAGACGGAAGTTTTGAAAGAGACTTCTTGGAGTTATTCGACGTGCTTGATAAAATGGAAATCAAAACATTCATAAGTGGACCTCTTCCAAACATCGACAGGAGAGAACAAGTTTAGCCGGCTGCTTCAGCTGAACACATGGCTGTCCAAAGAGTGTGCAACAAGAGGATTGCACTATATTGAGAACTTCTATCTATTCTGGAAACGAGAGGAACCTGTTTAAGAGAAATTGGCCCACACCTGTGCAGAGGTGGAGTGGGGGTGCTGACAGAGAACCTGCTCCACGCTCTGAGGCATTGGACTGGGCCTGGACAGGGTCCTGAGCAGATAGTTAGAGAAGAGAAGAATATAGAGAAGAATCCTGCTCCATCAGCCAGAGACCGATCCAATTGTTTCAACATCAGCAGCACCACAACCACAACCTATACCAAAGGATTTTATTAGCAGCCGCTCCAACACCACCAGCAAAGGATTCAACTGCTTCAGCTGCTCCACGATCACCTCTACCGCCTCCAGCGAAGGACTCATCAGCAGCAGCACCACAACAATCTTTCACCTGCGGCCAGTGCAGGAGTCATTTCAGTTCTTTCCCGCACTGTCTTCATCAAAGGCCTTGGACCCATCTGTGACAGGCCCTGCAGCATCCCTGCCATCGCCCCTGTCCTCAGAGCAGCCCTGGACCCCCCTGCAACATCTACTCCCACTACAGATTCGTTCTCACTCTCCTTTCCATCTCCACTCTCACCCTGGGGCCTTCTCAGCCATTTTGAATATCTGATCAAATCAGTCATTTAAGATGGCTCCACTCACGCCCAATATAATATAGATCAAGAGTTCTAACGATGATGAACTCTCCCCTGACTGCCGCTATAAAAACCGCCCCACCTAAACCCTCCGCCTTTCACCTGGTCCCAAACTCTCACCGGCTCCCGGTACACCAACAAATGCCCCCCCACATATCCCCCCTCACCTTTCACCTGGTATCTCCCATAGCTAGGGTGCACTGGGTCTCAGCTTTGCCGGGACTTATAGTCATAATGAAAATCAAACCAACTCGGGGCTCTGTGTAAAAACAGCATCCCCTAGTGCTATTTCTGTAGTATCACATCACAAAGACAGGAAAACAAAATGCGAGTCAGGCTGCCCAATCAGAGAAATTTGATTCAAATCCCCTGCAAAAAGATAACGCCCAATCCCACTGAAACTGATCTGAAACTAGCTGTGCTAAATGTCAAATGCTTATGTAACAAATCATTCTTAATTCATAATTTTATTTCTTCTTATAATCTTGATTTTATGTTTGTAACTGAAACATGGCTTGACAAAAACACAGGAAATTTAGTTCTAATAGAATCTGCTCCACCCAACTTTAAGTTTGAATCGGAAACACGAGAAAACAAAAAAGGGAGGTGGTGTGTGTGCTTTTGTTAGAGATGAAATAGTTACCCACAGGTTTTCCTTTGGGGTGTTTTCAACATTTGAGTATGTATCCTTTAAAATTGAGCTAAAACTGTCTCCATCCATTCTCTTCATTGTTTTATACAAGCCTCCCCAGCACGGCCAAAGTTTTATTGATGATTTTACTGAGATGCTTTCAGTTGTATGCATAGGCTTTTATGGTTTGGTCATAACAGGTGATTCAATGTTCATGTTGATAATATTTGTGACTGAATCGTAACGAGCTTCATGCTGTCCTTGAAACTTTTGGTCTTACTCACCACGTGAGTGGCCCCACCCACAGCAGAGGGCACACTCTAGATCTTCTAATTACAAAATGGGTTAATATTTCAAACGTCAATGTGGTCGATGTTGCTCTGTCTGATCACTTCTGTGTCTTCTTTGACCTCTCTGTTTTTCCCAAACCACCGGCTGGTCCTGCAGTTGTTCGGAGGAGACACATAAATGACAGCACAGGAAAACTTTATGGAAATGATAAACCTTGAAAATGTCCCATGTTCTAATGTAAGTGATTTGTTGAAAACTCTTTGTTACATCTAGGGTTTTGGATGTTCTCTGACACCATTGCCCCTATGAAGGCAAAACATTTTTTTAAAAAGCAGAACGCGCCATGGAGAAATTATGATTTGGTCAGAGCACAGAAAAGGGAGTGCCGCCGGGCCGAACGAAAATGCTCCAGGTACAAAAGGAGATTTACAAAGAGAAGTTGTACATGTACATACCTCATTTTATGTAGAACTAGGGAAGGATATTTTTCTGAAATAATTGGAAGCTGCAGTAACAACTCGCGTGTCCTGTTTGCCACAGTAAACAGATGAACAAACCCTCCAGCTCAGCTGCCGTTAGAACTTGAGACTTTGAGAAATTCAGCTCGTCTTTGGCTCCTCCTCTTGCTCCTCAGCCCACTCACGCTTGTGTGGACCTCCTCGTTCAGCACTTTATCCGCTGTCACACCAGACAATAAACTTCATATTAGATGGGGTTGCTTTAGGCTCCGATACACACGTGTGTGTGTCACTCGCAACCTCAAGAAACATATTTGGGGATACTGTAGGTTTCAAAACCCCAATGATTAACCTCCCATTGCTATAAATTAGCATACATTTGAAATCTGTTCATCTTGACATCCCTAGCAGGGACTGAAAAACATTGCAGATGTCTGTAGAATCAATGAGCGAAGCATAAAAACACTGAATATGAATATGATGATGACCATTCAGCTCCTTTGTTTCCCATGCATCACGGAAATATAAATTTGATTGCACAGTGCTGCCCGCTGGTCGAGTGTTTAAATCAGTCACAGAGTTCCAATCCAGACTCCCTTTTCTCTAATCCCCCATTTCACGCTCACCTTTCCTGTCTAATAGAGCCTTCAGGTTAAAAAAATGTATTGCACAGTCCTGTCTGAGTTTGAATTGTGGCGACGGGGGGAGTGGTGGCCAGACTCACTGCGTGTGTAATCTGAATCCCATTTAACTGGAATTATATCCTGTTTTTTAATGACCAATGGCCATGGTTGACTGGTGGATTAACCTATCACTTCTTCCACAAATGTTCAAAACATGGCACTTAATCATTAAAAATGTAAAGAAAAGAAAAAACAGGACTGAGAAAACAGTCGGATTTCTGCATCAGATACAACAAGCGAAGCTTGTACACCTAAGGCCAAAGAAGTTTAGATTTAGTCTTGAATGTAACGAGGGAGATTGAGAGGAGATGTCAGTGCTGTATTGACTCATCCTGTGAGTAACACCAGGGTATATATTGGACTGCTTAGTAAAGTCTGTATTGTTCATTCATGTGACTCATGTGACTCAGGACCTACTGGAGGACTCCAGGGTAGAGCTGTGCAAGTTCCCTCCTTTACCAGATGCCATTTTGCCGTCTTGAAAATTGTATCAGTTCTGCTAAGAAAGAAATCTACTTTACTGACCCTGATTTTAAGGTAATTGTATGTAGACATCATTACATTGTATTAAGAGCCCGTCTTAAATTGTCCCCTTTTGTTGGCCAGGGCTTTATCCAGATCCACTGCTGCCAGAGCTGTAGAGTGGAGTACCACATGAACTGCTGGAAGGGCCTGAAGAGCCTGGCCTTCTATGAGAAGAGTGAGAAGGTACCCTGGGCTCTGGCGTATGCGTCTCTGGATGCTCTGCACAAATTTAATGAGTGCACTTTCTTTCTCACAGGATTTTCTACAAGACCTGTGTTTAACCCCAGACTGCACAGGGCAGATTAACACTATTAAAATCTATGGTCCCACGGGCCTGGTTAAGTGTAAGGTAAGAATCTGCGCGCGCTCTGCACACTATACTTTACATTTGTTACATCTAAATCCCATCTGTCTCCACCAGTTTGAAGTGGCTATTCCCAAAACCTGTGACTCCTAAAAAGCTTAAAGTAAATCAGAAGTGTGCTAGGTAAGGCCAGTGTGTGACCAGCGCGTTCAGCAAAGTGTAATGAGCGCACATTCTACACGTGTGTGTTGTTTTGTCAGTATAAAGAAGATAAAGTCTAAAGAAGAATGTCGGCTGCGGAGGAAGTGGTCTAAGCAGCCTGAGGAGTGTGAAGGGGTCAGCTCAGAGAGTGCACTGCAGTGCCAGAACTCAGCCAGCGCCCAGCTAGGCCACCGAGAGGTCAGTCAAGTCCGTGCAATGTTCACGTCAGCGATTTAGTGGAAAGGGTTTGCTTAAGACCGGAGTCCTTTACTACGAAGCTGGAACTTATCCTGGATAAGTTTCTCTTAAGTGTTACCTGATCATTTACCCCACATCCAAGCAAAAACCTTCCATTGTGATACAGGTTTAAATCCGGTTTCAAAAGAACTCTTTCTTGTGAATTATAGAAAAAGATTCAGTTGTAGTCATCTAGACTGTTTTAGAAAAATAAAACATTTTGACTCTCATCCAAGAGTCATTCTCAATCTGTGAAACAAGTCTGAGAACTCAGGTTTTTATCCTACTCTTTCTTGTGAAGTGGTTCCGATGTGATGCTACAAAAGGAGAGCGAGTCAGTACCTAACTTGAGTTATCAGGCCTCAGTTTTATTCTATTTATATATATATATATATAGAGCTCGCTCTCCTGGATTCTTATTGATTAGTCAAAGTGTCAAATGTATTTCCACAGTGTCACTGACAGCTATCAATTGTAGACCTTCTCTCTCGTCTCCAGCTCGTCTCCACTTCAGGGACCACGTTCTCCTGCAGATTAGCCAGCACATGGAGCTCCTGCGGCAGGAGACGAGCGCTTGTGTGTCGATCCTGTGCCCCCGCCTGAGGCCCTGGCTGCAGCTGGACTGCTCCAGAGGAAGTCCTGTAGCTGCAAGACTCATCCAGTGTCTGGAGGAGCCTGCAGTGTCTCTGGGAGCAGCTGTGGAGCTACTGCTGGAGCGGAGGAACCGTGTTTGGGCCCGAATATTCTTACACTCCCTCAGTGACAGTGTGGACCTCCAGCCCAGAGTGAGCAGCTGGGCCCAGCACCTGGACAGAGCAGGTCAGTGCTGTCACAAGGAGTTTGAAACCAGTCTTGGCTCTGTCCTGGTATTCCTAATGCATTACTTGTGCCTTGTATATGTTTGGTTCCAGGTCTGAGTGCAGCTCAGCGCTTCATGGAGAATTACTCGGAGGAGCTGGAACAGTTGGACCTTTCCCTGCTGCGGCACTTCGGCCCAGTGCAGGAGTGCATCCTGGAAAAGCTGGACAGTAAGCCTGAGGTCCCCTCTTCCCTGGGCCTCAAGGTCATAGAGTACCTGCGTCAATCTCCTGCTCAGGACATGAGGCTGTTCATCTGGGCCCTGGAGGAACACCGACAGCACTACACCTCCTGTCTCTCCATACTTGACCATTATTTTGATATGATGGGTACAAAATTCTCTCCCTGCACACTGTATTCTCTCTAATCTACTTCCACTGTAATGTGTTCTGTCTCTGAATCTACAGATGGTCTTTGTTCAGTTTTAAAAAAGTCAGAAGATAATAATATAGTAAGTTACTGATCCTTTGCTGGCACGTGTGTGATGTGAAAAGCTAAGTGCTTTGTCTCTCCCCAGAGTTCTCCTAGTAAGTCTAAACATCGGTCCAGAAAAAAGAGAGGCCCAAAGGTAAGAGCCAGATGTGTTGCGCAGGGACAGTGTGACTCTGTGTGACACTCTGTAACTCTCAGGGTGACTCTCTGTCTCCATCTGCCTGAAATTCTGTGCCTCTATGTGACTCTGTATCTACGTGACTCTGCGTCTCTCTCTGCGTAGCTCTCTGCGTGACTCTGTCTCTCTCTTTGCATGACTGTGGCTCTCTGTGTAACTCTGCTCCTCTGCAGCCTGTCATGGTGTGGCCCATCTCGTGTGCTGGTTCTGCCGCAGAAGAGTGGGATCCTGGTCTCCTGGAGGAGGACTCCCTGTACGGTGCTCACTGTGCACTACATTTATAGGCGTGTGAAGCAGATACTTGCCCTGACTGTGTCTGTCCCCTCAGTATGTTCTTGGAGCAGCCCTTCACCGTGCCCTTTCACCTTCGCCAGCAGCTGGCCTCCTTTGAAGAGCAGTACAGGACTAACAGTCCTACTAACCTTGTTTTAGACAGTCCACCTCAACTTTCTAAAGACACTTTATATGAGTAAGTAGGGGCAACATTCGAAAAAGAAATGTTTCAAAGAATGTCATCTGGACAATGTTTTTCAAATCAACATTGTCCTGATGACTGAGCGAATACATCGGCCTTCGTCAGGCTTTAAGCTATTTGGACTTTGACTGAGCATGATGACCTTTTTCTAACCGCGCTTGTCTTTCACAGATATTTTACTCAGATTTTGGAGGAGCATGGTCCGCTGGTGGCCGATGACCCTTTACTAGTAGGAGAGGTGAAAAACTTCCCAGTGTCGGCTCAGCAGCAGATCTATGAGGCAGGGGGGCTGGAGGCTTTTCTACTGGGTTCTCCGGCCTTCACGCGGCTCGGGGCGTATGTGGGCCTGTCCAATATAGAGGGTCAACAGCCACCGCAGAACAGCCTGGACCAGCTGGACGTTATAGACGGCAACACATGTCCTCTTCATCAGTCCAACTTTTTTACTTACCTCAGGGAGACTTATCCCACCCTGCCAAGCCCATATGATTTTGACCTGTACACGGACTCTGGTGTGGTGGAGCCTACCTCGCCTCCAGCAGAAGACAGCACTCCCACTGAGGCTGAGGGAGAACCAGACCAATGCCTAGTTCAGGAGAGCCAGTCTAGCTCTGGTGACGGCACCCTAGAGCTGCTGTGTGTGGCCGTCAGCACCGAGGTTATCCAGGAGTATGAGAGCAGCCAGGTAAGCGCAGTGGCAACAACAACACCCAATAACACAATCATGCACAAACATTTGTACAGAGTCAATTTGCGTCAAGTTTTTCCTCAGGACACAACAACATTATGAACTAGTCTGAACTGTAAACGAGCCAATCATTTTGTAGTTAGTGAGTAAGCCACTGCCACCACTAAGATTGTCGCAATATCAGAATTGAATGTGTTACGATTATTGTAAGAAGAAAAAAAAAACGAATTCACGATTGTTTTCTCCATAACAAAAAAATATATTTTTCTCATTCACATATATGATAAAGGGGTGACCAAGCATTTTCGGCTCCATGCTATTTTCAGATTAAGTTTAGCCCTAAAATCTACCTATAATACAGCATTAAAATATTTTTTAAATAAAGTATAAGCCTAGGGGCCACAACCAGATGACAGAAGTTTAAACTTATCAGCATCTCACTTGTTCCTCTTCTTTTATAGCTATCATTTTTTACTGAAACAAATGCTGTGGTAACGGGAGGCTTAATATTTCATATAAACCTCCTTCATATAAACAGGACACGCCTGGTCTAATAGATCACAATTAATCTCTAGTATGTGAGCAGCGTTATGAAATAAATGTTCTGAATGATAGAATAAAATAAATGTGATGCAGCTTTTTATGTTCAGGTTTACTGTTACAGTATTTGCCCCGTCTGAGCGCCGCCATACGATGTAATCCTTCTTCAGGTTGTATTAGTTAAGAGCTGCGACCCCCAGAGAAAATAAGTTCTACACAGAGTAGGTCACGTGAACATTGGACATTTTACACAAGTCAATCTACTTTAGAGCATATTTTAGCAGTGAGACTTTTCTCTCGTTCTCCATTTAAACCAACGGAGTTCTGGACCGGAAGTGCCATTACAACATAAGTGGTGATCACGTGGGAAAAGAGAGGAAAGTGGGCGAGGCGAAATAAGGTCAATAGCTGCGGAATGCCACTTTTGGGAGAGTGGTGGTAGATACACATTAACAGATCTTCTCTCCTTTTTAGCTTAAAAATATTGAGAAGCAGCCTTCAGATAAATGAATATGAAAAGACATACGGTTATAGTTTTATACTTTGTTCGAGCAGCAGGCTCGCATATGGTGGACTGCAGGCGGTGAATGGAGGCCTGGTCTAACTGCAGGAGGTGGATGGAGGCCTGGTCTAACTGCAGGAGGTGGATGGAGGCCTGGTCTAACTCGGAATACAGTAGTAGCAGCAGTAGTAGTAGCAGCAGCAGCAGCAGCAGCAAGCAGCCAGCAGCCAGTATTAGCCGCAGTAGTAGCAGTAGTAGCAGTAGTAGTCGTAGTAGTCGGAATACACTTGCAGTAGTCTAAGTGGCAGGTTATAAAGGCATGAATGACGCTCTCCAGGTCTGTGCAGTGGAGATATTGTTTCTGAGAGAGTGCAGTTGATAAAAGGCCTCTAACAACACCAAGATTTCTGGAAGACTTGGGGGAGTAGGAACAAACCCCAAATACCACAATTTCTGTCTTTGATTCTTTTAACTTCAGAATTTTGAAAGCCATCCAGTCTCCATCCAGGCAGCAGTTTTGGCACTATCTGTTTGCAAAACATAATCTGCAAAACAATGAAACGATATGATGTACAAGGAAAACAATAAAGGGCCTAAAACGGAATCCTGTGAAACTCCACAACTTAGTTGGGCCACGTCTGAACTATGGGGGCCTTATTGAACAGAGAAGAACCTATCTTCGAGATGACCCTGAACAATTTTAGGGCCACACCTTGAATGCCAACATAGTTCTCAGAACTATGTTGGCAAGAACATAGTTCTCAGAACTATGTTGGCCTATACTTGGACAGAACCTCAGAATCCAAATTGGAAATTTTTCCCCAGAAACTAAACAATAGCATTTTAAAAGCACTTGGGACACAAGCCTGTGTTCATAATTTTCTTTAAATAAGGACCAATAACGTCAAAAGCATCTTTTAGGAGTTTGAAGGGAACCTTTTCTCGAAAAAATATATTCCTGAGGTCCTAGCCGAATCTCAAGTCGCAATGCTTCAATTTACGTTGGAAAGGGCAAACCAAACGGGCTCTGCCAAAAAAGAAGAGATACAAATCCCCCGAGAGCCCTGATAATGAGGTTTTTTAACCACAGAGATAAGGAACAAGCTGCAAGAAGCAAAGAAGTGATCCACTACGGCGAGAAATCCTTTTGACACCAGACCAAGCAGTGGGAGTTTGTCAACAATGGGTCGAGTTTCACCACCTTTGTGAAGAGCTCAAGAGAAGACTACTACGACATGGTTTAGCGTTTCTAGCCACTTTGTTGGTGACATACAACACTCCAGCAGAAACTGCTCCTCAAGAAAATACAAAGCACGGAGGAATGGGGAAGAATGGCAGGAGGTTGTAGTATGTGAATTCAGGTAATAACACTGTTGCAAAAAATTACGTGTAGTTAATAGGAATATAATATTAAATTGTTCAATACAGGTATGTCGATTCAATACATGTGTGTTCGCTCGATACGCACGTCTTGCTCCATGTAGTCATATATTTTGGTTTGGAAAGGAAAAGATTAGCTTACACTGCCCTATGCAAATTTAGGAAGTAAGCGACTAGAGGAAGGATTTATCTTTCTGTTTGTTTTTTTACGTTGATAGATCTAATCTAGAGCTTTGGCTATATATGTCATTCAATGAAGGTGCTTGTAATTCACCTGCGACTTACAATCTTCTTTTCAGACATTATCTTAAACAGAAGAGAGTTGTTTGTGTTGAGCGCAGGAGACTGGGGGGGAGCTTCTGTCTGTCTTTGCTGCTGTGGAAACGAGGTAGACCAACCCATACTACACAGACATGAGAGATTATATTAAGAAATAAATCATGAAATGCACAAAATGCAAAGGTCCGATTGTGTATTTCTCGCTGCAGCCATATTAATTATATTATAAAACCGTTCCCTCCTTCAGCTGCCACCTTAACGTAGTGGAGGTGTTTGAGTGCCAGAATGAGCCAAGGAGCTATGTTGTTGGCGCTGTTCCTTCTAAGCTGCGCAATTGCGCACTGCTCCAACGGTCTCTGCACTGCAAACAAAATAAAAATCCAACCTGAATTGAAAATAAACTAAGCTCGATTAGTCGATTAGCATACAGCTATTTTCCCAGCCAAGCCGTAGAGGAGGCGAGCAGCGCCTTAACTGTGTCGGCCCTGACTAGAGATCTGCAGCGGACGGGATTTCCTGCGGGTCAAATACTGCAAGATCAGGCGGATTTGTGTGGCCTCAAGCGAGAGCGCCCCTGTCCCAAAGAGCAGATGCTTGCGCATAACAACTCGCTGTAACTGAGGACCGAGCAGGTGGAGAGGAGAGGAGAAGAGCTCTGCATCAGGTGGCTGTATAATCACACTTTGACCATGCAAGTAGAACACTGGGGAAACTTTATGAATGAGAGTGAGCGCGACGTGATTTTGGTGTCAAACATTTCTCCCTCTGAACAGTTTCAGTGGGATTAGTTTTGTTTCGGGTTAGGGGTTAGTTAACCCTAGTTAATTAGTTAACCCTAACCCTTATTTTGTTTATTTATTTAAAGACAGTCCCATACCTGTCTCTTGCTCAGAGCTGTCTAAACATGGGCCATTAATGGACTGTCTCATTGCAGTAATATGATTGTACCGGCCATAGCCCTCAAATACTAGGCCTATTTTTCTTTTTCTTTTTTTTGGGAAAACCCAATGAGAAAATGTCTCTTTTTCATGGGTCTCTGTTAAAACACAGCACAAAATAGACAACAAATACAGGATACTAAAACACAAATAAAACATTAAATTAAATTAACCAACACAAAAAACACACAATCAGAATCAGAATCAGAATCAGAAAGAGTTATTGCCATGTCAATGAACAAAATTCAAAAACGTAGGAACTTGTCTCGGCCTTAAGTGCAACATAAAACACTGAGTAA
The DNA here is from genome assembly GCA_015082035.1 of Chaenogobius annularis. Classification (NCBI taxonomy): domain Eukaryota; kingdom Metazoa; phylum Chordata; class Actinopteri; order Gobiiformes; family Gobiidae; genus Chaenogobius; species Chaenogobius annularis. The sequence continues at coordinate 405,847 of BJKM01000507.1, read as the reverse complement.
TAATAAAACAACATATATTCAATCAAAAAAAGGCATGCATTAGGAAAACAATTTAAAATTACTATACAATAAAAATAAAAATAGCATTCTATGTACACAAGTTTACAGTTATGTTTACACACACATACATACAATATGAGATCAAATATATTATTAAAACAAGTGTATCGCACTGCGGGTAGTCGTTGACCAGTGCTTTAAAATCCTTAAAAGCATAAAATGATTTCAATTAAAAAAGTCTCTGGGTTGCTGAAGTTGCTGAAAGCCTTTTTTCCTGTCTCTGGTTTAAACGATGGGATTGTAAGATAAAAATGACCTGAGACCCTCAAACTGTGAATACCTGATCTGATGTGCTATGAACTTGATAAATAATCAGCAAAATGCCAACTTAGAGCTTCATACACAAAACAAAAGGCAGTGCTGTTCTCTTCGTGCATCAATGAGTGCCATTCTACTTTAGAAATATTAATTCACAGTGGTGAGTTCTGATCTTCTTTTCTTCCTGTAATGAACCTTAGAGCTGAAATGAAAAAACTGAGTTCTGAGGTTTTAACACTGTTGCATGTAGAATGCCACCATAATCTAGAACTGAAAGAAAAGTAGCCTGATAAAATGTTTTCTACAGTTTTAAGAGGAAAAAACACGCTTAATTCTAAAGAAGAATGACAACCTGGCTTAAGATTATTGTGTCAGCTCTGTATGAGTTTAGCATCGATCCATGATGCCCAAGTATTGTAATGGTGACTTGATTCACATATATTACCATCAAGCCGAGAACAGCAACATTTTGTTTATTGAATTCATTAATAATTTAAATAACACCCTTGTCTTTGGATGGAGTGAAAATCACTCTGAGATATTTTGAATCAACTTGGGCACAAGAAGGTGCTTTGGCAGTTAGAAGCATCATCTGCATATAAATGATGCTACTGAGTTTTAAGATTATGCCCCAATGAGTTTTAAAATGCTTAAATAAACAGTGGTCCAAGACAGAGCCTAGGAACACCTATTATTAAACAAAAATTCAGATTAGAACCTCAGCGAATCATCTGAGCTCATTTGTGAGGTTAATCGACAAAACCATTTTTTAGAATTGGTATCAAAACCCAAACAGGCATCCAGACGCTCCAAGAAATACATTGATCTACGGCAGGGGTTCAAACTCATTTTTGGGCCGCGGCCGAATTTCGATGCTCGGGTCTGGGCGCGGGCCGAACATAACGTAAAATATAATACAATAAAAGATAGAAGAAGAAATAGCTTATAGTAATAGTCTTTGTGACACATTCATGCAGCAAGAAAACAAGATAATGAAGTTGAGATCACAGATCGTTGGTTGTTGCATGCACAAACTCAATATGATCTCACATATTTTTAATAGTTTAAACTGATTTTAGTGAACGATTATTCATGTGGTAAACCAAATGGTGCATGTATATTGATTCACACAGTCCTATTAAGTGTGGACACAGTCATGTTCATACTTTTTACATTCTGACCTGTTTTTACCTGTTGGCCTCATGATCTGTCCAGGTTTTGCAATGTTTCCCTCACAGAGCTGTCATCAACAGAATTGTTTCTTGTTTAGCTCCACATTAGCTCCACTTTTAGTGTCGCTCTAAGTCCACAAAACCGTCTCCTTTCTTTCTTCTCCACGTGTTTCCCAAAAACGTCTCTTTCCTCGTTAGACCTCGCTCAAATCTGTAAAGTGCGCGACGCGCGTTGCACTTCTAAAAGACACTTGCACACCGGCAGCGCAAAGCTGGGGGAGCGGACGCTGCACAAGGATTGTGGACGTTGTTAGTTCCCAGCCGATAAAATGCTATAGGTCTACGGAAATGATTGAATATAAATGAAATGTTTGGCTTGCCAGATTAAAACGTCTGGGGCCAGAATTTACACATTTTACTGCCCTCTAGAGGCCGGAGGGAGCATTTGGTTTGTATTTATTTAAAAAATCACAACTTTTGATAGAAATGAGCTAGAGTCTTGCTTCTTTTTTTGACATACTCAATACATGTATGCCGCGGCCGGATTAAATCATCCACGGGCCGGGGCCGGCCGCGGGCGTAGTTTGACATGCCTGATCTACGGAATCAAAGCCTTTGAGGAATCAACAAAAACAGCAGCACATTCCTCATGGCTGTTCCAATGCAATAGCAATAGCATTTCTAACTCTTGGTAGCAGCTGTGATAGTGCTATGTCCTGTCTAAATCCAGACTGGTAGATAATTTAAAATGGAATATTGGTTTAAAGAACGCACGCACCTGGTTACTTATGAGCTTCTCTAAGAGTTTTGCTAGGCTGGATAGTTTTGAGATTGGACGGAAATTATTAAAGATGTACTTTGCTTTGTGTATATTAAAGTTGGTTTAAAGCAGTGGTTCTGAAGTGAGTAGGCTATAGGCCCACAGAACATCTATTCCAGACTCTTCCAGTTTGGATACCTTGGAGCATACTCCTGGTTGAGGGTCAAAAGGCCATTACTAAAAAATGTATGACTCAGGCCATGTGCACACGTAGCCGGTTATCTGATAAAACGTCCACACATAACCAGAGCATTATACTCTTTAAAACGGTGCTTTTGGAAAACTCCAACCAAAGTAAAGATTTCAGAAAACTCCGGTTTTGTGTTTGAGTGTGGACATGGATAAACGGCGTTTTAAGGTCCCAAACGTCACTGTCTGCGACAATTACTGAACACGCGTCACATATGCGTTCTTGTTTACGCCAGTGGACAACGTGGATCCTTTGAGAAGTGTGTTACTTTTGATTGTACAAGTGCCGCGCACAGAACGAGTGCTTTACAGTCTGCTATATTGCACCAATAGATCCATGCAAATGGCGCGCGAAATCATGTTTCGCGGAAGTGATGACGAGAAAATGCCTGCTCTCATTGGATAGATTGGGTCTAACTTTTTGGCAAACACTGTTAACTATTGTTCTGGCATGTTTATGACCGCGCTCAAGAGCACAATTATACGGGTTTGTGTAGATGGACATGTATTTAAAACGATTGTGTGTACGCAGTACTTTTTAGAAAACAAAGGGCGGCGGATATGCGTTTATAAAAATACCCACCTACGTGTGTACATGGCCTCAAACTGCATTGACAATCGAGGGCTGGACACAATTTGTAAATTACATTAAAAAAAAATTAAAATGTACCTTTTAAAGACTTTGGACAAGATGGGACTTACTTCCGTTCCGTAATCTTTGTTATATTTTATTTAATGGATGCCATGCCTTTGTTTTATTTTACTCTTTGTGTCGTATTTTCTGTGTTTTGTTCTGAAAAATTGAATTGAAAAAACTCAAGTCATTACTTGTTAGAAAATGTAATGAACATATAAACCACAACCATGTTTCTGCGCTATCTACAAATGCCAAAATTATTATTTTTTAAATATGCTGCCTCATTAAAATGAATGACACAAGTAAAGTACCAGGCTGCTCTAAACACATCACTCCTACAAGGGTCTATTGTTATTTAAAAATACAATCTTCAAGTGAAAAGTATGTGTGTAAAGTGTGTGTTCCCGTGTACTCAGGGCGATCTGAACAGCGTGCTGAAGCTGCACCAGGACATGCAGCAGCAGATGAGCTCCATGTGTGAGGAGAGAGAGAGACAGAGGCTGCAAAGGGCAGAGGAGCTCCGGGGCCTGCAGGAGGAGCTGGACCAGGTCTGGTCCTGTGTGCAGGTACCCACACAAGCACCATATCTTCAATAAAACAGGGCTCTTACGCTACATGAAATATGAAAATAAATATGTAGTACTGCTGGCTGTATGTACAGTGTACTGTGACCTCGACAGGAGAGGCATTTGACTGCAGTTGGTAAGAAACCTAGAAACTAGGGAAACGATCAATATAATATTGAATCATTCGATGCAGGTGTCACGATTCAATACACGCTCCATGCGCACTGTGTTGTCATATATTTTGGTTTGGAAAGGAAAAGGTTAACCTTCGCAGACAAACATCATCTTCTCTAGACTCTAGAACCGCTTTTGGTTGGAGGTTTAAGATTCAACCTTCCAGTTGTTTATAATGGTTTGTTGAAACCCTGGAGACGCCCGAGACATTCTGATGCTAATTAGGTATTCTAGGAGGAGGAAGCCGAAGTCAGGTCACAGTAGGATGTAGATGGCCCATCTCGTTAAGTTTCAATGAGCCATTATCAGGAGGTCCCGCCCTGTGGGCAGGGCTTTCACAGAGTAGGATATAAACTGGAGTTCTCAGACTTGTTTCACAGACTGAGAATGACTCTTGGATGAGAGTCGAAAAGTTTTTTCCAGAGTCCAGATGACTACAACTGTATCTTCTTCTACAATTAATATCATAGGTGTTGAATATATTTTTCTAATTACCACAAATACCATAGAATATATATATATATTTTTAATGAGAGCCAAAACGTATCGAAATCATATTGATATCATGACCCATGTATCGAGATGCATATCGAAATATACATATTGAATCCCTAATAGAAACATTAGTAGTACTTAATCCCTCCTGACTGCCAGAGGTTGCACTAAAAGCACAGAATGACAAATTATGGCCCAATTGCTGTGATTAGCTTGTTTCATTCTTTTTGCCTTGTGCAGTAAAAGGAAAAACCAGAGCATGGACAGAAGCAGCCATCACATACACACAGCACCAGAGGAAACCCAACTCTTGTGGTAGCGCGAGGCAAAAAGTTGGAGATACGGACAATTGAGGACTAACAACTCCTCAAAAGCATTGCACGTCTGAAATCTGGGACTACTACTTAGAAGAGAGGACGTTTGACACACAAAAAGTACACGTTGTCGTTGCCTTCTGCTAACTTAGCCTGCTGCTCACTCGGATCCAGTGTCACAGAAACAAACAGTGTTTCATGTGATGAAGCACGGGGCAAGAGACGGAAATGATTACCGCGCAACATTCATTGGAGAAAGTTCAGGAGAATGCCCAGTGTAATCACAGCGACTAAAGTATTAGACATGAATAGCGCTTTACCTTCGCCTATGTTTGTGCTGCACATGAAGAAAAGGGCAAATCAGCAGAGTCAACTTTAACATTGGCCACATTATGTCATTCCATCACATCTGGACATCCCATGTCCTCGCAGTCATGTGAAGTATGTAAAGAGCACAGAAACAGTGATGAACACAGAGGAATATCATCTAAATCAGGGGTGTCAAACTCATTTTGGGCCAGGGGCCGCTTTTCGACGCTTAGGCTGGGTCGCGGGCCGAACATAATGTAAAAAATAAAACAATAAAAAATATAACAAATGTTATATAGCCTAGTAATAGTTCTAGGTGGACACTGTTGCACAAATCTGCAGCAGGTGAAAGACTGAGTCCATATTCATGCAGCAGCAGGAACAGGAACATGGACGTGTGATATGATTCTGATATTAAATGTTTGTATCACAGACATGTTAATGTTGCTGCACTAACTCAATATGAGCTTTTACAGTTTAAGTTTATTTTAGTGACAAATTATTCATGTGGTGAATCAAATGAGAGCTCAAAGCAGCTTCACTCTGTCATGTTCATACTTTATACACTCTGACCTGTGTTTTACCTGTGGCCTCATGATCTGCCCAGTTTTGCACTGGTTTGGATGTTTTCCTCACAGAGTTTGTCAGCAAAGAAGTTTGTTTCTTGTTGTTAGCTTCACATTAGCGCGCTTTTAGCACAGCTCTAACGTCCACAAAACCACCTCTTTTCTTTATTCCTCGTGTTTCCCACGATCTGCCCTGGAGCAAAGCACCACGTGTGAAGCTGTCCCTGGGCGCTGCAGGTCATCGCTGCCGGTGTGTTCGATTTTAAACCTAAAGAGTGTCGCTGGTCGCTGTCCCTCGGCACTTGAGCTGGCAGCACACAGCGCAGAGCAGCGCGGGGAGGGCCGCGCTGCAAAGGATTGTGGAATTGTAGTTCTAGCGATAAAAACGCGATATAGCTATTGGAAATGAATAATTATAAACTAGAAATTTGGGCAAGCCAGATGAAAACGTCTGGCGGGCCACATCTGGCCCGCGGGCCTTGAGTTTGAACACGTGATCTAAATGAATGCAGCTCAAAACAAACAAGCTTCCCTCATCTCATCTTGTAATGCTTTCCTCTGCACTTTATACTATGCATGGTCCACAGTAAAAATTATCAATTACAATACTAATTATAATAGAAGTGGCCTACTTTGCCCCAAGTGGAGGAGTTAAAGTATCCTGGGGTGTTGTTCACAAGTGAGGGAAGGATGGAGCTTAAGATTGACAGGGAGATTGTCGCAGTCATTAGCAGTGTCATGCAGTCGCTGTATCGGACTGTTGTGGTGAAGGAGCTGAGTCGAAAGGCAAAGCTCTCGATTTACCGGTCAGTCTACGTTCCTACCCTCACCTATGGTCATGAGCTTTGGGTAATGACCGAAAGGACGAGATCGCGAATACAAGGCTGGGCGCTCCCAGCGGTGATGAGCTCAGTCAGACGGGAGGAGCTCGGAGTAGAGCCACTGCTCCTAGAGGTCCCAGGAAAGACCCAGGACACGCTGGAGGGACTATGACTCGGGATCCCTCCGGAGGAGGTGTCTGGGGAGGGGGAAGTGTGGGAGTCCATGCCTAGGCCACTGTGACCCAGCCCTGGATAAGCTAAAGAAGATGGATGGAAGGAAGTTAGGCCCCTAGTTATTATGGTTTAGTGTAACAAACAGGCAGTCTGTTACCTAAGTACTAGCACCTTCACTGGAGCACTTTAAAATTACACATGGCACTTTGGATGGCACACAGCACTTTTGAACATAATTTGCACATTTAAAAACTACATTGCACATAATTGGTTTTCAAAAATATGTATTAAATTTGTTTTCCTTTTTACTACTTTTTAATCCTAGGCACAGTGGCACTTTAATTGGCAGCTGCTGGTCCCTGGAGGGAAAAGAAAAACACATTAGTTTACCAATTACAATAAATTTTGTTTGTGCAATATAGTGCAATATCTGTTATCTGAGTGTTTTTAAGTGTTGTGTGTTTTAGTGAAGTGTTTTAGTGAATGTTTTTAGTACTTACTCATGTTCTGTCCAGGTGGCAAATGGGTCCCCAGAGGAACGACTTTCCCTTTTTAGGTTCCGGGCCAGACTATGTAAAGAAATGTATAGGGGAAGCGGGATGGGTGTTTTAATGGTTTCGGGATTTTAAGTATATTTGGTGTTTGGGTTTTTAGGGTTTTATATTTTGTAGGCTTTTATATTTAGTTGGTGGGTTTTTGTTTTGTAAAGAGTAGTTAGGATGTTTTTGAAAAGCGCTAAAGTAAATTGGTTGTCCCTGTGGTAGCCACAGTGGTTTTGTCCTTTTAGTGGAACCAGATAAAAGGCGCCTCATTCAATCAATCTGGGTCTGCTGCTCCTGATGTACTTTTTGCACCTTGCACTTTTTGCACCAGCACTTTGTAAATATGCTTCAATCAAAAAAAAAAAGTAAAGAAAAGATGTGGACCACATATCCTGTTTGGGGTCTGAGTTTTTAACCTTTTTTACTGCTTTTCAAACCGCTCATGGCTAACCTGCCTCACAGTTAGGTTAGGATCAATCTCCAGGAAATGAATGCAAATCACAAAGCATGAAAACCTCTGTGTTTATGTGTGTGTGTGTGTGTGTGTGTGTGTGTTTATGTGTGTGTTTATATGTGTGTGTGTGTGTGTGTGGTGCAGGTGACGCAGCAGGAACTGGCTCTGTTCCAGCACAAACTGGAGGAGGAGGTGAAGAAGGACCAGAAGGACAAGCGGGAGCACCAGGAGCAGCTGAGAGGGCTTAAGCAGGAGGAGGAGGGTCTGAAGCACGAGCACCAGAGGTACACCACAGCAGCACCACTGCACCATCTTCTCCAGTACGGCTGCACAATATACTCACAGTACTGGCAGCGCAGTATTCACGAAAGGCAGCACCCATATGGCACACTGGGTCCCAGTTAATGGGTTTCAATCTTGTGACTTATTTGCTGTCACCACCACTGTATGCTGTCCGCTGTTAGAGGGTTATGAAAGACAGCAGATAAAACCAAAAATGAAAAGGGTTGATACTTGGAGAAGACAAGAGGCTATGGGCTTTGATCCGTATCTATAGTGGCGAGTCGCTGAAACTTAAAAGCAGAGACAACTTGCCGCAAACTTGCAGACATTTAAGCTTCCTTGTCCACAAGCCCTCAAAGCTTTCAAGAGCTTGTGTGCCTGGGTGAGTGACTGATCCTAAAATATAACACCAGGACAGTTGGAATTTAGGCTTATTAAAACTGTCTGCAAGTAGGCTAACATTTATTAGCGCAATAATGTGTAAACTAACGTTAGTGTTATCCGGGTACTCCCTACCTGAAACAAACGGCTCACCCCTCATTCTCGAGTCCATCCATCTTCTTCCGCATATCCTGGGCCGGGTCGCGTGGGCAGAAGTCTAAGCAGGGACTCCCAGACTTCCTGCCTCCCCAGACACTTCCTCCAACTCCTCCGGGGTGATCCCGAGGCGTTCCCAGGCTAGCCGAGAGACATAATCCCTCCAGCATGTCCTGGGTCTTCCCCAGGGCCTCTTCCCGGTGGGACATGCCCGAAATACCTCCCTAGGGAGGCGCCCAGGAGGCATCCGGAACAGATGCCCGAGCCACCTCAGCTGGCTCATCTCCACTTGGAGGAGCAGCGGCTCTTCTCCGAGCTCCTCCCGTGTGACTGAGCTCCTCACCCTATCTCTAAGGGAGCGCCCAGCCACCCTGCGGAGGAAACTCATTTTGATCGCTTGTATCCGCGATCTTGTCCTTTCGGTCACTACCCAAAGCTCATGACCATAGGTGAGGGTAGGAACGTAGATTGACCGGTAAATCGAGAGCTTTGTCTTTCGACTCAGCTCCTTCTTTACCACAACGTCCGATGCAGCGACCGCATTACTGCGGACGCTGCACTCATCCGCCTGTCAATCTCACGCTCGCTCCATCCTTCCCTCAGTCGTGAACAAGACCCAGAGATACTTGAACTCCTCCACTTGGGGCAAGGACTCCCCACCCACCTGGAGAGGGCAAGCCACCTTTTTCCGGTTGAGAACCATGGCCTCAGATTTGTAGGTGCTGATTCTCATCCCAGCTGCTTCACACTCTGCTGCAAAACGTATGTTGCAGGACCAGGTTTGATGGAGCCATCAGGAACAGCAGAGATTAGATCCTGTGGTCCCCAAACCGGACACCTTCCGACCCCTGACTGTGCCTAGAAATTCTGTCCATAAGAAAACAGTTAACAGAACTGGTGACAAAGGCAGCTCTGGCGGAGTCCAACACGCACTGGGAACAGGTCTGACTTACTGCCGGGAATGCGAACACAGCTCCTGCTCCGGTCATACAGAGACCGGGCAGCCCTGAACAAAGGGCCTGGGACCCCATTCTCCCGGAGCACCCCCCCCCAAAGGACACCCCAAGGGACACGGTCGAAAGCCTTCTCCAGATCCACAAAGCACATGTGCACTGGTTGGGCAAACTCCCATGAACCCTCGAGCACCCGATAGAGAGTATAGAGCTGGTCCAGTCTTCCACGACCAGGCCAAAAACCACTCTGCTCCTCCTGAATCCGAGGTTGCAGAGACATGTCAACCAAGACAGTCCTACAACATCCAGAGATTTTAGGTACTCAGGGCGTACCCCCAGAGCCCTGCCACCGAGGAGTTTGCCAACAACCTCAGTGACTTCGGCTTGGCTGATGGATGAGTCAGCCTCCGAGTCCTCAGTCTCTACTTCCTCTTCAGAAGACATGACAGTGGGATTTAGGAGGTCCTCAAAGTATTCCTTCCACCGTCTGACGACATCCCCAGTCGAGTCCAGCAGGTCTCCACCTGCACCATAAACAGTGTTGGTGAAGCACTGCTTCCCCTTCCTGAGTGTTTTGCCTCTGCGACAGTACAAGCTGCGGTACGCCTGGCCCGCCGATACCTGTCAACGGCCTCAGGAGTCCCACAAGCCACAGAGGCCTGATAGGCCTCCTCCTTCCGCCTGACGGCATCCCTTACTTTGGGGTTGCCGCCACGACAAGCACCTGAGACCTTGCGACCAAAGCTCAGAGCAGCCGCATTGACCCCCGGGATCTGGGAGAAGCTCTCCTGGAGGTGTGAATCGAAGACCCTGCTGACAGAGGGCTCCGCAAGACTTTCCCAACAGCCCCTCACTATGCGCTTAGGCCTGCCAAGTCTGTCCGGCTTCCTCCGCCGCCAGCGGATACAACTCACCGCATGGTGGTGATTGGTTGACAGCTCCGCCCCTCGCGGACACGCGGCCGGAGGTCAGATGACAAGTCTATCATTGATCTCCGGCCTAGGGTGTCCTGGTGCCACGTGCACTGATGGGACACCCTTGTGCTTGAACATGGTGTTCGTTATGGACAATCGGTGACTAGTACAGAAGTCCATTAACTGAACACCACTCGGGTTCAGATCGGGGAGGCCGTTCTTCCCAATCACCCCTCACCAGGTATCACTGTTGTTGCCCACGTGGGCGTCGAAGTCCCCCAGTAGAACAACTGAGTCCCCGAACAGTGAGAGACCTGTCCCCTCCCAGGGACTCCAAGAAGGCCGGGTACGCTGCACTGTTCGGCCCGTAGGCCGACACAACAGTGAGAGACCTGTCCCCAACCCAAAGGCATAGGGACGCGACCCTCTCTTTCACCGGGGTGAACTCCAACACATGGCGGCTGAGCTGTGGGGCAATAAGCAAGCCCACACCAGCCCGCCGCCTCTCCCCGCAGGCAACAACCAGAGAAGTGGAGCGTCCAGCCCCTTTCGAGAAGATGGGTTCCAGTGCCCGAACTGTGCGTGGATGTGAGGCCATCGTTACCGCTCAACCTCCCGTTGACGACGGGACGACGGCCCCATGTCAATCGTTCGGGCTGCACCCGGCCGGGCCCCGTGGAGCACCCACCCCAGGCCTGACTCCATGATGGGGCCCTGGTAACGCCAATCCAGGCGACGTAACTGGCCTTGGTTTTCTTCTATTCATAAAGGGCTTGTAAGGGCTCTTTGTCTGACTTGTCACCCAGGACCTGTTTGCCTTGGGAGACCCTACCAAGGGCTTGAAGCCCCAGACAACGTAGCTCCTGTGATCATTCGGGCTCTAAAAACCTTCTATTCTGAATCTCCTCTAACTGACTGTTTAGAGTTTAGTAGACCTGTTTATTTTGTTTTCCACTGTAGCCCCTCGAGGCAACTCCTGTTGTGATTTTGGGCGTTACAAAAATAAATTGAATTGAATTGACGTTTTCTCCAACTGTGATGTGTATGGATCTATTAAAATTCTGGATAGGGTATTGATAGCTTAAACCTGTCGTGAGTTAGACTAGTGGACAGTCCATTGAAACTGCAGCAAAAAAACTGTGTTCGGGTGACAGGCAATCTCCAGGCGATTTGTGGCAATTTTCAAATTTTTCTCTCTGGAAATTTCTTCAGTTTCCTTTAAAACTGCTTTTTAATCTTTAGCTTCTGTTTGCTCGGCTCCACACTCACCCTGCTCTGCTATAGCAGCTCTTGCTCTTATTGGTCAGAGCGATCATGTGGTGCAAGAGCCTGCACTCCCATCCCTGCAAGCACTTTTGTGGGAGCAGAACATTACTGCGTATGTTCGTTGGACTGTGAACTACCGGCTGTAGCTGGTCGCTAAAGGCTAAACTGTCGACATGTGCGATGAGCGCCGCCATTGGCTCAAAACAGCGGCATGATATCTGTCCTTTAAGAGTGCACAGTGTTCCGTTTCTTTAGAATGTTTCGATTTGCACTTCACCACACAGTTTGGTCAGTGATGTGGAGCGGTGCAAACTTCAGTCGGGTAGCACCCACAATGCGTTTCACTGGCATGTTTTGGAGCAGTGCAGCGCTTGAACCGTAGCAACTTCACACCGAGCGCTAACAGGATCAAATGGAAAACACTGTAGCCCCTCGAGGCAACTACTGTTGTGATTTTGGGAGTTACAAAAATAAATTGAATTGAAATTGAATGATGGTACTACAATGCTAGCAAAGCTGCTGTATTTGAACTTATACAGAATACTTTTCTGTTTTACTTTCGGCGCAGACTGAAGAGGAGCATCAGGGACAAGAAGTCAGCCCATGAGACCAGACTGCAAGACTTCCTCCAACTCAGGCACAGACTCTTCTCTCTCTCACTCACACTCACTCCTTCATTCATGTATTTTATTTAACGTTTTATTTATTTAAAATGTTTTACTTTACTATAATGAGATAGTGTGAATAAGCAGGTATGTGATGTTAAAACCATGTGTTTAAAGCTACAAATAAAAGTCAGGTTGTCATAAAATCTTGTGTGCTCCTCTTCTCCTGTAGTAACCAGTGTGCTGCTGAAAGAATGAGTCTGGAGGATGAGATCAAGCGCTGTAAAGACACCATGACCAGAGCCTCCAGGAGGTCCCTTGCAGCCCAGGTACATGACTATCGACATAGTTAAAACCTTTTAACAAATGAAGACTCATGCGTGTTGAAAACACAGTTTAACTGCACTTTCAACTACTCCAGGAAGCATGGACCAGTCAGGAATTGCTCTTAATCCAGTCTGCTCTTATTTTGTCAAGAATAGAAAATGGACATGTATCCTGTGCTCTTACAGTTTAAAAAAAGGAAATATAATCGCCAATGAACCCATGTTGCCAGTAGTGTTAACACAATACAAACATTTCTTCTTGATTTTGATGCTAATGAATAGGCTCAATATAGATTACGATTCCACGATGATAATATAAATGCTATTATTATGGACAACACAGATAAATCTCTAGATCACTGCGTTTTATTATTATTATTTTTTTATACCAATACTTGTTATCTATTTTTGATACTAGGTTTAGTATTTAGGTTTTTTGTGACAACCCTAGTTGTCAGCTTTAACCTGCAGATTGAAACACATCCAAGTGTTTCTCCTTCTCAGTTTCTGGACAGGTTATGTTTTTGTTCAATAAACCATGCTCTTTCCTGTGTGTAGCTGAGTGTGCTGAAGAGCAGCCAGGAGCAGAGTCTGTACCCACTTCACCGGGAGCTGTCAGACAGTAAGGCCGTGCTGTGGCGCCTGGATGAGGTGGCCCCCAGGTCAGAGCCTCCTCTTCTTCCTCCTCCTCCTCCCCCCAACCTAGCCAATCTTTGCTCAGCTCTGACCCTCTCTGTCCAGGTTCCCCCCTCAGGACCTGGAGGCCACACAGAATAGCATCAGAGATGGAATCCAGGACATTGAAACGAAGATTGCTTCCACCGAGGTATGTACATGGACCACAGCACTGTTGTTCCTTGTCCCGTGGTCAGAGAAGCTAAAGCTGCTGTCCTGTGTGCTGTTCAGGCCCATTACAACAAGCTGATGGAGGAGCTGAAGAGCGGCTGTCAGCTGTGTGACCTGCAGCCTGTGAGTGAGGCCCTGAGCATGGAGAGCAACCCTGTCCAGGTAACGCCACCGCATGCATGCACGCACACACACACATAATTGGCTTGGTATGTATTATTTAAACTAGTGTTGGGACACGTTCATTAGAACAGTTATAGTTGTTTCTCCACCACTCCAGAGGTGAAACACACACGCACACAAGACTTTCATGAGACTGTGGTGAGACAAAGGAGAGACGAAAGGATAATAATACTACCCGATTTAAGTGGTTAACCTTTTTTAACTAGGGTTTGCCACAACTTGTTGGAGTTAAGGCTGGCTGTTCAGAGAAGTTTGATCATTTCTAACATTGTCTAATTATTGTTTTATCACTGCAGCATACACATTTGAGTGTCTGGTACTGTCAGAGGGTGGTGCCTGCCCGCCTCCTGTCATGTGACTGTTGTTCTGACGCTGATACTGATGCTGTTCATGTGCAGATCCCTGAGGCCGCCTCCTTGCCCCTCCCACAGCCTCCTGCAGAGGGCAGTGCTTCACCACTCAAGAAGAAGAAACAGAGAAAAGCACAAGAGCTGCCCAGCACCACAGTGTTTGAGCGGGCCGTGGAGAGTCTGGGGATCATCTTTCCCGACATCAGCAGGTACACACACAACGATCATGTGAGCGCCTTTAACCAAAGCACAGCTCATGGGACTGCTCCCTGATTTTTCGTCCACTCAAACATTCTTTCACTGTGGATGAAGGCCCAGATTGGAGCGCTCAGTGGCACAGCATTTGGTGCTTTCTCGCCTCACAGTTAAAAGGTCCTGAGTCCAACTCCTGGGTGGCGTTTGTTTTTTCTTCTTGTGTCTGTGGAGGTTTCTTCCACACTTGTTGTGGCCATCACTCCCTGTAAAGGTTTAGAATCGGTTTGCTTGACCTGGTTAAAGAAAGGTCAAGAACTCTCCAGATTCTTTGTATTTGTTATGTGAAATTACCTTTTAAAAACCTGTCACAATAATGACCATATCAATCTATTCAATAAATCAATAAATGACTGGTGAACAATAATTTTAAGCCCAGTATTCATTGTTTGTTAACGCAGAAAACCCACGCTCTCCATAAAATGAGCCACTCAAAGAAGTATAATTAAAAGGCATTTTGATTCACACAGTAAAATAATGAACATCTATGGCATTATTGACACATGCTAACTATTCTATTCATTGTAGAAAAATTCAGTTGTAGTCATCTGGACTCGGATGAGAGTCGAAACGTTTTGTTTTTTCTAAAACCAAGAGTCATCCACCTCACTGTCTTCAATAGAGTGGTTTTTGTGGCTTTGAAGACAGTGAGGTGGAGATTCTGAGCAGGGAGAAAAAGGGGTTATGGAGTTGAGGTAAGATCGGGCCTAAAAAATCCAGCCCGACCCGACCCAGGCCCGCAGGCATTAAAGCCCAACCCAGCCCGAGCCCGACCAATTCACTTGATCTGCATGCCCGAGCTCGAAGCAAACCCGAAATTTCTAATTATCCCATAGTATTTTTGGTAGAAAAAAAACGCAAGATTTCTTGAGGTTAAAATAATCTACATATTTTTATGATCATGATAAATGCATTTGCACAACAAAATAACGCTGGAACACAGAATAAGAGGCCAGATAAAGAGAGTGAAAGAGAGATCTTGATGCGCACAACAACTCGCTTCATTACGCGGAGACACGCGGTGCGTGTTTTGCCTTTTCAGTTTCCCATGTCTTAAGTTTATCCTTGACTTCTTGCTGCTCCATATCGGGAGACCTGAACAAAATAGATGCGGACTTGCGGAGGGAAGATTACATTCACGTCACGTGCGCAAAGCGGTGCCCCGGCTCTGTGCTTCCTCTTTAGTAGTAGTTTATAGCATTACCTTACAGCCCCTTCTCTGTTTTAACCAAATTATTTATTTATAAACAAGTATTCCTTAGTTTAGTATCCACACATCGTTTTAGTATACATTTTTATAAACATATATTTATTAAAAAAGTCAGCGAGAGAGAAGCCCGGCCCGACCCGACCGTAATGATTGTTCATTTTAGTCCCGACCCGTCGGGTTCTGATACGGCTCGGACTTAAGATCTTACCTCTATTATGGAGGCAATCTTTGTTAAAAAGGAGAATCCTTCGTTAAATCGTAATGGAGGTTTAAGATTCAACCTTCCGGTTGTTTATAATAGTTTGCTGAAACCCTGGAGACGTCCGGGGCATTCTGATGCTAAACAGGTAATTAGGGAGGAGGGAGCCAAAGTCAGTGCACAATAGGATGTAGATGGCCCATTTCAGTTAAGTTTCAATGGCCCATTATCAGGAAGACCCTGATGAGTTCTAAAACTTGTTTCACAGATTGAGAATGACTCTTGGATTAGAGTCTCGAAGCGTTTTGTTTTTTCTAAAACCGAGTCCAGATGACTACAACTGAATCTTTTTCTACAATGGAACACTCCTGGACGAATGAGGGATTACACGACACACTCTATTCTATTCAGTTTTGTACAACCAAAAAATTCTTAACGTGGTGGAGGGGTTTGTTCGTCCAAATGATCCCAGGAGCTATGTTGTCCGGGCTTCAAGCCCCTGGTAGGGTCTCCCAAGGCAAACAGGTCCTGGGTGACGGGTCAGACAAAGATCGGTTTCACAAGCCCCCTATGAATAGAATTAAAGCAAGGCCAGTTACGTCGCCCGGATTGGCGTTACAGGGGGCCCCACCCTGGAGCCAGGCCTGGGGTCGGTGCTCGATGGTGAGCGCCTGGGCCTTTCCCCACGGGGCCCGGCTGGGTGCAGCCCAAACGAGTGACATGGGGCCGTCCTCCCGTGGACCCACCATCTGCAGGAGGATCCGTAAGGGGCTGGTGCAGAGAGATCTGGGCGGCAGTCCACGGCAGGGGACGACCGGATCTCCGAACACAGAGACTAACTCTGGAGACATGGAACGTCACCTCACTGGGGGGCAAAGAGCCTGAGCTTGTGCGGGAGGTTAACGGTACCGACTAGATATAGTCGGCCTCACCTCCACGCACAGTTGGGCCACTGTGGAACCCATCCTCTCGAGAGGGCTGGACGCTCCACTTCTCTGGTTGTTGCCTACGGGAGAGGCGGCGGGCTGGTCTGGGTTTGCTTATTACCCCACAGCTCAGCCGCCATTTGTTGGAAATTTACCCAGGGAACGAGAGGGTCACGTCCCTACGCCTTCGGGTTGGGGACAGGTCTCTCACTGTTGTGTCGGCCTACAGGCCAAACAATGGTGCTGAGTACCTGGCCTTCTTGGAGTCCCTGGAGGAGTACTGGACAGTGCCACCGACCGGGAACTCCGTTGTTTGTCCAGTGACACCTGGAGAGGGGTGATTGGGAAGAACGGCTTCCCCGATCTGAACCAGAGGTTTGTTCAGTTATTGGACTTCTGTGCTAGTCACGGGCTGTTCCATAACGAACACCATGTTCAAGCACAAGGGTGTCCACCAGTGCACGTGGCACCAGGACACCCTAGGCCGGAGATCAATGATCGACTTTGTTGTCGTATCATCTGACCTCCAGGCCGCGTGTCTTGGACACTCTGGTAAAGAGAGGGGCGGAGCTGTCAACCGATCACCACCTGGTGGTGAGTTTGGATCCGCTGGCGGCGGAGGAAGCCGGACAGACTTGGCAGGCCCAAGCGCATAGTGAGGGTCTGTTGAGAACGTCTTGCGGAGCCCGCTGTCAGCAGGGTCTTCAATTCACATCTCCGGGAGAGCTTTTCCCAGATCCCGGGGAGGCTGGGGACATTGACTCCGAGTGGACTATGTTCTCGACCTCCATTGTCAATGCAGCTGCTTGGAGCTGTGGTCGCAAGGTCACAGGTGCCTGTCGCAGCGGCAACCCCCGAACCCGGTGGTGGACACTGGAAGTAAGGGATGCCATCAGGCAGAAGAAGGAGGCCTATCAGGCCTCTTTCTGTGTGGCCTCCTGAGGCCGTTGACAGGTATCGGCGGGCCAGGCGGGCCGCAGCTTGTGCTGTCACAGAGGCAAAAACCGGGGGCTGGGAGGAGTTCGGGAGGCCATGGAGGAGGACTATCGGTCGGCCCCAAAAAATTATGGCAAACCGTCCGGCACCTTCAGGAGGGGGAAGCAGTGTTTCACCAACACCGTTTACGGTGCGGGTGGAGTCCTGCTGATCCTCGACTGGGGATGTTTGGGGACGGTGGAAGGAATCCTTTGAGGACCTCCTAAATCCCACTGTCATGTCTTCCGAAGAGGAAGTAGAGACTGAGGACTCGGAGGCTGACTCATCCATCACCCAAGCCGAAGTCACTGAGGTTGTTGGCAAACTCCTCGGTGGCAGAGCTCCGGGGGTGGATGAGATACGGCCTGAGTACCTAAAGTCTCTGGATGTTGCAGGACTGTCTTGGTTGACACGTCTGTGCAACATCGCGTGGCAGTGCGGGACAGTGTCTCTGGACTGACAGACCAGGGTGGTGGTCCCTATGTTCAAGAAGGGGTACCGGAGGGTGTGTTCCAACTACAGAGGAATCACACTCCTCAGCCTCCCCAGTAAGGTCTATTCCAGGGTGCTGGAGAGGAGAATCCGACCGTTAGTCGAACCTCAGATTCAGGAGGAGCAGAGTGGTTTTCGTCCTGGTCGTGGAACACTGGACCAGCTCTATACTCTCCATCGGGTGCTCGAGGGTTCAAGGGAGTTTGCCCAACCAGTCCACATGTGCTTTTCTGGATCTGGAGAAGTATTTAGACGCGTGTCCCACGGGGTGCCCTTTGGGGGGCTGCTGCGGCATTATGGGGTCTGGGGCCCTTTGCGCAGGGCTGTCCGGTCCCTGTATGATTCGGAGCAGGAGCTATGTTCGCAATTGCCGGCAGTAAGTCAGACATGTTCCCAGTGCTTGTTGTATCCGCCAGGGCTAGTCTTTGTCACCGTTTCTGTTCATTGTTTTTATGGACAGAATTTCTAGGCGCAGTCAAGGGTCGGAGGGTGTCCGGTTTGGGGACCACAGGATCTCATCTCTGCTGTTTGCAGATGATGTTGTCCTGATGGCTCCATCAAACCTGGTGCTGCAACATGCACTGGGACGGTTTTTAGTCGAGTGTGAAGCAGCTGGGATGAGAATCAGCACCTCCAAATCTGAGGCCATGGTTCTCAACCGGAAAAAGGTGGCTTGCCCTCTCCAGGTGGGTGGGGAGTCCTTGCCCCAAGTGGAGGAGTTCAAGTATCTCTGGGTCTTGTTCACGAGTGAGGGAAGGATGGAGCGTGAGATTGACAGGCGGATCGGTGCAGCGTCTGCAGTGATGCGGTCGCTGCATCGGACCGTTGTGGTAAAGAAGGAGCTGAGTCGAAAGACAAAGCTCTCGATTTACCGGTCAATCTACGTTCCTACCCTCACCTATGGTCATGAGCTTTGGGTAGTGACCGAAAGGACAAGATCGCGGATACAAGCGGTCGAAATGAGTTCCTTCCTCCGCAGGGTGGGCTGGGCGCTCCCTTAGAGATAGGGTGA
Source organism: Chaenogobius annularis (assembly GCA_015082035.1). NCBI lineage: Eukaryota > Metazoa > Chordata > Actinopteri > Gobiiformes > Gobiidae > Chaenogobius > Chaenogobius annularis. The sequence continues at coordinate 386,968 of BJKM01000507.1, read as the reverse complement.
GGAGCTCAGTCACACGGGAGGAGCTCGGAGTAGAGCCGCCTGCTCCTCCACGTCGAGATGAGCCAGCTGAAGGTGGCTTGGGCATCTGTTCCGGATGCCTCCTGGGCGCCTCCCTAGCGAGGTTTTCGGGCATGTCCCACCGGGAGGAAGGCCCGGGGAAGACCCAGGACACGCTTGGAGGATATGCTATGTCTCTCGGCTGGCCTGGGAACGCCTCGGGATCCCCCCGGAGGAGTTGGAGGAAGTGTCTGGGGATAAGGAAGTCTTGGGAGTCCCTGCTTAGACTGCTGCTCCCCGCGACCCGGCCCAGAATAAAGCGAAAGAGGATGGATGGATGGACAACCAAAAATCACTACAGCATTTTGCTTCACAAAATTGTGACTAGTCACAATGGAATTATTTATTTATTGTAGCTCATGTTTTATTTACGACATGGTTCATTTAGAGCAGGGGTTCCCAAACATTTTAAACCAGGACCCCAAACATAGTCATGGAGGGTAGCCCATTTCAAGTTTTAAACCAATTTAAAATTAGGTTTAATTTAATTATTTATTTATTGAATTTGGGTCAGATAACACAAACTAATAAAATACAATTTCACTAAAACTGTCTGTTTTCAATTAATTATTACATCTTGAAATCATCTTGTGACCTCCAGCTGTCATGCAAATCGTGACACCCACCCATGTGAAAAAGTGTTTGCCCCCTGTTAAAACGTAACTGTGGTTTATCACACCTAAGTTCAATTTCTCTAGCCACACCCAAGCCTGATTACTGCCAACACCGTTTCTCAATCAAGAAGTCACTTAAACAGGACCTGCCGGACACAGTGAAGTCAACCAAAAAGACCCTCACAAGCGAGACATCGTGCTGAGAGCAAGTAATTAAGAGCCGTCGGTCTCTGGAAAAAGGTTCTAGAGCCATTTCTAAAGCGTTGGGACTCCAGCGAACCACAGGGAGAGCCATTATCCACAAATGGCAAAAACACGGAACAGTGAACCTTCCCAGGAGTCCGGCCCACCAAAACCGGGTGGTCGCAAAAGACCCACAACACATCCAGAGAACTGCAGGCCTCACGTGCCTCAGTTAAGGTCAGAGTTCATGACGCCACCATAAGAAAGACAATGAGCAAAAATGGCCTGCATGGCAGAGTCCCAAGACCAAAAACCACTGCTGAGCAAAAGAGCATTAAGGCTCGTCTCAGAAAACCTCTTGATGATCCCCAAGATCTTTGAGAAAGCTCTTTGTGGACTGACGAGACAAAAGTGGAACTTTTGGAAGGTGTGTCCCCATTACATCTGATGTAAAATAACACCACATTTCAAAAGAAACATCATACCAACAGTAAAACGTGGTGATGGTGGTGGTAGTGTGTTTTTGCTGCTGCAGGACCTGGAAGATCTGCTGTGATAAATGGAACCATGAATTCTGCTGTCTACCAAAAATCCTGGAGGAGAATGTCCAGCCATCTGTTTATGACCTCAAGCTGAAGCTTGTACTGTAAGCAGGACATATGATCCAAAACACCAGCAAGTCCATCTCTGAATGACTTGAAGAAAAACAAAATTAGGACTTTAGAGCTTTCTTCTCTGTCAAAGTCCTGACCTGATCCTATTTAAATGCTGTGGCATGACCTTTAAAAAGGCGGATCATGCTCGAAAACCTTCCAATGTGGCATGATTCTGCAAAGATGAGATGGGCCAACATTCCTCATTTGCACTCAAGTTATCACAAATGTTTGGTTACGCCACCCTTCACAGCAACAACTGCACTCAGTTATGTTTAGGGGGCAATTACAGGTCTCATGTATACATAAAAGACTTCATTATTTAAAACTGAATTTTGTGTTTCCTTTTGGCAAGTTTCTTTGTTGATAAAATTTTACTCTTTAAATTAATATTGTATTATACTGAAAACATTTTAATGTTTGACTTATAATTAAATGTGTTTGATCTGAAACATAAAGTGTGACAAACATGCAAAAAAAAAAAAAAAATCAGTAAGGGGGCAAACACTTTTTCACACCACTGTATTTCTGCAATGTAGTCGTAACTCGTAAATCAAAATTTGGCAGTGCAAAGGAAATCAGCCTAACCCAGAAGCCAGTGATTAATATATTCACATTTTAACTTTCAGACTGCAGGTTTGTCTACCTGGTTTAATTCAATTCATATGTTTGAAAATTCAAAACGGCAGTTGCTTTCCAAATTAGTTTATTTTCCGGATTAATGTTTCATATATCTGGTCTACTAGACTTAGCCACGTCAAACAAAAACTGGCACAAAGTTCTATTTCAGCATAACTAAACTAAAAGTGAAATTATTTCATAATAGCCGCAGAAAGTGGTGCCATTATTCAACTCCAAAGACGCGATTGTCATGTTATGTCCTTTCAACTGACAAGATTGATGAGGCAAGCAAATAATCATAAGGTTAAACATTTGTGGATAATACATTTGGATATCGCTCTTCAATAGTGTTATATAGGCCACGCCCTACATAAACCTAAAGGTTTATTGCCATTGTCAGTGAACAGAATTCACAAACATAGGAACTTGTTTTTGCGTTAAGGTGCAACATAAAACAATGAGCAATAATAAAAACAACATATATGAAATCAAATTAGGAAACAGTTAAAAACATGAGAAACATTAGGAAACAGTTCAAATTTTCTATAGTACAAGATAAAAATAGACTTACTATTTACACGAGAATTTACAGTTGAATTTACAGATGTGAGTGCAGAAAGTGACAGTGACTTGGAATCATGACATCAAATTCTAGAACTTGCCGGACTATTAAAAACAATTAAAGGGGATAAGGTGTTTTTTTTTTTTATGCCTTTGAGTCATATCTTAGACATGTTCTAGTTTAGGTCAGTATCCCTTATGGATACTGCTAAAAGCTGTAAATTCAGTCTTGTTTCATACAATCCTTTGTGACCCGTGTGTGTGCTGTAGGTCCGAGCTTATTGGCCTCATTCAAAGTTTCCGCCGGTCCACTGGCAGTCTCCAGAGCCTGGGCCTGCAAGACGTGGTCGGCGGGGTCAGCCAGCTCATCCTGGATCAGCAGGAGGTACATGCACACCAACAGGCTACAGACGCATAGGACCTGAACACGCAAGCAATTTCTGTGTAAACCCTATGTAATCAGGCGTCCTGTGCGGTGCGGTTCAGGCCTGCCGTGCGGTTCAGGCCTGCCGTGCGGTTCAGGCCTGCCGTGCGGTTCAGGCCTGCCGTGCGGTTCAGGCCTGCCGTGCGGTTCAGGCCTGCCGTGCGGTTCAGGCTGCCGTTGCGGTTCAGGCGTGGCGTGGGTGCCGTGCGGTTCAGGCGTGCGTGGCGTGCCGTGCGGTTCAGGCGTGGCGTGCGGTGCGGTTCAGGCCTGGCGTGCGTTGCGGTTTCAGGCGTGGCGTGCGGTGCGGTTCAGGCGTGGCGTGCGGTGCGGTTCAGGCCTGCCGTGTTCAGCAAAGTATTGAGCCTCTGCTCAATACTTTGCTAAGCTCCTTTGGCCCTAATCACAGCATCAAGTCTTTACATACACACAAGCAGGATATAAACCTGAGTTCTCAGACTCGATTCACAGATTGAGAATGACTCTTGGATGAGAGTCGAAACGTTTTGTTTTTTCTAAAAACAGAGTCCAGATGACCACAACTGAATCTTTTTCTAATTAACTCTACAGACTTTAAAACACATTTAAAAAGACCTTTTATAACCAAAGCGGTGGCATTATTAAAGGAAGATGTCAAAACAATTTGATTTTCATCAATAATATACTTTGAAAAGTTCTCTGTCTAGAAGCCTTGCGTCATAAATAAGTGTTTGACTAATCAATTTTTTTTTAAAATACAGACACATAATATATAATATACAGACTGCACAGCTCGTGAGTGGACTTCACGGACAAACTAGAGCCTCAGGTGATTTTTGTGATGAGTTCTGTGGCCATTCTGCTCAGTGAGACCCAACACAGGGTGATGAAAGTCCTCTCTACAAGATCTTTGAATTAATGTTGTAAATGTATACAAACTATTCCACAGTATGGCATTAAACTTCTCTGCCTTGCGTGTATTGAAGTTGCCCTACTCACGGTCTGTCATTTCAGGAGAGGAACAGGTCCACGGCCAAAGTGACCCCTGGTGCATGTGCTGCCCCTCCTTTAGGAAACAGCGCATCCGCCTGGCAGCCACGGGAACCTCACAGGGCCCCTCAAATCAACGCTGTGAGTATGGATTTGTGTGATTGGAGTTGTGTCAATTGTGTGTGGTGTGAGAGGAATGGAGTGCACCAACCGAAAGGAGTGTGAAAGTGGATAGATTCAGTTCCCGTCGAATAAACAGCTGCACATCGCCTGTATTAACACCATTCCCACATCCACATAAGTCCCAGAGCATCATGGCCGTTCGACTACTTACATCATTTCAAGAAGGTTTTAGATCTTTAACCGGATAAACTTCATTGATCAAGGACAGCTGACGAACATGGATGAAGGTGAAGAACTTTAGTTTTTTGTCGTCTTTTCTCCACAAAATAAAGTGTCAGCATGTTCGTGAGTCAGAGCGTGGGTTTGCAACTAAACGTAGACTAAGAAGAGATGTTTTCTGCTCAGCTGTATCCTGTGTGACAGCAGCTGTTCAAAACGTCACCACAGCACAGCGGTTGCCATGGGAATGGAAGCGTTCACGTCAGTTTTATTCACATGGCTTTATTCACATATAGGCCCACCCGGCACAACTAGGTCTTGACAGGATATTGCCAAATCAGAACAGAGCAGAACACAACCAGAGAGCAAAATTAGCACTAAACAGAAAGTCACGGGACATTTGTCAGTGTTTTTTTCGCGGCACAGTCGCAAGAGTGTTAATTATTGTAATCCATTAGTCACAGAACAGTTGACAGCCTGGGAAAGAGCTGTGCCAGATGGTCAACTGCTGTAGCCACAGCTGCCCTGGGGTAGACTGACTGACTGTTGTCGTTTTGCAGCTGAACTCAGAGGACCCGTGCATCATCTGCCATGACGACATGAGTGAGGACGACATGTGTGTGCTGGACTGCAGACACAGTTTCCACAAGGAGGTGCATATTTATGTTCTCTCTGACACGCGGGAGATAAACGAACTGAATAGTGTAAACATACTTTACAAAGAGGATTTTGCAGCACAGAGATTTGTTTGATTTTATTCATTCTTTCAATTTCTTTTATTTATTTATAGGGCAATAACAAGTTACATTGAGCATAAAAAAGTACAGCCGTTTGAATGTTTTCGTTTGTCTCTCAGTGGAGAGTCTAACCCGCACATTGTGCTCAAATGTAGCTTAGGTGTTTAGACCAATCAATTATCAACATATCTGACCAAATGAATCAAATTTATCCCCAAGGAGCGATTCAAGCATTGAGCAGTAAAATAATGATTCATGTTAAATTGTGTTTCAATAAGGCCTACACTCATCATCACAGATTATTAGCAGAAAAGCAGAGCTCAGTTGTAATAAAGTCATTGGCTCCACTGGCATTTCACTGACTCACAGAATGACTTGTTTATTACCAAGCAAGGGACATCATCAACATAAAAAAACATGCCACGAGTCAAAATCCATGCAGCAGACTGTCCAACTGTGCCCCAAGAAAAACACAACACAAAAGTCATACTGTAGAGCGAGACTCTGGAGACGTCAGAGGGGCAGAAGGAAATTTAGATGGAAATAAACGAAACTGGAGCGAAAGTGTCCTAGAAAGATTCCAAACGGCCCACATCTGAGACTGTCCTCCCAGGGACACACCTGAGACAGGGGCGACAGTGAAATACGGAATAAACAATATTTCCCGTGTGTTTGTTCCAGTGCATTCGCTCGTGGCTGAAGGAGCAGAACACCTGTCCCACCTGCCGAGAGCACACCCTGCTGCCAGAGGACTTTCCTGTCCTGTCAACCAAGAGACACATCTGAGACTGTCCTCCCAGGGACACGCCTGAGACTGTCCTCCCAGGGACACGCCTGAGACTGTCCTCCCAGACACGCCATGAGACTGTCCTCCCAGGACACCGCCTGAGACTGTCCTCCCAGGGACACGTCTGAACTGTTCCTCCCAGGGGACACGCCTGGACTGTCTCCCAGGGACACATCTGAGACTGTCCTCCCAGGGACACGCTTGAGGGACTAGTCCTCCAGGGACACGCCTGAGACTGTCTCCCAGGGGACCACGTCTGAGACTGTCCTTCAAGAGACATCTGAATCACAACTTTTAGTTTAGAGATTTTAATTCACCTAACTCTTAATCACACTGAACTCTTTGTTTTAATATGCGACATTCATTTTACCTTGTTATAAAAATGCATTAAAATACATCCGTAAAAGTTCATATATGGCCTCTTGTCATTAGTACCTGTACAAACTGATCCTAGACTTCTGGGTATGTGCAGACGTGACTAGCTGCTCTATTATGCCTTTTGCCGACAATTGCCTTCAAAATCCCAAAAGACAAAGGCGCAAGACACTGAGAGAGATGAGTGAACACGGAAAAAGAAAAGGAGGATAACGCTTCGGGAGCGAAAACAATCAAAGCTGACGGACTGTAATCTCAGCAGACCCTTTCACAAGCTAATGATGCTAATGCTATCGTGGCTCCTGAAGTGATGCCCCCAGCAACACAGACGAGCCAACTCACTGGGTCCACACGGGACGGATGGAGGAGAGGAGATAACTTTACAACAGCTGGCCCTCATGTTACGTGAAATGCATTTGAAAGTTGAGGTGGGCCGAGGGCTGTACCTGCGTTTCAATTCAGCTCGTTTGTTTTTGTAACACCTAAAAATCACAACAGCATTTTCCTCAAGGGGCGATAGTGAAAAACAGAATAAACAATGTTCATAGGGACTTGGGACATTTGTCTAAAGGACACGGAATGTGTGACATTACCAAGCTCCTGTCCTTAGACCCTCCTTCTGGACCAGGAAAAACTACCAAACCTTTTTGGGAAAAAGTAAAACCTGTAGGAGTTCCACAGTGAAAGGAGAGAATCCGACTCCCTCGGACGGACAGGCGGACGCGCCTCAATTTGCAGATACACGGTGGAGCAAGACCCACTCAGGAGGAGAACCAATTCTCGAGTGATGAAGAACCGTTCATATGAGTAGAGACCGTTTCCTCCAGGCAGATGAGGAGCATCTGGACCAACAGGTCCTGGATGTGCCTGCTCCACTCCCTCGGGGAAGTGGGAGAAAAAGGAGGAAAAGCGATGAACAAGATTGCAGTGAAATTAAATATAAATATTGTTTGATAGAAAAGTAGTAGGAAACAGAGGATAGTGCTCAAGCTGCCATATCCCCCAGTATAGTTGCTCCCAGGGCAGCATAGCTGGGGAACTGTAGGTTTTTATTTCTGTTGTTGTGGCAGAGAATCACCAGAGCCTGATGTCACCACTGCAAAACGAACCCCACAACGCTCCCCTCCACACAAATGCTAAATCCATCAGGAGCCCTTGGTAAGTGCTGCTCAAAAGACTGGCTCCTCTCCAGTGTGATCGGACCCCTGGGGTCGGGGGGATGGGCCATCTTTGCATATGCCTCGCCTTGCCGCTAGGGCATTGTCTTAACAGAAACCAGACAGCCAAAGTCTGAAGCAATCAACAAAAACCCACCCTGTTCCTGTATCTTAGCATCTGGCCCATACGAACAATGATATTTTCGAGTATGTACTGTCATCGTGGATTTGGTTCAACCCGTATTGTATAAAAAGACACGGATCCCTTGTGTGGGCCGAAGTCCTGAAGGACAGACAACTTTGGTATCAGGGAGAGATGAATTCAGGATTACACTGAATTAAACCTTCACATTGAGACAATACAACTCTGTCCGATCGTTTATTTCATTTCTTGATAACTATTACTGAAGTTTCCACGACAATTTGGCGTTGCTGGCAAGATCCTTTCGTCTGGGGCGATTCAACTTCTACGGACCGTGTGATTCAGTGTTTGCCGCCTGGAAACACAAAATAGCTTCCAGCCTCATAACCGTACCTCATAACCTTTTCGAGACGTGACGGCTTGTTTCACAACGACCAGGAAGAAACCGCCAGCGCAAGGAAGAAAAAGGACCACGTCGTGGGTTGAGTTGTATTGTCTCAATCGTGTAAGGACTAGGCATAAGTTTCTGATCTGTTTGATTGATAGAAACTCTTAAAAAAAAAAAAAAAGGGGGGGAGCTTGACATTTTGAGACCAGTTGGCATTTTTTTCTACACGTAAAAGACTTTTGGCTAATTTGCCCCTAAATTTGGAGAATTGAATTTTTTTATCTTCAAATTAATTTAACCTAAATTCAATATACCGATTATAATTGAAAACATAAGTCTGTCGGACAATGCACCAATTTTGGGCCGTGTCCTAGAATAGTGGTGTCTGAGGAGTTGCTTTCTACTGGTTGGACTGTCGGTGGCCTGGGGTCATCGTAAGATCCAATAACAAGTATAACTGAACTTTGTGGAGTTTTGCCTGGGGCAAGTGGTTGAGCGATACGCTAAACTAAGAAAAGTGCTGACAAGAGAGTCGTCACTAAAGATACTTAAGACACGCAGCCGTTAAGAGAAGGTCCGAAACTGGGGAAAGAATTTCAGTCCAGGGGTACAAGGCAAATCACCGAGACACCAACTTCACGAGCCATGTCAAACAAATATGGGGAAGAGGTCTAGAATGCTTGCATGTATTGTCAAAAAATATGGGTTCCGATAGGTGGTTCATTAAAGCATGAACAAAAACGAAGAAAAACGGGTTAAGAACAGAAAAAAGTGTCCACGGGATTCTGTGAGAGAGATGAAAGCATACAATTGTTTTAAACTATGGGAGACTGAAGCTAAAGCATGTTGAAAACAAGAAATTGTGTAAACTGTTGGCACCTGCCACGAGTGAATGTGAAACAAAGAGTGAAAAGCCGCCGCCTTAACCCACACACATCTCATGCATGCGCGATCCGCACCTCCACTACAACATGCACACACTCACACAAGAACAGATAACTGCGCTCAAACTTCTTTTGCCCAAAGCCAACGTTTTCCCGTGGCACGACGGGACCCAGAACTGGACTTCTGCTCAGTCACCCGTTCCGGCCAAGCACTCGGAGGGGAGCGGAGGCTGGGGCGAGCGGAGACGGTCCGCAGAGACCGTGGCAAGCAGCGAAGGAGGAAGTGTGGAGGCCGCAGCGAGCAACAGGAGCAGAAACTCGACCAAAAGATATATAAGCTGCGTAACATACTCACAACGTCCACACTTCCAATGGTGGAAGTAGCCGGACCAAATGGACAGTTGTACGTGTACAAGACCCTGGAGCCATGACGAAAATATTGACTGCACGCAAAATCTTTTGCCCGACCCAGCCACTAACGGACAGCATTGTTAAAGAATTTACAGAGTTGGCATCGAGTACAGACACTTCAGGACTGGAATGCAGAACGATAATGGTCTGTCGATGAAAAACGAGTGACTTTTGCCAAGATAAAAGACAGTATTCCAGAGAACAACCTGCGTGCAGAAAAGCCCATTGTTATGGCGAAAACACTGTCTATATTGCAGCTCTGAACAAACTAAAGGCGGAAGTATTCAGGATTCCCACGTAAATATGACGCGACAGCCCTTCAACAGTGCAAACAGAGGCCTGACGAGACTACAGATGATTTTATACATCGATTTCTCCAGGGTGGCATAACAAGAGTCAGACACGCCATACGAGACATACCTATGTGAGGGCATTCTCAAAGGTTTGAACCGGGCATTGCAATGAACATTAACAAACATACGTGGGCGGACGGACGACCTAGACTCACACATTGCCAGAACACGCACGCCAGCTCAGGATCTTATAAGGAAGGCAAAGATAGAGGAAGAAGAGACGCGGGCGAGGGAAATGCACCAGGCACTCTAACACTGTATGCCAATACTGGCTTCCCTCCGGGACAACACACACCGGCGACAAAACCAACAAAGCAGAGGACGCAGTCGTGACACACGTGACTTACAGAAGGGTGTGTGCTACGTGTGGACAATTCGGACATTTCGCTCGAGACTGCAAACAGCTACAGCAGTACCTCCCTCCCCAGACACTACAGCAGCAGTAACCCCGCCCAGCCACAGCGGCAGTACTTTGCCCAGACACAGCAGCAGCAGTACACCCAGCCACCGCAGCTGCACCTCACCTCGCCACCGCCGCCATCTTGCCCCGCCCCAATCACCCCGATTGCAGTTCGAGGCGGACCACGGTCCGGATCGACTGAGCCGGAGGACAGAGGGGTCCCAGCACGCCATAGAAACGATGGCTCGGACAACACAAGAACACATGCAACAGGAGGGTAACACACACACGACATATACAAGCAACCACTTATTTTGAAGCTAGTGTGAAAGCAGGAGATGGTACTTATGCTAAATTTAGTCAAGCTAACACTACATTTCCCGAGTATCTCTTAATCATTGATGGTGAAAAAGTTTACTTTTTGGTAGACTCAGGGGCCACGCACTCAGTGGTAAAGACATCTTCACTTGCACGGAAGCCAAAACTAAGTGGTCGTTTTACTTTTTCATTAGCAGCTTCTGGCGATACGACCAAAGAGCATTTCACGTCTCCCCCTATCCTGCTCTGATGCCGACGGATCTTCATTCAAACACGCCTTCCTCTATTCCCCTTTATGCCCGGTGAATCTCCTCGGCCGGACCTGATGTGTATATTAGGAATCTGCTTAATTTCCACCTCCAATGGTCTGAAGGTCACAACCACGCGGGAATTGGGATCTGATTCCAATTTTGTAGCTATACAAACAACATCTGCTGATGATCATACTGGAAATGACCCCAAAATCCTCAATCAAACAAATTTCTTTAGCACAAGAGAAAAGTAAACACTGACAAAGCTGATCTTAAAAATGAAAGGGATTTACATTGTGCTCTTTGGTTGTCCACAGATCTAGGAACACAATGGTGTGAAAGTTGGAGGACTCATTGACTACAGACCACCTTTACTGGAGAAACCAGTTCTCTGCGATCTCCATCTCACTCCCAGAACCACTAAAATGTTTATGTCAAACCTAAACCTACAAATGCCACTGTCGAACCGACCGACGCCAACTGTGGGGAGGTGCAAGATAATCATTGTGTCTTACAGCTGAGGCTGGACAGACGTTCCAGACTCGGATGTGGTATTCTCTCACTCCACCAGCTCATGGAGAATATGTTCCCAATTGCTCTGCTTGCTTTTCGCTGTTTTCCCCAGGACAAAGGTCACTCTGCTCAGGAGTCGGCTGCCTCTTGTCTCCAGGCGGGAGCAGAGGCAATTCCTGAACTAGAGAGGTCCCAGATGATCTTTGGGCCAAGAGTCCCACTGATGTAGGCCGACTTCTAGATTGTCACCCGTGATGATCACCCAAAATCAGATGCACGCCCCTGTAGACAGCAATACCCCCTGCGCACAGAGGCAGTGGAGGGTATTATACCAGTGTTTTAAGTGTGACATGAGCGGTGGATAGAAGACCTAAAATAAACAATCCCAACACGCCACCCAGGGGACAAGGCCCTGGACCACGATTAAAGCTCCGATTTAACTAAAATAAGGCCGCGCTAGGTCTGGACCATAAAGAGAGGTGGATTGATAACAAAATACATTTTATTTTAAATATCAGTAGGTAAAACAAGCAGAGTTAAAGCGAGTTAAAATTGAGATAGTGTAACAGTGGCAAATTACTGGGACACACACATATATGTTAACAAATAAGCAATTCAAGCAAAAATGCAAACACTGCAACCATGCAAAATAAACAAAATCAGCAAAGCAACTAAATGGCAAAATACCATACATGCAACACACAGGCGGGACTTACCCAAATTAAATTTGTAACGACACAGCAACCATTTGTTATTTGCTCGAACCTCTTTTTGTGTAAAGTGCGTGGTGCCTGCGCTTGTGCCTCTATACACAGTCCAGCTTAATCACATGAAGTTTTGCAAGAATAAAATGCGTGTGTGCAAGTGTGCAATATTAAAAAAAAAGGGACAAAACAACGGCCCCTCTCACAGGAGGTGGCAGCCTGGAGAGCGGCTGCACGTCAAACGCCTCGTGCCTATGAAATGACACACGGGCGTTACTGGAGGCAGTGTGTGAACTACGGTGTAAACTATCGGTATCTTACCTGCGACAGAGGAGTGCGCACCCACGGGCAGCAAAAGAAGGGGAAAGCCGCGAGGAATCGCGGCGTAATCCAGCAGCCCAGGCTCTGTAGGAGAATTTAAATCAGCAGCGGCCCAAAGACCGCCGCGAAAGCAGGACAATGAGCGCACTTACCCGAGGAGAGCCCCAAAACCGCACTGCGTGCCAAGGCACACACCCTCCTGAGCGGAGAGGGAAAAAGCGGGTGCAGTAGCGCCAGGCTGGTAAGCCCTAAACGGGAGACAAGAGTTGAGCTCGTCCTAAAAGCTTGACAACGAGAGGGAACGTGGGGACTAACCTTATTAACACGAAGGATGTGAATGGGATTTGGGACAATCTTGGCCCAAACCCGGTCCAGCTGTGGCACTCCACGCTGCCACCGCAAAGCCCACTCGAGACAAAGAGGTGGGTGTGTCGTGCGCGCTGCGCGTACCTACATTTAAAGGTAAGGTCCGCACCGCCTCCAAAGCAACTTAAAGGTACCACCACTCTGACATGTCACATAAGCACTGAGAGAGGCGGGGGTCATTGTACCCTGTAAATCTGGGGGAGTGCGAAGCCTTATTATTAATTATTAATTATTATTATTATATTATTAACCCGGCGCAGACAAATGACGTTTAAAGGCAGTAAACGAAGCCGTGGAGCCAGTCGCAACTGTAGTTCCCAACCCGTACTCAAACCTATCTCAAGTTCCTCCGGGGGCAGAATATTTCACAGTACTGGACGTGGCTAATGTTTTTTTCTCGGCCCCAGTTCACCAGGACTCACAGTTTTGGCTCACGTTTCACGACAGTTCCTAACTGGCCTGACCATAAGCCATTTCAAAGAGGAACGTTTTAAGCCTGGTCTTAAATGAAGAGACTGTGTCGGCCTCTTTAACAACTTTGAAATAAGTAGAAGCCGATGACAGGCCTGAAGGTGGGTGGAGAAGGCAGGCAAGCTGCTGAGGCTGAGTTGCAGGAGCTGAGAGCCAAGGTGAAGAAACTGCAAGCAGAGAACGAGGCTATGAAGAGCAAGATTCCGGATTTGGAGTCCAGAAACTGCAGAAACTTTGACTCGTGGGAGTCCCGGAGAGTGACGGGCTTTGAGACCGTGATCCCAGAACTTGTATCTGGGACTGGAGTTGCGATCCCGTCTATCACTTTAGAGAGAGCACATGGCCAGGGCCAGAAAAGAGGAGAAGCTGATAAGCCATTAGGCCTGATAATGCGGTTTCTATGAAAAGGAGTGTGTCATCATGAAGGCTGCAAAAGTTAAGAGACCTCCAGTTCAAAGGCAAAGGCGTTTCTCGCACATCCCATACGAAATCCATCAGCAACGAGTGAAGCTTCACTACGTCTGTGAGGAATTCAAGAAGAGACAGTTGAGGCATGGCTTTTCATTTCCAGCAGTTCTTCTGGTGACTTTTGAAGGTAAAAACATGATCAAAACACCAACAAATGCTCCTCAGAAAAATGAAAGAGAACTGAACTGCAGCAAGAGGTGGAATTATTATGAGGTATGTGAATTCAATTAATGGTCACTTTATAAGACATTTATGTTGCTTTGAAGAGACTCATGGTTGTGGCGTGATCTTTGTTTTGGGCATCTGACTTTATTACATCTTATGAAACATTACTGTAGTTATGATGATGCTAAACAGAAACATACAGCAACTCTCTTATCTTTATATCATTTTCTTTGTGTTTATTGCCAGAACAATGACTGGTTGTCACAAGGATGTTAATGACCCTGATTTGAAGATGCATACATGTTTTATACATTTGAGTTATTGATTTGACACACAGTTGAAGCTCCATGTTGGCTCTCTGTTTTGTACAGTTACATGCACTCGTCTGAGTGCTAAATGTGGGAGAATGAGTTTGTGGGAATTCGGATAAATATATACGGAGGGCAGCAGTGGAGGAGCGTAGTGAATCCAGTTCCTGCAGAGGATGGGATCCAGGAGTAGTCTGGGGGAAGGTTCGGTAGGCCCTTCTTTAGGAATGGACTCCTATTTTTTGTATCTGAGTTCATCTTTTCTTCCGAGAGTTTCGTAGCATTGGAAAATGAACAAGGGTAAACTCATTGCAAACAACCTAATGGCATCAGAAAAGTAATGAGTTGCATCCTTTAATGTTAACGGCATATTGTATCCATTCAAATGATAAATATTAACAGAAATGAGAAAAGAAAACAGACATGCATTCATAAGAAACACATGTAACCAATAAAGAACATCAAACACTAACTAAATTTACCTTTATAAATGTTTTACTATTCGTCATACAAAGGTAAGCTCAAGAGGGGAGTTGCAATACTGATTTTGAACAAAGTTTTGATTGTAAAGACAAAGATGGCAGATATGTACTGGTTAAAGGAACTATTAATTGAAAGTAGAAAAAGATTCAGTTGTAGTCATCTGGACTCTGTTTTAGAAAAAACAAAAACGTTTCAACTCTCATCCAAGAGTCATTCTCAATCAGAGAAACAAGTCCGAGACTCTTGTTTTTATCCTACTCAGTGAGAGCCCTGCCCACAGGGCGGGACCTCCTGCTAATGGCCCATTGAAACTGGGATGGGCCTATTGTTCTATTGTTCCCTGCCTCACCTTGAGTGCCTATTTAGCATCCGAATGCCCAGGGCGTCTCCAGGTTTCAGCAGACCATTATAAACAACGGGAAGGTTGAATCTTAAACCTCCATTACGATTTAATGAAGGATTCTCTTTTTTAACAAAGATGGCCTCCTTAACTCCTCTTTCAAACCATCTTTTTTCCTGCTCAGAATCTCCACCTCACTGTCTTCAATAGAGTGGTTTGTGGCTTTAGATGAAGACATCTATTGAAGACAGTGAGGTGGAGATTCTGAGCAGGGAAAAAAGATGGTTTGAAAGAGGAGTTAAGGAGGCCATCTTTGTTAAAAAAGAGAATCCTTCATTAAATCGTAATGGAGGTTAAGATTCAACCTTCCCGTTGTTTTTAATGGTCTGCTGAAACCCTGGAGACGCCCTGGGCATTCGGATGCTAAATAGGCACTCAAGGTGAGGCAGGGAACAATAGAACAATAGGCCCATCCCAGTTTCAATGGGCCATTAGCAGGAGGTCCCGCCCTGTGGGCAGGGCTCTCACTGAGTAGGATAAAAACAAGAGTTCTCGGACTTGTTTCTCTGATTGAGAATGACTCTTGGATGAGAGTTGAAACGTTTTGTTTTTTCTAAAACAGAGTCCAGATGACACAACTGAATCTTTTTCTACAATGGAACACTCCTGGACGAATGAGGGATTACACCGACATATTAATTGAAAGGTTTTTACTTTAGCAAATGTGTATGCCCTACCAAGGAGCGATATCACCTTCTATACTAATATTATGGACCTGATTGTGCAAACCACTCTGAGGGAACCCTAATCTGTGGCTGCGACTGGAACCGTTGTGTTAAACCTTACCATTACACTAGTGCTGTAATCAGGTCATGAAAGTTAAGGCTGACAGAATTCAATCCGAACCCGACAAGAACACTTTGACTGATAGCTGATACCTGATCACAGCCCATTATTGTTCCGACGCGTGCTTAGTGAACAGCACATGTGCACGCAGCAAACTGCGCATGCGCATACACAACTTTTACCTTTAGTCAAGAATTACATGAATGCTAGATTTACTATGCCAGCCCCAGCCCCAGCCCCAGCCCCAGCCTCAGCCCTTATGTGATCATGCTCTAAATCTGAATGACTGTAGACTTGGAGAAAAAACAAAAACAAACACTTTGGAGGTTCAATGCCAGCCTGCTGTTTTAAGAGGTAAAGTTATAGCCATTGCCTCTGCGAAAAAGAAGGAGTCCTCAAGTGCTACTGGAAATTAAAAAGATAAGAGAAATGAATTATCTGACATCACAGGAAATAGTTAAGAAAATGCTCGATCCAGTGGTCCCCAACCCCCGGGATCAATCAATACCGGGCCACACAAGAATTATTTTTATTTCTGTTTTATTTATTATCTCTCTGTTACATCTCCTCATTTGAGCGCCAAAATTTAACCCAGTTAGCAAAATGAGTAAACAGGTGTCTTTGGAAAGTTTCTTTGTGAAAGGGAAAAGGCACAATGAAGAGAGAGAAGAGCAGCCTACGACTTCCAAGAAAAAGAAAGGTTTTAGCAGACAGTACCAGGAGTCCTACTTGAAGTATGGATTTATCGCGACAGGTGATTCCCACACACCAAGCCCGTCTGCATAATTATGCGGTGACCGGCTCTCAAATGAGGCAATGAAGCCTTCAAAACTGCTTCGCCACTTAGAGACCAAGCACCCAGGAATAAAAGACAAGCCCCCGGAGTATTTTGAAAGAAAAAAACATGAACACTGTTGGTAACACAGAGGTGAGGGAGAAGGGAAAGGAGAGGGGAATGGAGAGTTTGTGAGTTTCGGGCACGCAAACATACAGGAGATTCATTCACGGGCAACCAGAGAGTTTGATGTTATAATAGCGTTATATTGTTGGAGCAATGTGCTAATAAAGTTCCATATGAGTACACAGTGGATTCACGTTTGTTATTATTGTTCTAGTTTTTCCTGCAGAAGGACAGGACATTCTTGGACAGTTATCCATTTTCTCTGTCGCCCTTCGAGGCAACTGCCTTTGGGATTTTGGTCGCTACAAAAATAGATTTAACTGTAACTGAACTGAAATAGGTTTTATTTTTATCAATTTTAATTTTTTTTAACTTTTGAAGAACAAGAAAAAACAAACAAGACCAGCAAGAGAACAATAGATACAAATCAAAATCTCTCCGCTTCCTGGACGCGCAGGAACGGGTCAGCAGGCAAATCGAGCTAGGCAAAGAGAAGTTTGAACAACGAGGTTTTGTTGACGGTGCGATGGAAACGCGGTCTGGCGACCTGCCACTGTCCAGGTGGACGGCCAAATGCAGGGAGGAACGATGAGCGCGCTTGATAAGGAGGCCCAGAACTTGCAGGAAGTGATCCGTGGCAAGACGCCGGTCTGCTGACTAGAGCCTGCCCTTGGAGCGTGGATAAAGCGAGAGCTGCGCCTGGGAGAACGGCTGGAATGATGGGACCGGTGGAGGATGGCCCAGTATGGCTCTCCTGTGCTGGGCGAGGTGAGCCCTGGGTCGGGCCGACGCATCGGAGCTGATCCATTGAACGGTAAGGAACAAGTGCGTATTCGGGCGTGGGCTTCCGCGCCCATGGAGTGTCTGCATGAAGTCACGAACACAGGTGGGTGTTAACTGGATGTTTAAATAGTGTAGCTGCAGGAAGGGGCGTGAAAGGGGTGTGGTCCTGCCCCCGAACTTAAGATAACAGACTTATCTCCATAAATCACAACTTTCTAAATTGGATCAATGCATTGCTAATCTGGACAACTACTCTACTAAATATATTAAAAACAAATGGGACAGAGGTTTTCTTAATTAACACAGTGTGCACATCTCAGTGGAGAACCACAAAATCACCTTTGGAAGGAATGTTGTTTGAAAAATGTATCACGTTTTTTCAGAACACCATGTCAAAGTGCACATTATTTTTTACAAGGAAATGCCAACTGTTGGAGAAACTGTGGCAAACCAATATCGCTGTTGAATCAAATTCTTTGTGAAGAATAACCGAACTCCAGATTTGAGCAGGTTCAATGCAAAAGTGTCTTTATCGATGAGCAACACAAGATGACAAAACACCAACAAGACCCGCACAGTTTCTGCAGAAAAGCCCGTCGCTCCGACTGTTACGCGCCATGTCTCCTTGATTCATGAATATTGGTCTTGACACTCTCCTCGTAAGATAACCTTATCCTATAGACTCCTTAGATATGGGCAAGCAATGGCCACTCCACTCTGTAGCTTCATAAATACTCTGGTTTTCCCCTTGCTAAGATCCACCTCTGTGACTACCCTCACCACCACAGCTGCATGAACCTGCTTCTCTGCCACAGTTTGTATTGTGACCGTGAGTTCAGCCTGCTGCACCTGCCCTGCGCTTTTCATCTCGGTCTATAACTTTTGTGGTGGCGCCAAGTGGTAATATCAAGACTTGAATTTTCTCTGTTAGTCAAATTAAAAGTAAAAAACATGAATAAACAAAAGAATAAACATAAAGGCCTTTTCTCTAAAGTTTTAGCATGAACTATAATGCAAAATAACCCTTGATGTTACACCCTTATAATGCTCCATACATTTGTGAACCTTTTAGAAATGCTTCATCGTCACGTGTTTTGAGATTGTCCTGTTGCTCAAAAATATTGGACTGAAGTTCACAATGCTCTGTAGACTGTTTTTGACATTTCCAGCCCTCTGAACTAGAACTACGTACTTGAGCCTCAAAACTCCTGCCATGGCCACAAGAAATGGATACCTTTGGAATGCACTTTTGGCGGCAGGAAAAAAGGCCATGACAAAGAAATGGATGACACAAACATCACCAACGACTGGACTGACAGAGGAACAGACATCAGACAAAAGGAAAAACAAATATTCTGACTTAATTTGGAAATGTACAACTTGACTGTTGGATTTGTGCCTTAATTTTATTTGTGTGTCATTTTGTACCTTTTTGATTATTTTCTTTCATTATTATTATTATTTTTGACCTGCTCTGGTCCTGCTTCTCGTTTTTATTTTTTTATATATTTCAAACAATGAAAAAACAAAAACAAAACAATAATACAAATACATTTAAAACAAATGTAAGAAAAAAAGCTGATCTGAGAAGCCAAAAGTGTGGTAACAAGTCATCCCGGGCCCACTGCTGAGCTGGACTCTTGGGGTCTCTGGGGGTTTCCCCTGTGAGGGTCCTCTAGTATGTTCCCAGTCTCCTCGTATCTTCAGCTGTCCCATCTCTTCTGTTTTGGAACAGTCTGAGGAGCAGAGCCAGAATCAGACTCTGCACAGCTTGAGGGGGAAGTTCTCTGTGATGAGGTGGTCATCTTGGAGCACAATGACGATGTTCACTTCAAACTCTGAAGGGAAAATACAAATAT
This sequence comes from Chaenogobius annularis, assembly GCA_015082035.1. Lineage (NCBI taxonomy): Eukaryota > Metazoa > Chordata > Actinopteri > Gobiiformes > Gobiidae > Chaenogobius > Chaenogobius annularis. The sequence continues at coordinate 367,816 of BJKM01000507.1, read as the reverse complement.
TGAATAATTATTTGTACTTTAACTCCACCAAGAAGAGCAGAAACATTCATTCTAATTATACATTATATAGAGCACAAACAACTGGTCCTGTTATTCAAGTAAATTGTTACGAGAGCAGGGATGTCACGGTGTCAACAAAACATACATGTTATGATTTAAACCATAAAAAGTGATAAGCCATTATTCCTTCTGAATATCAGTGCTAAAATGTTAGGCTATTTTGTGCCGCTCATGGTTGAGTGGATAGCACATATGCCTGCTGCAGCGTCCCAGTCTCATTCCCATCTCATGGGCCTACGGGCCAAAAACACCAACAGAATTTAATTTCACTTAAAATAGTATTGTGCTTTCTCACAAGCTAATAGTGCTAACATGGCTCCTGAAGCGACGCCCTCTGAGACGAATGGCACAGAGACAAGTGCCCTCCGCGGGGCAGACTCACCATGCCTCTGCAGGGAGGACAGAACTAGACAACAGCTGGCCCTAACGTTAGAGCCAAAGTAAGGCAGACAAAATAGAAACCGATGTGGCGGGCCTGAGGCAAAACAACGTGTTTCAGACAATACGGATGAGTTGCAGGAGCTGAAAGCAGAGAATGAGGCTATGAAGAGCAAGATTCTGGATTTGGAGTCCAGATACTGCAGAAACAATCCAAGACTCGAGGGAGTCCCAGAGGGTGACATGGGGGACACCATTGAGGGCATGAAGTCACTTGCAGAAAGTTGAGAATCCCTGGGTAAAATCTGTGCTTACAACATGGAAGGAGCTGATCAAAACATACAAACTAAACAAAGATGTTAAAATCTTAAACTGGTTGGTTTATGACCAAGGTTTTGCACCAAATAGAACTGACCTGAGATTCAAGGTCTGGATTAGAAAAGGTATAAAGGTTTTTCACCAGATTGTAAAAGATAATCAAATGTTGCTTTGATATGTTGGCTTGGAGAAACTTGACTTTTATAGGTTTTTACAAAGAAGGTGGTTATTAGGTTATAACCAATAAATTAAACAATTGTAGCCCTCTGACTAAATTTGTATCAAGGCTTATAAATCAGAGTTTTCAAGGGGAATAATATCTCAATTATACCAATGCTTCTCTACTAAATATAAGGTAATCTTGTTTTGACAACGAAGAGTCCATCCCAGTGGAGGACCACAAAATCACATGTCTGGAGAGAATTTTGCTGGAAAATGTGACACCAGGGGGCAAACCACTATCACGTGTTCTGGGACTGTCCTGTCGCTCAAATATACTGGACTGAGATTAAAAAGGCACTGAAGACCGTTTTTGACATTATCAAACCACTTCATTTCAGAATTGTGTACCTGGGCCTCAGGGCCACAATGAACATTCTTCTGGCTGCAGGGGAAAAAAGCAATCACCAAGAAATGGATGAGGCAAACCCAAACAACAATCGTGAACTGGACCGACATTATAATGCACATTTTGAAAAAGGACAAATTTGTGGGAGACAAAATGGGACAGATATGATAACATTTTAAGTTTTGTCAACTCTCTGTGTCATGTTTTATGTTGTTTTTATGTTCTATTGTGTTTTTGTTTCAACAAATAGAAAAAAAAATAATAATAATCTGGACAGCCATTCTACAATGTATATCAAAAATAAATGGGAAAGAGAAGGTAATTATGCTTTGACAGACGAATAGTGGGAAAGTGTTTGAACATCTAAGTGGAAAACCACAAAAGGGAGGCCCGCCATTACCTCGCTTTTTGGGACTGTTCTGTTGTTCAAAAACATTGTACTGTGATCAATAAAGTGCTACAGAGTCTTTGACACCACCACCTGATTTCAGAACTATATATTTGGGCCTCAAAACCCCAGCCATGGACACAAGAAATGGATACCTATGGAGCAATCCTGGTGGGAGGAAAGAAGGTCATTACAAAACAAGGACACCAACGATCAAGGACTGGACCCAAATTAGGACTTTTTGATAGACTAGATGGGACTCATTTGCTTTATTTATTTGATGTCTTGATTTTGTTTACTTGTGCTGTGTTGTGTTCATTGTTTTGTCCGTTTGAATTTAAAAAAGAAAGAAAAAGCAGATACTGCTCTCAGATGTAGTGAAATGAAGTAGAAGTATCCACTGTCAAATTGACTTCAGAACATTTTCTAGTTATGTGTACTTTACCAAAGCGTTGTTACTTTCCCCGCTGGTGCGCTGCAGTCTAATGTCTCTGTCTGCGCAGGCGTTCCCCTTCTCGTATAATGATATGGTTGAATCCACATTTGAGTGCAAAGTGTGACATCAGAAACATATCGTAGCCCAATCATTGACTAAACTGCGAGTCACGAGCTTGGTCAGTCTCATTTGCTTCCCGACTGCACTCAACCTATCCCCACATTCCCTGATCCAACACTCACCCACTTTGAAGTTGGTGGTCTCCAGGGTGGGGCAGGTGAAGAGGCGAGGGAACACCATGTACACGGGGATGGACAGGCCATGGCACACGTCGCCCTCTGCGATCTGGATGTTCTGGATCTCTGTGGCATCTCTGGCATAGCCCTCGGCACAGCCTGGGCGCACGGGCAGAGGACGGAGAGAAGACCAGTCACCGAGAATGAAAAGGGGCAAGCAGTTTGAGCAAATGGAAAATGCACTTACAAATTGACAATTTAAGTTGGTCATAAAAAAATTTTCCAGATCCAAAGAGCATAAGGGTTTATTTATGGTATTGGTTGAGGTCTTTACATCTTTACTCTGCAGTATTTGATACTCTACGAACAAAATATTGTTTTCATTCAACAATAACAATATAATCTGAATTGGGCAAATGCTATTTATTTCAAGATCAGTTGTTGAAAACAATTTCCTGTCATGAAAGCTGCAATACTTGATTTTCAAACTGCGAGAAGAGGAAGTAGGTATTTAAATGTGTCTAATGTTCCTCGCTCTCTTACACACCATCACTGTTTGTATTCACATGCATGAATTTTCTTTTTCAGACAAAAGAAAAGCAGGGTGAACCGCCAAAGAGCAATAAATATTAGAAAAAATGACTTCATTATTAGATGCAGACAGTGCACCGCTGTTTTTACTCTATAAAGGGTAAACATTTACAATGTACAAGAAGAGTCAGGTACGTCAGCTTTAATGAAACACAAATTTGGGGTTGTTTTAAACCAATTCTATCTGCAAATTACTGACAAAAGGCTGGCAAGGCAATGTGAGAAGAGGACATTGGTTTGAGAAGGATTAAAAATGAGTTAAGTAAGAGATGAGAGTTTACCTGCACGACATCATCAACATGTCTGTGAGCCAAATCCATCCCATCATGGTAAAATGGGCCATGGGCCGGACCACACTGCAGTGAAGCCTGGCCAACGTGTGGTCTCTGGCCTGCTGAGATGCCACCACCATATTGCTTGCTAAGCTGAGTTTGTCCTTCGTGCACTGTGTTAGCTCTGTTATTCAGTAAAACTGTACTATACTTTTCACATCAAGACGTTGTAATGTTACTTCTATAAATCCCTTGTGCGATCTTCGGGTCTGGATGACCCACAAGTGTCTGTTGTGGAGGGAGGAGACGTTTGTTTTTGTTGTGTGTTTAACCTGCGCACTATATTTGAGAGTAGCACAAGGTTAAGACCTTAATGTCCTGGTTCAGATTCTGTGATTATGTTCAAGATGTTCTTCAAGCTCATCTTGGTTCAGGACTAGGTCTAGTTCTAGATCTGCAGCTACGGTCTGCTCTAGTTCAAGTATGTTTTCGCTTTAGACCCGTTTTTGTTTGAACAATATTGTTTATTTTGTATTTACTTCCATAGATTTCTGTGACCCTCCAAAAAATCTGGCCCCACGGAAATTATAATTGAGTGGTGCTGCTCCTGAGCCCAGTGTCACTGTGAACCTGAACCATTAGTGAACATTAAGAATCCTATAGTCCTCTGATCATCATTGGGTTTGTATGTGTAGGACCTACCACAGGTCTCCACGGCCCCGTGAGGACCTACCACAGGTCTCCACGGACGCGTGAGGACCTACCACAGGCCCCGTGAGGACCTACCACAGGTCTCCACGGCCGCTTGAGGACCTACCACAGGTGAGACCTACCACAGGTCTCCCTGGCCCCGTGAGGACCTACCACAGGTCTCCACACGCACCAGCTGTAGCTCAATGCTCTTGATGGCAATGTCGGAGTGCTCTACCACCACCTCTCCGCTCAGAGGCTGGCTGATCACACACGAGGTGGCGTCCAGATGTCCACGGATCAGGAACTTAGGCAGTGTGTCCTTCTGCAGAGAACAGGAGACAGACAGAGGCCGTCAGGGCTGGAACTGGGGTTTGGACCGTTACAGACATATTTCATATTTTACTCTGCTTTAAACCTTGTAAGAGCTGCCGCTCATCAACTCATCGAATCCTTGTGTTGCAGCTGCGCAGTAGCTATGCGCTCTTTTCCCCTTTCCTGTTTATAATAATGTCATCTGGAATATTGAGAAAGACTCTTGGATGAGTCTTGTTTTTCAGATGACTACAACTGAATCTTTTTCTACAAGTCATGTTTTCTATACGCTTTCTAATTTAGCGTGTTTAGTCAACATTTTGATAAAGTTCAAAATGTAAAAAAAAACAACATTTGTATTTTAATTAAAAAATTTCAATAAATTTGCAATAATATTAGGCTTTGTTGACTAAAGAAAGGTGGAGTGCTGGAAAAAGCTCTCAATAAGTGGTGCAAGAAATACTGCATTTTGTTACTTAAAAATGCAGTACTTTAAAAAGTATTTAGTTTAGTATATGTTTAAAATGTAAAAAGTATTTCACACAGATTTTTCTTAACTATTAAAGAGTGAAATGTGGTGATCTGTATATTTGTGTTTGCTCAAAAACCTCAATGCAGAATCTCACCTTGAATAAATAAAACCCCTCAAACCAATTGAAAAGTACTTTCTACATTTCAGTACTTTTAAAACAAATTGTGGACTAGAACGCACAGATACCTGCCGACATGTAGTGAAGTACAGTACTTTTACTTTTGTACTTTATTACCTTGTACCACACAAAAACTTTGCATAAAAACAACTCATATTTTGTAGCCCCAAAATAGAGAATAAAGGAGAGAAAAAAAAACCGTTTTGAAATGTTTCTGTCAATTCCTGATATAAATATAAGAAAAACGTCAACCACATGTCCACGCTGGGCGGATGGAGAGGCCATCACTTTACAACAGCTGGCCCTTATGTTAGGTGAAATGCAACATGACATGAAGTCATTGAGAGCTGAGGTCAGGGTGAAGAGCGAAGAGTGCCTATAAAAGTTCTGTTTCTCAAAGTCAAAGGATTCTTTCAACAAAATAAAGCTTTTCATTTGATTTTCTTTCACACTCTGATAGAAAACATTTATACCTTTAGTTATCCAGACCTTAAACTCTCAGATCCGTGCTGTAAGGTGAACCACTTTAATCATAAACATACCAGCTAAACATTTTGTTTAGTTTATATGTTTTGATTAGTCCTTTCTAGTTCGTAAGCACAGATTTTACACAGGCATTCTCCACTTCCTCCTCTCTGCCAGTAAGGCCTGTACAGGAACCTCCGGCATCACATTACAGTCAATATTTTTCAACTAAGCTTCATATTCCGGATTACACCACTACAGCGACACTCTGAAATGAAGTCATTTTTCAAGGTAAACCCCAGCCTCCTTTTTCTCTTTTGTTTGGAACCGCCTTGTTTTGCCTTGCCATACAAATCTTGATTTGCTATTCCACTCATCAAACAACAGGGGATGGAAATTGAAAGAGTCTGTAATAGAGAAATCTGAGCAAAACACACATTTTAAGAGTATCAATCCTTTGATTTAGACTTGGAATAATAGTACATTTTTCAAGGTCTTTTTAATAGTACAGAAAAGAGGAGCATAATTTTGATTTTTGATCAATCTTTATGGAGGGTACACCTAAATATCTAAGAGATTCTGTTTGCCAGAGGTCATATCCGTGGAAATTATCAGTCTTTATTACGAATTCACCTGTAGAGAAATTGTTATTTACGTACGACATATGAAGAAACTGGACACTTATTTTGAGAACATGTCTAAGAAAAACAAGAAGAACGCCACAGAGAATCAGGCAAGCAATGCCGCACCTAAAGTAGCTGCTCGCTCTGCTCCGGCGCAAGCCTCTGCACACTCAGGCGTGGCTTGTGGCAGATCTGCACTGACCGCCTTACACCCCGGCCCTGTCCTGGACCCCGCTGCCGTGTCACGCAATCGCTCTAGCTCCAGCTCAATATCAGATTCATCTGCGGAGGAGACTCTGAGAAAAATAGACCCAGCCATTATGGCGGCTTTACAGGAGATTACTGACAAGATTACAAAGACAGTGGATGCAAAGATAGACGCAGCCCTGGTGGAAATGCGTGACTTGAAACTGAAGAATGGCAAGCTGGGTAACCGAACCACAACAGTCAAGGACGAGGTCCCTGACCTGATGGACACCGTCTCAACTCTACAACTGGGTGACATGGAGAACGGAGAGCGAAGATGTAATATACGGCTTGTCGGTATCATAGAGGACACTGAGGGTAAAGATGTGGTCAGGTATATAGAGACCTGGATCCCCGAACATCTCAAACTTCCAACAAAAGTTGGAAAGATAAAGATAGATTGTGCACATCACTCCCCGGCTCCGAAATCGGCCAGTTTTGGATCAAAACAAGCGCCATGTCTTTACACTCAGCGCAAGTGGTCAATAAAACACAAGCTTTTGATTCTGTGAAATCCGCATGAGAGAACAACACTTGATCCGGCAACTACTACTCATTGTGCCGTATTTTTCCCCCAGCGGTAGCGTTAACGTGTCACCCACGCAGTCGACGAAATTGATGACAGCGCAGGGCGTGGAATTCTAAGCAAGAGGTGTGATTATGCCAAAATATGAGTGGAGTAAAGCAACTTGAGGGCATGGTCTGGTACATTCTGTGAATGGCCAGAATCGTAACTAATAAACTGTTTATGAGTTTTAGATATTTGCCTCAAGCATAAATGACCAATATTAACCCGAGTGGGTTTTATATTGAGAAGAAGCTTTCCAGTTGAGGGGAAACTCCCCTCTGTCCCGCCTGATACAGGACACGCACACACGGCGCAGCGATGCCAGACGCTAGGATGCGCGGTTGTTTTGACGCACAAGTTGGACCAGGCCAAGAAATTCTCATCTCATTGCGAGGCAGGTTTGGACGGATGATAAAATGCTGACCGCGTCTCGTCCGTCCGCGCTCCGCCTGTAACATTGTGTTTTGCTGCGTCTGAATTCACTTCTGGTTCGGCTCGTTTCTCTGTGAATATATGACTGATTGTAATAAAACACGAAGCTTTATGTAGCTTACTACACTCCTCTCCACAATCTATCAACTGAGCTGTCTGTGATAATAATCTCCATAGCAACGCGGTGTTTGGGATCAGCGGGGGCGGGTCTAGCTGTGGTGCTTCTGTGAAATATAATTCCAGAGCCAAAACAAATGTTCTTGTTCTCGCAGCCCTATAGGCAAACGAACAAACGTATTGCTCTTATGAAGTATGAATTGGCCTTAACGCTCTTTGCGCTGCGTTGGACCCGTTACTGTGCGATCTGGCCTGCAGACTCATGTGTTCAGCTTCAAGAGGAACGTCTTTGGAAAATTTGGAATAAATCCTCATTGTCACATCACATTCACCACAATCTTTGTCTCAGTCTGCGTAAACTGGCACAGACTGAGCTCAACACGAGATCTGCACATACGATCAGACTGAGCTGACCACAGAGAAAAGGTGCTCTGTTCTCACTCCCTCCGGACCGCAGCATCCCACCGAGCACTTGGGTACGGTTAAATTGGCACAAGCCCATCTTGAGAACATACTCCGCCTTGTGCAAAACAAATGAAGGTGAATCAAATAAAGAAACAATGCTCAGAGAATTTTATTTATCTTATCTTATAAATTTTTGGAACTCATTGAAAAACAATAAATCAACCCATTTTATTGCTCACTTCTTTCATCGAAGTGAGCACCGGCACCATCCCACTCCAGCGGCAAAATATCGCCCAATGACCCACAATTTGTAAAAATTGGGACAAAGGACATAGCGACGTATTTAGAAAAAAGGTGGTGTCCAAAAGAATGGAACAAACACGACGCGGCGCTCATCGACGCGGCGCTCATCGACGCGGCGCTCATCGACGCGGCGCTCATCGACGCGGCGCTCTCTGGGGGAGTGCCAGCCAGTGTTAGCTCCATTAGCATCATTAGCTTGTGAGCAAGTCAGCTTTCCACCAAGGTTACAGCTTCGATTTTTTTATCTCCCAAAGCATTACCTTCCTTGTTTTTTTCTGTTTAGTCATCTCTCCCTGCTCCTTGTTTTTGGGGGTTTTGTGGGTGAAACTGACATTTTTAAGGCAAATGTCGGCAGAAAGGCGTAGCAGCGCACCCTGGGCCATACCCGGAAGTCTCTGTTCAAACGATTTCCATCAGGTTGAAAATTGCTTTTGGAAGGAAGTCTTGCTTTCCAAAACTGTGTACAGAAGAATCCTTTCCTACCATATCTTATTAGGTAAATTCGATTGTGTGTTAAATAAATACCTAAGAATACCAATGGTGCCGTAATGAATCAAACTAGGATTTAGAAATCAACAAATCTTTCTGTAAACATTTTGAATATTATTGAACTGAAAGAACAGAAAAATTAGGTGCATTTACAAACTACCTAAATTGAAAATATTTGGGTCAGAGTGTGAGAAAAATGGCCTTTGATTCCTGTTTGGATTGGCCAGTTTCTTAATTTTTAATAAAGAATGGTTTTGTAGATGAGTCTGGGGAAGGACATGTATCAAGAGTCAGATTCAAACTCACAACGCTTTGGGTTACTCACATGGAGTGCACGTGTGCTACCGAGCTGCACTGGACAGTTTCTTTATTCCCAGTTTATAATGGGAGAACAAATAGCCCCTAAAACTGACGAAAAAAGCCAATCCTCCTGTGAAGAAGTCTGCAAGTGTTAAGAGTAGTTCAGGGCGAGCGGTGGCACACACCTCTCTGCTGTTCTGCAGTGTGTCCGGGGTGATGCTGAACGACACCGGAGATGCAGACACTTTGGCTTTCTGTGGCTGCAATAAACAAACAAAGAAACAAACAAATAAGCAAACTACACACTATAAGCAGGGAAGACTGGGGCATGTTGTTCCACTTTTTTCTTTCCAGTCTCGGTCTCTGAAACCAAACACAACAGAAATGTAAAACATACACCAAATGAAAGAGCAGGGTTAGAGGCCATGACAGCCTGACCCAGAGCGAAGTGAGTCACACCTGTGGGGCAGTGGTCATGCTCACCTTTAGCAATCATTTTAAAAACATCTATAATATTTGAATTTTTCTATGATCAGACAGTGCTCTCCCCCTCCTCTTTTAAAGGGATGGTAAATACACCTCGTAGGGGGTTGCATTTTCCTCCAAGGATGGTTTAATGTACCGTCATTATTTCCAAAAGGTACATGCACCCTAAACATACCATTAACACTATATAGGCCTATATAATAGGCCTATATACTGCCTAATAATATTTAATTATGTATAGATGTGCAATATAAAGCAGGGAGAGAAAATCTGTTAACTTTACTCGACCCATTCATACAATAACTAGACTAAATATTAGAAGGTTGAGTTTATAATCTCCTCACTTGAAGCTCTTTTTAACTGTAATATTAGTTATTATAATAATTAAAATAATTAAAAATTGCTTAAAAAAAGAGCTGAATTAAATGTCGGTGTAATCCCTCATTCGTCCAGGAGTGTTCCATTGTAGAAAAAAAGATTCAGTTGTAGTCATCTGGACTCTGTTTTAGAAAAAACAAAACTGAACACATCTGCAAACTACTAGACATCTGTCTTAACACCACATACTTTCAATTCCGGGGACATTTTTACAGACAGATCCACGGCTGTGCCATGGGCTCGCCCGTCTCTCCCATAGTGGCCAACCGTACATGCAAAGCATTTGGATAAGAAGCACTACCCCTTTTCAGCCACGCCCTCCAATCTTTGTACTTACGGGATACACTTTTTACAATTAAGAAAAGATCTGAACCTTCTCAGAAGCACGAATAACAATGTAGTGGTACCGGCATATAGGTTTACAAGAGAATATGCAAAGGAGAACCGCTTGCCTTTCTTGATTGTGCCAGCTATCAGAGGAGAAGACGCGGAAGCTACCAGATAGAAGTAATATAGTGAAACCCACCTTACACTACCAGATACACTTGCCTTTTTGGCTCTAACCCCCCACTACACACGCAACCTTGAGGTGATCAAAAACAACTACAAACACAGAGCACAAGAGGTCCACGAGCTCGAGAAGATGGCAAAGGAAGAAAGAACACAACGTCCGAAACATAAGCTCTCTCTCAAGACCTGTGGATACCCAGATCTGTGGCTATCTGAAACAAAGTGAAGAGAAACCAAAATACAGGACAAAAGGACAAAAGGAACATGAACCAAGAAAAGGGCGTTACATTAAGCCCAATCTATAGTACTCAAACTGTCAAGAAAAACTGCCAAACGAATTTTAGAAACATGAAGTCCCTGTTTATTTCAAGACCAGGAACATGACTTAAGACACAAAACATGGGTTCCACCCTAAGGACAAGATGCCGACACAAAAACGAGGCAACGTAGTATTCCTATCCAATACAATGAAAAAAGTTTGATAAAGAAAGCACACATAGGAGGACTAACACACCCACTGCAGAAAAGCAGAGCTTTATCAGACAGAAGAACGCGAGTTCAGACACAAACCAGAGCGCTGTGCATCTTCATCTCAAAGCCACCAAACCCACTCTATTGAAAACATGAGGTGGAGATTCTGAGCAGGAGAAAAAGAATGGTTTGAAAGAGGAATTAAGGATGCCAAATCTTGTTAAAAAAGAAAACCCTTCCCTTAAATCGTAATGGAGGTTTAAGATTCAACCTTCCAGTTGTTTATAATGCGTCTCTGCATGAAACCCTGGAGACGCCCGGGACCATTCTGATGCTAAAATATGCACTCAAGGTGACGGCCAGGGAAAATTAGAACAATAGCCCATCCCAGTTTCAATGGGCCATTAACAGGAGGTTCCCCCCTGTGGCAGGGCTCTCACAGAGTAGGATATTAAAACAAGAGTTCTCAGACTGTTTCTCTGATTGCAGAATACTCTTGCGATGAGAGTCCAAAGCTCATTCTAAAACAGAGTCCAGATGAAACAACTGAATCTTTTTCTACAGCTGAATTAAATATAAAGTTGTATTTGATGGAGGCATTAATGCTCAGGAAAGTCCTGTTTCACCTACCCCCTATCCCCGCCTACATCCTTGTACATAGTTATGATTATTTGAACAATTCTTTGTCCTTGGCTCATATGACTACTTGATAAGTATTATAGTATTAGAAGTACTGAATGGGAGTGCAGCTGACACCACAGAACATTAAAATGACCAATGTTTAACAACACTTTTATAGTAATGTCTAAACCCAGAGGGAGAGCGGGGGTCTGCATCACCTGACTATGCACGATGAACTCACAGGTGCGGCTCAGGTCTTTGGCCAGGAGGGGGCGCTTCACGTCACAGCGCAGCGTGTACTGAGGACACAGAGGCAGGGTTACACAAGAGAATTTAAGCTTTTATCTGCTCTTAAGGAAGAACTACCTCATATTCTTTTTAGAATATGAGGTAGTTTATTAAATAAGCTAAATACATTTTCCACATTATGGCATTAAACCCCCAATCATTCCATCTGATTTTTCCAAGAACGCCTGACTAAAAAAAGCCCCTATTGGGAAAAAGGGCTGAATAAACCGATCCGAAAGGCCAGTGATCTTGGGGAAGATTAGGGATCCGCCCTCTGCACACACACGCTGCACACACACGCTGCACACACACACGCTGCACACACACACTGGGGACACACACACTGGACACACACACACACACTGGAGACACACACACACACACTGGACGGACACACACACATACCGGACACACACACACCGGACACACACACACCGGACACACACACACTGGACACACACACGTTTGGAAACAAACTGATTTGACTCAAAATAAGGGTTATAGACACTATGGTTATAGCTTTTTAGCACGACACTGTATAATCTCTAAAGTTTAAATTGGACTCAGACTTGAACTTTTACAGCCACATCCAATCAATCACATCAGCAGCTTTTTACCATCTAAAAAACATAGTCAAAATCAAAAGTATAGTGTCTAAACCAGACCTGGAGAGACTTATCCATGCGTTTGTCTCTAGTAGATTAGACTACTGTAACGGCCTGCTCACTGGCCTCTCCAAACAAGCTGTAAAACAGCTGCAAGTACATGCCAGAACGCTGCTGCTGCGGTCCTGACTAGAACCAGGAAGTACCATCACATTAGTCCTGTGCTCAGGTCTCTGCACTGCCCCCTGTGGCTCAGAGAATAGACTTTAAAGCAGCTCTGCTTGTATATCAAGTCTCTCCATGCGTCCTAGCACCAAAGTACATTCTCGGACATGTTAGTGCCATATGAACCCATTTCGGACTCTGAGGACGCTTCAGGGACGCCTCCTGCTGGTGCCAGAGTCAGGACTAAACATGGACCGGCCTCCTGCTTTTTCCACGTTTACTCATTTCTTACAGTGACTTGCTCCTCACTTTGTAGGTGAAAAGGAGATTTGAAAGGCAAATATCAACAGCAGGGCACAGCAGTGAGACTAGTCAGTCTGCGCCATCCCCAGAAATCCTTTGGTCATTATCTTCTTTGTGAATTTCAGTTTAACTTCAGTTTAACATCTGGTATGGTTCATTTTTCTGTAATCACTGATTCGGTCCACATGCAACAAAGACTGACGCAAAGTTCTTCTGTCAGCACAAATAAACAAACTTTAAATGATTTGTCCTCAGTAGTGCCATTATTCAACTCCAAAGGTGTGATTGTAGTTGGTTAGGTCTTTAAACTGTAAAATTAATATGACAAGTTTGTGGAGCCAATCCCCAACTAATAATGAGAAGGATAAAACAATAGTAATTTTCTTTCCAAAACCTCTCAAACTCTAGAACATAAAAGCAAGATGGAAAAGTATTCCATCTCCAGGCATGAAGACTGCCCCTCTAAAATGTAAATATGAGTGAGAAGCCCGAGTGTGGCTGGAGGTGGTGTGCTCTGCTCTGCCATGACCTTCCGGACCTGGATGTTGACGAAGACCCCGTGGTAGGTCTCGTACAGGACCTTGTTGCCCTTGGCCTGCAGCGGGAACTCAAAGGGGATCTCGGTCTTCCCTGCAGGGATCTTCCCCGAACGCACCACCTCGATGCTGCTGCTCAGGAGAGGGATGGGCTGCAAGGACAGGACCATAAGAGGCAGGGCTTTGACTTTAACATTATATTATAGTAAAAGTGTGTGGTGGTTAGGGCTTTCCATTTGTTTTGGCATCTGTGCTTTCATTTTCCTTATTTTGTACATATTTCTGTATGAATTATTTTTAATATTATTAACTAGAATGGAGTGGTGGCTAGAAGTCTATTATATTTTCTCAAGTAACATTTGAATAATTTGTACTTACAGTGTAACAGTCTTCAAGCAAAATGTTTTGGCTACGAAGTAATGCGTTTGTAATCTGTAATACATTTTGAGACGATTCCCTGGAGAGTTCTAATTTATATGCTTTAATAAAAAATTCAGTCAAGAGTTGATGTTGCTTTGTTTAATTTCTATAAACCCAAGATTTCTTTTAACATATCAAAGCTTTTCATGTGATTTTCTTTTACAATCTGGTGGCATTTTTTTAATATCTAGTTGTCCAGAACTTAAATCTCAGATCTGTGCTGTTTGGTTCAAAAACTTGATCAATAAAACATATTTGTTTAGTTTGAATGGATTTGATTAGCTAAAACAGAATTTACCCAGAGATTAATTTCTTCCAAATGACTCAACCGTTTGTCATTGGCCTGTAAAGCCTGTACAGGAACCCCCGGCACAACATTACACTCAATATTGTTTCATTGAGCTTCATATTCAGGGTCACATCAATAGAGTAATCAACTATTCCCATTTGTAAAACATTTGTCTCTGCGTTACTGTTACGGGGAGTTTGCACCAGCTCTGCTCTACTCTGTCCTGCACGGTTGTGGCGGGGACTAATAAAGTACTTGGTCCTGGTTAAGAAGAGCATGAGGAAGCGCTCTAAACCCGGGCTGAGTGGAGCAGAGCAGAGTAGGGCCAAGTAGGGCTGGTGGAAACACCCCATTAGTGTTAGCGAGTGTCTTACCTTGACAGAGTTGTAGAAGGCCTCAAAGACACCCACGCTCTTGGAGCTGAGCTGCAGGTTGACCAGGCCTTCCATGTTCAAGAAGATGCCATGGTGAGGGAGGGGCTCTTTACACTGCAGCACAATCACTCCGCTCAGCACCTCCTGCAGCACACAGCAGCACAGTGCATGCTCACATACTATACATGTAAGATCACATTCTCCAGTCTATTTGATAAGAATTATGTTTTTGAATTATATCTTTGAATTATATCAGCATTTTGGTTTTTACACCCAAAGCAATGATCATTTCATCGTTAATTCACTCCTCGCTCACACTGGTAAGTTACTTCTGTAGCCACAGCTGCCCTGGGGCTGACTGACAGAAGTGAGGCTGCCAATCTGCACCCTCGCCAACATTCACACCACATTCATACAGTGTGGGTGCAGTGTCTTGCTGAAGGACACTGTGACCTCCTACTGGGCTCCCATCCGAGTACTAACCAAGCCCAGCCCTGCTTAGCCTCTAATCAGGCATAGTCGCTCGTGTGTGTGTGTGTGTGTGTGCGTGTGCGTGTGGGTGTGTGCGTGTGTGTATGTGTATGCGCGCGTGCGTGTGGAACATGGTGAATGGAGAAATTGCGATTAGCCTCAGAATATCACTAAATATGAGTAAAAGAGCCTGGTTTAAACACATTTACTATTGGATTTGACTGCATTTGAACCCTTAGAAAAACGCACATCGTGTGGTAGTTGTGTGTGTACGGTTGTGTAAAATAGTTAAATTATACATTTGCACATTCTTCAAATATTCTCTTCAAATGTGCTGTGTTTGTGTGAGACCTCTAAAAGCACAGAAGAGATACAGTGTAAACTTTACACTGTAAAGTTTCTCACATGGGCCCGGGACCTGTCACAAACTGGCGTGTGCGTGTGGACGTGTGCGTGTGGACGTGTGCGTGTGGACGTGTGCGTGTGGACGTGTGCGTGTGGACGTGTGCGTTGGGCTCGTCATCGGCGCGTGCGTTCGGGCACTCACCCCTTCATGTGTACACTTTGTTGGCTCTCTTTCAGTTTGATGTCCACAGAAACGCTCATCTCTGACCACCATACAGGCCAACAGTCACGTGACAACAACAAACATGTGACCTGTCATGTGAGCAGGAATTACTTCAATTTAAAGCATGTTCTTCACAATAAAAAGCATCCGAGCCGCACCAGCAGTTGATCTCTCTCCTCCCTTCTCTCTCTCTCTCTCTTCATCTCTCTCTTTCTCTCTCTCTTCTCTCTCTCTCTCTCTCTCTTCTCTCTCTCTCTCTCTCTCTCTCTCTCGTCTCTCTCTCTCTCTCTCTCTCCCCTCTCTCTCTTCTCTTTCTCTCTTCTCTCTCGCTCTCTCTCTCTCACACTCTCTCTACACTCTCTCTCTCTCTCTGTTGTCCCTCTTCTCTCTCTTCTCTCTCTTTTCTCCCTCTCTCCTCTCTCTGTTCTCTCTCTATCTCTCCCTCTCTCTCTGTCTCTTCTATTCTCTCTCTCTTTTCTCTCTCTCTCTTCTTCTCCCCCTCCTCTCTCTACTTTTCTCCCTCGCCCTCCCTCTCTCTCTCTCTTTTCTCTTTTCTCTCTCTCTCTCTCTCTCTCTCTCTCACTCTCTCTCTCGCTCTCCTTCCTCTCCTCTCCTTTTCTCCTTTTCTTCTTTTATTTTTATTAGGCCGAGCGCCATAAACTGGCGTTAGTTCCGCAAGGCCGTGCGAAGCGGCTGCGTAAGTGCGCACTAAGTCCAAACACTCACTAACGCACTCCTCCACTCATGCACGGCCCGAGCCCCAGCAGGGCGTAGGGCCTATTGGCACCTGTCCGACGCGCGCATGTTGTGCCAGTCGGCCCTGGCACAACCAGCGAAAGGCCCTTGTCCTATAAAAGATGTGCAGATCTTCCATTCATTCTCAGTAGGAATTAGCCAAAGCTAAAAGCCAAAGCGTTGTTATAATCAGGTTGGTTCAGTTTGTGCTGTCATTTACATTTGGATGTTAGCATTATCTTACAGACAAAAGTACTTACTTTTATAAACATATAGATGTCTCCAGGTGATGTATTTACTTGGCACATAAAGGTCTGAACTTGCTCTCCGCTTCGTGTTCATTAAGTATTGATTTCATTTAGAAGACCCTGCTAATCCCCCATAAGGAATGAATGGAGCTGAAAGTGAAGCTCCACATTTTTAAGGCAACCAGAACTAGCCGGTCAGTTTCATGAAAAGGGCCCATGACCTTGAGTGCTCTTTTTTGACATTTTGATTTGTTTTTCTTATAGAAGGTATTTCCATATGTATTTTAGATTTTTCAAAATACAACTCCCATTACAGGACACACAACAGGAGTTCTCAGACTTGTTTCACTGATTGAGAATGACTCTTGGATGAGAGTTGAAACGTTTAGTCCAGATGACTACAACTGAATCTTTTTCGACAACTCCCATTACTTTACTAACTTGCGAACCACAATTAGCCTATTCATTTTTGCAGCCCGAGCAAAGACTAGTCTGAAATTAAAATATATTTTTTAAAATGCTGAAAAATTTAGAAATACAACAGAGACAAGTTTAATGCCATATTGTGGAACATTCTAGGCAAAGCAATAACTCCATGGAGTGACAGTAAAGTTACAAAATGCACCATTAACCAGTCTAGTCTAGTCTGGATCTTTCAATTAGTGATGGACAGATTGATCAATACTGACTGTTATATCAAAAAGTATCAATTCTCTTGCAAAAATATAAATAATATAATATATATATATAATATTTCATTTTACATCTGTGCTGGGCGAAATTGCAATACTTCCCATATTACTTGGAAACAAAAGTCCCTACTTTCAGCATGTGCGAACTAAAAGTGCTCATACCGCAGCAGGGAAACAGCTGGAAGTAGCCCACATTCACATTATAGTTAGGTTTTTTATACATCCTTTGAATAAATGACTAGATCACTTTTATTCGTCACCACAATTGCATTATTACACTCATTTTGGAATCCAATGCATATAAAACAGCCTAAACTATACTAAATCATATTTAGTATATAGTATATAACAAACCAATATGTAATATAGGTAATGTTCAGTAATGACATTCAGTTTTGGGGGAGTAGGCGGACATGGGGAGGAGTCATGGGGGCCAAGATCCAGGGGCCCGCACGCAGGTGAAAGTGCTGATGTATTGTTTAGAAGAGACACAGAGATCTGTTTCCACAACACCTGCCCAGCCCCCAGACGCCCAGCAACAAGACACTCACAAACGGCTTTATTCACTCTACACAAACATGGACAGAACAAAAGACATGGCCCACATCCAAGCACACACACAGACATGTCACACAGCCTTCAGGTCCTCCAACTTCAGCTTGTCCATGCTGCTCAGGGGCTCACTGCTGGAAACCTGCACCTTGTCAAAGAAGCTGAAGTCTGCCACATAGCGTCCAGTCCCAGTGCTGAATAGGACGGGCTTGAACTCGTACCCCCAGAGGATCTCTTGGGGCACAAAGGAGGTGCGGCTCTGGCATGTGGCCGCCGTAGACTCCATGGTGGCATTGAGCGTGACCAGCAGCTCAAAGTCCGCCGAAGACAGAGACTCAGCGCTGAGCCGGGACAACGGGCTGTTCTGGTCCAGGACGTGGTAGAAGGTGAGCGGCAGGATGAGGAAAGGACACTCACCGCTGGAGTCCATGTAGAAATCCACGGAGCTCTGGTGCACCTGGGTCTTCTCGCCTTCCTCTGTGACGCTGGAGTGCAGAAGCTTGCCCGTCAGCTGACACTGGATGAGCAAGCTCTTCCTCATGTTGGCTACACGCAGCATCCTTCGTTGCTGCCAGGCCTCAGCCTCGCTGGCCCCTTAAGTTTTGTGGAGTTTGCATAGGTGGCATTTTAATAACTATTCTCTCTGCCACATTCTGGCTAAACTTGATGGTCTCAGCACGCGATTAGCGTCTTAGGACGTGCCAGTTTGGCCAGGAACGCCCCAGTCACAAATATCTCAGCTAAGCCTGTGATGACCAGCTGCGCCACCAGGGTGAAGATGGCCAAGGGACACTCCTCGGAGATGTAGCGGAAGCCATAACCGATTGTGGTTTGCGACTCCAAAAATCCATAAGGAGAAGAGGAAAGCCCCAGTGAGTCCGCTTGTGCACTTCGTTTTGGACGCAGCTGGAGTGGTTGGAGCTCAGGCCTGGCTCCATGTCCCCTGTGCCTTTGCCGATGCCGATGACATAGAAGATGACGCCAAAGATGACCAACCAGGTGAGGACGAAGGTAGAGGCAAAGAGGGTGAGCTTGTACCTTTTTTTGCCACTTCATGTCCACCACCGTGGTCCACAGGTCATGCAGGTACAGCTTGACCATGCCCTCCACGTTGTCGATGCGCACGTTGTTGTGGCCATCCTTGGACACAATCCGCCTTCTGGACCACTTTCCCCGCTGCCATCTTGTCTTTGGGCTTTCTCACGCTAGCGTAGCAGGGTCAGGGAGCTTTCACTGGCATCAGGGTGTCGCACGTACAAAGCTAAAACTGCAGAAGAGCACAGTCTTTGGTTAGTTTATATGAAGTCTGGTCTTTTCCAAATCAAATTTCAGCCTTCTTCCAAATTGTTTTCATTTTTCATAATGCTCACCCTCATTGTTATTTATGTGTAATAAAATATCTACATTTGTTTATCTTTTTTAATCTGTTACATTTGAAAACAAAACCATTAAAAATGGTTGGAAAAATACCATAAAAGTTAATCATAAATAGTCGCTATAAATAGGAAAAATGTCATGGGTTTCAGCTTCCTGTTCTAAATATGCAACAGTGTTCTTACGCTTTTGAGGACGTTTTCACATTAAAAAGATTTAATATCTTGTTTTAATTTGTTATCCATGGGCGCTACGGTGGCCCTAATTTCATCATACTGAGACCCATGGATATAGACAATTAATACTCTAGACAATCGAGTGCATTCATAAATACAAACATTTGAGTTAACAATAGGCAAAACAAATCCAATGGGCAACCAATTATTTAGAATCTTCAAATTAATAACAGTTGTCATAGTAACTTTTCAAATTAGAATAAAATATTCTATTTTTGAAGGGTGAAAAGTATTTTACATTAGATATAATATATTCAAAAACATGAGATTATATTCCAAAAAAGGTTAGGCTGTCATTCAATAAAGGAAAAAAAAATTGAAAACAGGCTTAACAATAATCGCAAACCTAAAAATGCCTAACGTCACACAGATGTCCTTCAAAACAGTGCAGTCACTCCTTCCACGCCTTCTTCTTCCCATTACATATTAACAGTCGACTCCTCTGATAAGGCTAAACTACTACTGACTAACCAAGGATTCAGTGTGTCCGTCTGCAAAACGATTGCTCCAACAATCAGCTTTAGGAAAAAAAAAAATTACAGACAGTTCTGAACAAGTGAGCAGTGTAAAGTGGTGAACAGGTAAAATAGGTGAACGGGTAAAGCGGTGAACAGGTGAGTGTACCTCTGGTCTCAGGCTCGTTCTCCTCTCGCGTGCCGATGATGCTGGTTCTTTGCCACAGACTGAAGTCCACAGAAGAGTTTCTAAACCTGTGAATAAGAAGTTCTGGCCAAGTTCTGGCCCAGCCCCCGCACAACAACCCCCTCCCCCCCCTCCCACAGCCACCCCTCCCTCCCAGTGTAAGGACCGCCCACACACCGCACCTTGAGCCAATCACAGCGCAGATGACTGAACCTCTAAAACCTAAAAAAACCAGGGGATTTTAGAAATCTTTTTTAGTATTTGAATTTGAAAACTTGAATAAATGAATGAATGAAACCTTTCATTTGTCTTGCACACGAGAGCATATAAAACATTACACAAGGTATAGGAAAACACAGACGCTGAAGAACAGACAGGCGACATATACAGTCCAGGTGTTGAAGCAGAGTACTAAGGGTGAGTTTATTGAGCAGCTGAAGGATATCATGCCTCTCTGGATCTTCATTCGAGGCATCACAAACCTTTGTTCGAATCCCTCAGTAAGATGATCAAAATAAGTCTAAGATTTTGAAGTTTGGTGTGTGTGTAGGTGCAACTTTTTTAATAATAATAATAATAATAATAATAATAATAATAATAATAATAATAATAATAATAATAACTATTTTATATATATATATTTATTATTATTTATTTTTTTCAAAATTAAAAAAGACAAAATCAAAACAAACAAAAAACAGACAGGGCAGGACCAGGGAAAAAATAAACAAAATGGGTACATTTGAAAGTAAGATTTAAGAAAAATAAGGCATTCAAGGAAAAGAAAAAGTTAAGGTACATGAGGTTAAAAATCAAGTCCCATTCAATCCAGTTCCTTTTGTATTTGTCCATTTCCATGTTGAGTCCATGTGTGATTTTTTTCCATTGTAAGTTATGATGTCGGTCCCACTTGTTAATTGTCGGTGCAGTTTGGGTCATAATTTTTTTTCTTATTGTCTTTTTACCGGCCGCTAGCAGTATGTTTCAAAGGTATCCATTTATTGTGTTCATGGTAGGGGTTTTGAGGCCATTGAGTGGGATGGTGGTGTCAAAAACAGTCTGCAATGATTTATTAATTTTCTGCCAATATTTATGTGCAATCTGTGCTCTTCACCTAACAGCACAGTCCTTAATAGTCGGTGTGTTTTGCGGTGTGTATCCATTTTTTTGTGAGGGCCTTTTTCGCTGCTCCCAGGAGGATGCTCCAGAGATAACTGCCGATTGTGTCCATGGCAGGAGTCCCAAATACAGAGTTCTGAAATCCAGTGGGATGGTGATGTCGTAAATTGTCTGTAAGGCTTTTATTGATCTCAGTGCAAAACTGGACAGGACAATCCCAAAACACATGACCGTGATTTGTCTCATCCTCTCCAACTGTCTGCATTTCCCTGTGAGTAATGGGCACTTTGACATCAGGTTATAAAGAAATGAGACACTTTTCCAACAGAATTCCCTCCAAACATGTGATTTTGTAGTTGTCCACTGAGATGTACAAAAACTTGCCCATTCTTCATCAACCAGAACAAAGTGACCCTCTCTTTCCCATTTACCCTTAATAGAATCAGTAGAGTGAGTACTAAAATTGTTAATACATTTATACAATTTAGATATTAATCCCCTTGAAAGTTCAAATTTATATGCATTAATAAATATTTCAGTCAAAGGGCTATGATGATCGTCATTCTTTTTGATTTCTTGGTTATAATAAGTCCTTATTTGTAAATACCAATAAAAGTCCTTTCTCTAAGCAAAAGGATTCTTTCAACTCTTCAAAGCTCTTCAGATGACTCTCCTTTACAATTAAAGGAGATTAATTAAAAGCCTTTTGTTGTCCAGACTTTAAATCTTGAGTCTGTGCTGTTAGCTGTGACATTTTGATCATAAACCAACCAATTTAAAATTTTAACATCTTTCTTTAGTTTGTATGTTTTGATTAGCTCCTTCCATGTTGTAAGAACCTGGCTTCACCCAAGGGTTCCCCATCTCTCCCAAATGACTCAACCGTCTGTCATCTGCCAGTAAGGCCTGCACAGGAACCCCCGGCACAACACCTCAATATCTAATAGATTCCGTTTGCCATTTAAATGGGTAAGTCTTTTTAAAGGTCAGAGGGGGGCGCCAGTAAGAGAGAATTTCAGTCTTTTGTACATTTAATTTGTATCCAGACATTAGACTAACTTCTTGTAGAAAATGCATCACATTGGGTTGGGTATGGACATTTGTGGTTTGGCCAAATACAATAGAACATCATCTGCATAGAAGGCAACTTTATGTTCCGTCCCATCGATTGTAACACCATAAATTGATTTAGATTGTCTTATCAATTGGGCCAATGGTTCCAAATACAAAGCAAACAGGAGGGGAGACCAGGCGGAGCCCTGCCTGACCCCCCCTTTCCAGAGTCAGTGGATCTATCAGATGACCATTGATTTAATTAATTCTTGATGTTGGACCATCGTAAAGAGCCCCAATATTTTTTATAATTAGATCATTGATTTGAAATTTGTTTAGCATGTTAAATAGATAAGACCAGCTAACAGAATCAAAAGCTTTCTCAGCGTCCAGACTTATTATTACTGCTCTGTTTTGTTGTTTCTGTATTTGGCTCATTATGTGTAAAGATCGTCTTATGTTGTCTTGTGTTTGCCGTTTGGTAATAAATCCTGTCTGATCATTGTGGATTAAGATTGGGAGTATTTGTTCCATTCTTTTGGACATAATTGAGGTGTAGATACGATAGTCCACATCAAAATAGAAATGGGTCTATACATTCCAGTCGGTCCTTCCCCTCTTTAGGTAACAAGGATATGATGGCCTCCTTCTAACTCTGAGGGGCCTGAGTTAAAAGTTGCCACCAGGATTGGGTTGGCAGAGGTGGCCACCGTGGGGGAGGGGGTGGTCACATCAAATCTGGAATAGAAGTTGCTCAGCCAGTTTTCGATTGTCTGCAGCAGGGGGGGCTCGGGGCTTATGATTAGTGAGAAGCCGGAGCCCCCTCCACACGGAGGCGGGGTTGTTGTCAGAGAACTGCTGCTTCAGACGCGTATTGTACTGTGATCTCGCTCGAGCAACCTCTTTGCTAAATACATACTTTGCATCTTTGTAGCGCCCCCTGTCACCAGCCCTGTGCGCTGCCTCCTTCTGCTGCCTTAACTGCCTCAGTTTTGGGAGTGAACCCAGGGTTTGTCATTGTTGAAAGTGACTTTGGTGTGTGTTGGTATGATGCTGTCTTCTCACAGAATTGAATGTATGACGTCACAGTGTCTCCGTGTACTCATCCAAACTATCTTTTGGCAGCTCTGAAGACCTCCCAGTCTGTAATGTCCAAACACGCATGTAGCTCCTCCACTGCCTCATTGGTCCACCTCTTAGATTTCCCTCACTGCAGTTTTGGAGAGCTTCAGTCTCTGTCTGTACGTGGGGATCAGGTGAACCATGGCGTGATCTGAAAAGCCGAGAGCAGCGCGAGCCACGGCGCGGAAGGCGTTACTGACTGTTGTGTAACAACGTGCTCTGCTCTCTGGTCGGAACTTTAATAAACTGTCTGTACTTTGGTAGTTCGTGGCTGAGATTCCCCTTGTTAAAATCACCCAGAATAATACACAAAGAGTCCGGGAAGGTCCGCTCCACACTCAGAGTCTGGTCCGTGAGCGGAACTCGTGGAACTCCAGGTTGTTACCGCTGCACCAGGACACCAGCCGGTCCACCTCCCTCCTGTAGACAGACTCATCCCCGTCCGAGATGAGCCCGATGGGGGTGGTGTCGTCCGCAAACTTGATACATTTTACGGAGTCGTGGCTGGAGGTGCAGCAGTTTGTGTACAGGGAGAAGAGAAGAGGAGAAAGTACACAGCCCTGTGGAAATCCTGTGCTGATAGTCCGAGTGTCTGAGACATTCTTCCCTAGCCACATGTCCTGTCTCCGATCCGTCAGTGTCGGATCCGAAGTCAGTGATCCACCTGCAGGTGGAGTCAGGCACGTTGAGCTGGGAGAGCTTGTCCTGGAGCAGAGCAGGGAGGATTCACACGGTCGTTGAGAAACCTTATAATCAGGCCTCATGGTTTATCAGCTGCTGGTCTTGGTTTGCCCAGGCGATGTTCTCTTTCGATTATGATTGCTTTGTCTAATTTCTTGGTCATAATAACTCTTATTACTTATTTGTAAATACCTATAAAAGTGTCACAGTCTGCTCGTCTCCTGTCTGCTGGTATCTTTCCACTCTACCTGTTAGCCTCACCTCATCATCAGGCCAACTCTCCACACCTGTGACAGCTCTGGCTGCATTTAAGCCTGCTCCTATCTCTGCGCCAGTGCCAGATTGTTCTTGTGTCATGCTTGACTTTTCCAGCATTTTACCTGTTGCCGACCTCGTCTGTCCCCGACCTGCCTGCTTCGCCTCTGCCCTGGATATTACCTCAGCCTTCGGTCTTCAACCACGAGTTCCCTCCTGGTTAGACACCTGCTCGGCTCTGTGGCTAAACCGCTCACCACTGGACCTGCCTGCCTGCTAGGTAATCAAAGGAGGATGGCTTTGCCATCAGTCAGCGATTCCAGACTCACTCCTGCTCGAATCTCGCAGGAGATCACCGTGAGCCAAGACTTTTCACCCTGTCTCTGTATAAACTGTTAAAGACTGCTGTGATAAATAAAGGTCATTACGAACTGATAGTCTGTCTGCCTGTGCTACCCAAGGGTTCTCGACCCCCTCCCAACGACTCAACCATTTGTCATCTGCCAGTAAGGCCTGGACTGGAATCCCAGGCACAACACCGCTCAATATTTTACCATTGAGCTTCATATTCTGGGTCAAGGCAAGGCAAGGCAAGTTTATTTGTAGAGCACAATTCGTACACAAGGCAATTCAAAGTGCTTCACACAACAGGAAAAAATGCATTAAAATCACAAAGACATGGCAGAAATCACAATCTTAGTTCAAGACATAAAAGAGAAGAGTGCAAAGAAAAGCATTTCAGTCATATGCACAGCCAAACAAAACAGTTTTTAGTTTAGATTTGAACATTGCCAGAGTAGCGGCCTGTCTCACATCCTCAGGAAGACTGTTCCAGATTTTAGCTGCATAAAACTGAAACGCACATTCCCCATGTTTAGTCCTGACTCTGGGCACCAGCAGGAGGCCGGTCCCTGAGGTCCTCAGAGTCCGAGATGGTTCATATGGCACTAACATGTCCGAGATGTACTTTGGTGCTAGGCCATGGAGAGACTTGTATACAAGCAGAGCTGCTTTGAAGTCTATTCTCTGAGCCACAGGGGCCAGTGCAGAGACCTGAGCACAGGACTAATGTGATCGTACTTCCTGGTTCTAGTCAGGACCCGAGCAGCAGCGTTCTGGATGTACTGCAGCTGTTTTACAGCTCGTTTGGAGAGGCCAGTGAGCAGGCCGTTACAGTAGTCTAATCTACTAGAGACAAACGCATGGATAAGTCTCTCCAGGTCTGGTTTAGACACTATACTTTTGATTTTGGCTATGTTTTTTAGATGGTAAAAAGCTGCTGCTGATGTTGATTTGATCTGACGTGGCTGTTAAAATTCAAATCTGAGTCCATTATTACCCCCAGATTTCTAACTTGATTTGTAGGTTTTAGAGCGAGACTCTGGAGGTGACACTTAACACTTTCTCTTTGTTTCTGTGGGCCAAAGACGATGATTTCAGTCTTGTCTGAGTTCAGCTGGAGAAAGTTGTTTTGCATCCACACACTGATCTGTTGGATGCAGTGACAGAGTGAATCCACTGGTCCATATTCACCTGCCGTCAGTGAAACATAGATCTGAGTGTCGTCTGCATAATTGTGATAGGACACATTCTCGCTGCGTATCAACTGACCTAACGGCAGCATGTAGAGGTTGAACAGAAGGGGTCCCAGGATTTGACCCTTGGGGCACCCCACAGGTCAGGGGCATCTGGTCTGAGACACAGTTACCAATTTCGATAAAAAAAAATTCCTGTCTTCCAGATAGGACTTTAACCAGTTTAGAGCAGTGCCAGTGATGCCCACCCAGTCCTCTAGTCTCTGTAAGAGGATCCCATGATCGACAGTGTCAAAAGCAGCACTCAGATCTAACAGAATTAAGACTGAGGCTTTGCCCGCGTCAGTGTTCAGGTGGATGTCATTTGTCACCTTGACAAGAGCAGTCTCAGTGCTGTGATGAGGTCTAAAACCTGACTGGAAAACATCAAATGAGTTGTTTATTAAGAGGAAATCAGTGAGCTGTTGGTAAACAACCTTTTCAAGGACTTTGCCCCAAAATGGCAGATTAGAGATGGGCGGTAATTACTCAGTACTGCGGCATCAAGACTGCTCTTCTTTAGGAGAGGCTTTATGACCGCAGTTTTCAAAGACATTGGGAATGTTCCAGATTGAAGCGACATGTTAACTATTTGAGTGAGTGGTGCTAACAAACTGTTCAGCACAGACTTTAGAAATCTGGAGGTCAACACATGGAGGCAGCATGTAAGATTGAACTCAGGCTGGTGATGATCTTCCTGGACAGTTTTGTCAGTTACAGGTGCAAAGTGAGTCAGCTCTAAGTGTGTAGGTGGTTTGAGGGTTATTTTTTGCATTGTAGAATTGATAGCATTTTTAATGCCCTGAACTTTGTAATTAAAGAATAATGCAAACTCATTACACTTGGATGTGGACATGAGTTCTAACGGCAGCTGAGCTGGAGGGTTTGTTAATCTGTTTACTGTGGCAAACAGGACACGCGAGTTGTTACTGCAGCTTCCAATTATTTCAGAAAAATATCCTTCCTCGTTCTACATAAAATGAGGTTGTACATGTACAACTTCTTCTCTGTAAATCTCTTTCTGAACCTGGAGCTTCGACTTGTGCCATTTTCGTTCGCCGGCGGCACTCCCTTTTCTGTGCCCTGACCGAATCATCATTTTCCATGGCGCCTTCTGCTTATTTTTAACAATTTTAGCCTTCATAGGGGCAATGTTCCAAATGTGTCGAGAACATTCAAAACACTAGATGTAACAGAGTTCAACAAATCATTTACATTAGAACATGAGACATTTTCAAAGTGTATCAGTTCCATAAACAGTTTTCCCTGTGCTGTCATTTATGTGTTTCCTCCGGACAATTGCAGGACCAGCTGGTGGTTTGGGAAAAACAGACAGGTCAAAGAAGACACAGAAATGATCAGACAGAAGCAACATTGACCACATTGACGTTTGAAATATTAACCCCTTTTGTAATTAGAAGATCTAGAGTGTGCCCTCTGCTGTGGGTGGGGCCACTCATGCGCTGAGTAAGACCGAAAAGTTTCAAGGACAGCATGAAGCTCTTTAGCGTTTCTGTAACAAATATTATCAACATGAACATTGAAATCACCTGTTATAAACCAAACCATCAAAGTCTGTGCATACGACTGAAAGCATCTCAGTAAAATCATCAATAAAACTTTTGCAGTGCTGAGGAGGCTTGTATAAACAATGAAGAGGAATGGATGGAGGACTGTTTTAGCTCAATTTTAAAGCTACATACTCTCAAATGTTGAAACACCCCAAAGGACAACCTGTGGGTAACTATTTCATCTCTAACAAAAGCACACACACCTCCTCCCTGGTTTTTGTTTTCTCGTGTTTTCAGATTCAAACATAAAGTTGGGTGGAGCAGACTCTATTAGAACTAAATTTCCTGTGTTTTTGTCAAGCCATGTTTCAGTTAAAAACATAAAATCAAGATTATAAGAAGAAATAAAATTATTAATTAAGAATGATTTGTTACATAAGGATCTGACATTTAGCACAGCAAGTTTCAGACTAGTTTCAGTTGAGACTGGGCGTTATCTTTTTACAGGGAATATGAATCAAATTTCTCAGATTGGGCAGTCTGACTCGCATTTTGTTTTCCCATCTGTGTGATTGTTACTACAGAAATAGCGCTAGGGGAGGCTGTTTTTACACAGGGCCAACCGGACGTTGGTTTGATCAAACCAGGACAGCAATGTTCTTGATTTGGAGCTGAAATAAAGTAAACCTTTCAGATTAGGCTAATGCCCCAACCTCCCATTTTTTCCTCTGTACCTTTGATAGTTGAATACAGAGATTTGAAGCCGGACACGTGCTATTTGCCTTGCCATACAAATCTTGAAATTGTTTTTTTCCATTCATCAAACAGCTGGTTGGGGATGAAAGAATGGGAGAGTCTGGAACAAATAAAGACATCTGGGCAAAACATAATTTTTTTATAGTTTCAATCCTCCTTAACCTAAAAGGTAGGGAAGGAAAACATATTAACCAAATTTATGTTTTTTATAGTTAAGTATGGGATTACAAATCAAATGTTTCAAGATCTTATTTTTTTATAGTATGTAAAAAGAAGGGTATAATTAGTCTCTCAAATTGTTTTTGATTAGATCTTTATGTAGGACACACCAAATTTGCTGGTCATACTGAGTCATCATCTACGACAGTAAGCTGTTTAAACTCTATGGTCAAACACAACAAAAAAGCACAAGAACCACAGAAACATATAAGATTAGGACAGAAAACAAAAGGGTTCATTGCTGAAAACATGCACCGAAAACAAAACCTGATCATGTAAATGATCGAAAATTAGAGGGAAGTCCAGGTTGACGAACCTCCTATAAGATAATCTGGGGAAAAGAAGAAGCGCTTGCCTTTGTATTGGAGGTCTACATTTAAACCCTTGTAGCCTTGACATGTTCCTTCACACAATTGTTGAGGAAACTCATCAGACCTCATGAGTGTATTCAGATGCTGGTCTTGGTTTGCCCTGGAGATGTGCTCTTTCTATTGTGATTGGGGGGGGGGGGAGAGAGCGGGGGGGGGGAGGGGGGGGGGGGGGTGGGGGGGGGGTGGGGGGGGGGACTTCAAAACTCGCGCTATAAGGAGCTCTGGATGATCTTCTCCCAGAAAACTTTCAGTATCATCTCTCTCTCCAAGACCTAGACTAGCATTAAATCTCCAAAGTGTGTTTATTTTTTTCTGATGTTCCAGATCTACAGTGATGTTAAATAGGAGCATGATCACAGTAGGTCTATTGTACCTTTGTCTGCCTTTTGTAATTTTGGGACCGATCTTTGTTGAAAATAAAAAAAGTTGTCTATTCTACGTATAGATTTATGTGGATTGGAAAAATGTTTAATATTGGCGGACATTAGGATTTGATAAAATCCTAGATTATGTATTAATTGTACAAAATGTATATATATTATATGGTTTACCAGTACTTTTGTGAGATTAAGACAATCAATGTTGGCTGAACATGTAAGTCGGTTTCTACCCCTCTTTCTCTCTCAAAGGGAGAAAAAGCTAAATGAAATTGCAAGGAAAATAAAAATTGTTGGAGGAAAACCATGCCAAAAAAGGAGATAAAAAACAGTAAAGTCCTAAAATGCTTACAAGAAATTAAAAAGATAAGAGGAGAAATTAAATGTCATCTGACTTCACATCACAGGAAATAGTTAAGAAAATGCTCTTTACCAAACAAAGATATTATGAGTGTGGATCAAAGTTTTCTAAATTACTATCTTGGAAACTTAAAAAACAACAAGCTGAAAGAACAATTTTTGAAATACGAGACAGACAAAAAAATTTAATCTTAACTAAACAAGACAAAATTCAATCAGCATTTGAATCCTTCTATAACATTTTTTTTTCAAAAATTCCAGATGATAAAGAGGATGATATAAACTCCTTTTTGGACACCCTCAATTTGCCTGTTATCACAGAACAGAAGACAAGATTAGGGGCTGAAATTACATATTTGGAAATACAAGGCGCAATTAAAAGATTAAAGAACAATACATCTCCGGGGAGTGATAGGTTCACTTCAGAGTGGTATAAAGCTTTAAAAGATACACTTACTCCTTTCCTTTTGGCAACTTTTAACTGGGCACTTAAAAAAACTCAGACCCCCTCCTAGTTGGAAAGAGGCCATCATATTCCTGATACCAAACGAAGGGAAGGATAAATTGGACTGTGCCTCATATAGACCTATTTCCCTTATCTCAATTATGTCCAAAAGAATGGAACAAATACTCCCAAATTTAATCCACAATGATCAGACAGGATTTATTACCAAACGACAGACACAAGACAACATAAGACGATCCCTACACATAATGGATCATATACAAAAACAACAAAATAAAGCCGTAATAATTAGTTTGGATGCGGAGAAAGCCTTTGATTCTGTTAGTTGGCCATATTTATTATTTAAGTGCTAAACAAATTTCAAATCGAAATAAAAAATATTGTGGCTCTTTATGATGGTCCAACATCAAGAATTAAAATCAATGGTCATCTGACAGGTCCACTGACTCTGGAAAGAGGGGTCAGGTAGGACTGCGCCTGGTCTCCCCTCCTGTTTGCTTTGTATTTGGAACCATTGGCCCAATTTATTAGACAATCAAAAACAATTCACGGTGTTACAATTGATGGAACAGAACATAAAATTGCCTGCTGCAGGTGATGTTCTATTGTATTTGATCAAACCAGAAATTGCCATACCCAATGTGATGCATTTTTTACAAGAAATCAGTCAAATGTCTGGATATAAATTAAATGTACAAAAAACTGAAATTATTTCATTCTGGTATCCCCCTCTGTCCTTTAGAACGACTTACCCATTTAAATGGCAAACAGAATCTCTTAGATATTTAGGTGTGGTACTCCATAGAGACCTAACAACAATGATGGAGAAAAATTATACCTCTCTTATTATTACTATAAAAAAGACCTTGAAAAATGGAACCTTATACCCTACTTAAGTCTAAGTCTCTCGATCTGTTCCAGACTCTTCAAGTTTCCATCCCCAACCGGCTGTTTGATGAGTGGAATAAAGCAATTTCAAGATTCATATGGCAGGGGAAAAAGAACTTATCCAATTCAAAACTTTACAATTATCAAAAGAAAAAGGAGGCTGGGGTTTACCTTGTTTGAAAAATTACTTTATTTCAGCTCAGATTAGAGCCTTGCTGTGCTGGTGTGACCCAGAACATGAAGCTCAATGGAAGAATATTGAGATTAATGTTGTGCCGGGGGTTCCTGTGCAGGCCTTACTGGCAGATGACAAACGCTTGAGTCATTTGGGGGAGGTGGAGAACCCTTGGTTGAAGTCTGTTATTACAACATGGAGCTGATCAAAACATCTAAACTAGACAAAGATGTTAACATTTTAAATTGGTTGGCTTATGATCAAAATGTCACACCACAGCACAGACTGAAGATGTAAAGTCTGGACAACAAACGGTATAAAGGTCATTTACCAGATAGTAAAGGAGAATCATCAGAAGAGCTTTGATGAGTTGAAAGAATCCTTAGAGACTTAGAGAAACAGGACTTTTATAGGTACTTACAAATAAGGAGTTATTATAACCAAGAAATCAAAAAGAATGATGACCATCATAGCCATTTGTTCTCCAAATCGTTTAAATGGGTTTCTTGTAGGTATATAATATAAATGTTCTCTTTCCTGATCTTTGTCAGTATCTTTGAGTGCTTAATTGGACCCAATATGTCATTAACCTTAAAAGATGCTTTTTGTAATTTTTCAGATGCCCTTGCATTGACCATGTTGAAATCATTCTTGTAAATCTGCTTTTGAACATCACACACAAACATAGGAACTACAACCAGCGCTCAAGCCAAAAAAAATGCAATGAGCTCCCAGCCTGATCCAAAAAGTGATCAGAGGGTGAAGGAAAAAACCATTTTCTAGGTAAAAAAAAAATAAAAAAGCCCTCCGGTACGTTTCATATCACTTTTTCACCTGGGCATTTACAACCTAAGGTTGGAACACACTGGCCCATACTGGAAGAATACTCACATGTTTCCAGTACAGTCCAAGTCCTTTTCACTGAAATAAAGAAAAATAAAAGCGAGAGAATGTAAGACCAAATCCTGTACTGAATATTCTGCTATAGTGAATCTTTTTATTTTTTTCCACTTTAATCCTCAGCGTTGCAGGATAAAGCAGAGCATATTCCGCGTTCTTCTCTCTCAGGTGGGATTTCACCGGATCAAACGTTTTACATTTCTTGACCATTTGCGCTGAGTTGTCATTAAAGAAAGAGACCTGGGGCTTGGTTGATCCGGGTTGGCCCGAGGCGAGAAGTCTGGATGCCGCCATGAGTGTCACTGAAGTTGTGGAACTTTAGTATAATAGGTCTTGGACGCTGGTTTGGAGCGATCAATCTTCATTTTCCCAGCTTTTGTTGGAAGTTAAGAGATATTCGGGGATCCAGGTCCTAATATACTTGACCACATATTTACCTCAGAATCAGAATAAAGATTATTGCCATTGTCAGTGAACAAAATTCACAGGCTAGGAACTTGCTTTGGTGATTTGGTGCAACACACAACAACGAACAATAATAAAACCAAGATATATCAAATAAGACATGCAATAAAAAAAATAATTAAATTTACTAATAAGATAAAAATAGACTTAAGTATATCCAGGTGTGTCAAACTCATTCTGGGCCACAGGCCGAATTTTTGATGCTCAGGCTGGGTCGTGGGCTGAACATAACGTAAAAAAATAAAACAATTAAAAATATAAGAAATAATGGCGTTATATAGACTAGTAATAGTTATTTGTGGACACTGTTGCACAAATATGCATCAGACGAAAGACGGTGTCCATATTCATGGATCGGCTGCGGCAAAGGACTTTGGGACTTGTATTTCTAGTGATAAAAACGCTATTTATCTATTGAAAATTAATACACTTAAATTAGAAATATTTGGCTGGCCGGAACATCTGGAGGGCCAAATGCGGCCCTGTTTGACACACCTGATATACACAGAATTTATAGATGTAATGCAGAAAATGGACAGTGCAATGAGTGGTTGCTGGTTAAATTATTGTTAAAGTGACAGGTGTTTTAAAGTGTTCATGAGTCCTCTGGAATGTTGGTGTAATCCCTTATTCGTCCAGGAGTGTTTCATTGTTGAAAAAGATTCAGTTGTAGTCATCTGGACTCTGTTTCCCATTTTGTCCCCCTTTTTGGTTCTCGCTGGACAAAAGGGAAACAGAACCAAGAAGAAAGGGTGTCTCTATCCCTTATGTCTCGGGACTGTTGGAAAAACTGCAAAGAATTTTTAGACAACATGAAGTCCCTGTTTATTTTAAACCAGGCAACACTTTAAGACAGAAACTGGTTCAGCCTAAGGACAAGATGCCGACACAAAAACAGAGCAATGTAGTGTATTCTATCCAATGCAGTGAAGAAAGTTGTAAAGAGCGTTTCATAGGGGAGACTAAACAGCCACTTCACAAGAGGCTTTATCAGCACAGAAGACACGCAAGTTCAGGACCCCAAAGCGCTGTGCATCTTCATCTCAAAGCCACAAACCACTCTATTGAAGACAGTGAGGTGGAGATTCTGAGCAGGAGAAGAGATGGTTTGAAAGAGGAGTTAAGGAGGCCATCTTTGTTAAAAGAGAATCCTTCCTTAAATCGTA
The DNA here is from genome assembly GCA_015082035.1 of Chaenogobius annularis. Classification (NCBI taxonomy): domain Eukaryota; kingdom Metazoa; phylum Chordata; class Actinopteri; order Gobiiformes; family Gobiidae; genus Chaenogobius; species Chaenogobius annularis. The sequence continues at coordinate 334,544 of BJKM01000507.1, read as the reverse complement.
AGGAGGTTTAAGATTCAACCTTCCAGTTGTTTATAATGGTTTATTGAAACCCTGGAGACTGCCGAGGCATTCTGATGCTAATCAGGTATTCAGGGAGGAGGGAGTGAAAGGCAGTGTACAATAGATGTAGATGGCCCATCTCAGGGCTGTTAGTTTAACAAAGGGATTGTCTCAAGTGAAACCAAAAAAATCCCCCTTTATCAGGAAGTCCCGCCCTGTGGGCAGGGCTTACACAGAGGAGAATATGAAACCTGAGTTCCCAGACTCGATTCACAGATTGAGAATGACTCTTGGATGTGAGTCGAAATGTTTTTTTTCTTTTCTAAAACAGTCCAGATGACTACAATTGAATCTTTTTTTCTACAAAGTCCCCTAGAATGCCAACAATCTGCATATTGCATCTGCGCTCTCAATTCTCCAGGTCGTCTAGTTTATATGTCAAAACATGCACCTGGTTTGTCAATTCAGCTACCTTGGTTTGCAAAACAGAGACGGTGCCCTTCAGGTCAGAGATCTCCTCCTCGGCAGCTGTGGCTTGGAAGTTCAGCTCGCCATTCTTGGATTTCAAATCACACATTTTCGCCAGAACCGTGTCTATCTTTGCGTCCACTGTGTCTGTAATCTTGTCAGTAATCTCCCGTAAAGCCGCCATAATCACCGGGTCTATCCCGCTCCGGGTCTCCTCCACAGATGAATCTGATCTGGAGCTGGACCGATGGCGTGGTATAGCCGGAACAACAGTGGAGCTTGAGCAGGGGCTAGCGCCGGTGGGGAGCTAGCTAGCCTGGTTCTTGTGGCGTTTTTCTTCTTGTTTTTCTTAGACATGTTCCCGAAATAAGTTTCCAGTTTCTTTGGATGTCTGCTCCCACGTAAAAATATCGGTTCTCTCCAGGTGAACTCACAGACTGATTATTTCCACAGGTACGACCGCAGTCAGACAGACATGTCCACACTTCAACCATCAGCCCAGAAGTATGAGTTGCTTCATTCTACTTCTGCTTGAGCTGAGGTGGGTAGAGCAAAGGTTTGCACTCAAGTAAGAGAAACATCACTTCAGAATAACATAACTCAAGTAAAAGTCCTGTAGTAGTGATTCAAGAATTGACTCAAGTAAGAATAACATTTATTTGGGGAAATTACAACTACTACTACTACTACTATGAAGTGAATGTAATTTGACAAAACTTTAAATAATGCAAACAAAAAAAACACAAAGATTAGACAAAGTAAATTATATCTGAAAGAGCAGAGCAAGAAACATAAATATTCAAATCATTTTATATTGTCAACATAAAGGGCCCTCAGCGGAGAAGTGTGTCAGCTTTGGGTGGAACTTTTCACACAGCCTCTTCTTGTCCTTCCTGGCCCCTGGGGGGAGTCCAGTGGGGCCCCTGAGCAGGTCACTACAGACAGAGTAAAAGGAGCCTGTGGGTGGGGCTGAAGGTGACAGTGGGAAGAAAGGGTCAGACAACCAGCCCCGGAGATTTACACATGTATTTTGTTTCACTCACATGTTTAAGTGATCCTGTTTGGTGAGGTTGTGTCCATCTGAAACAAGAAATGTTTCACTGGAAAAGACTTGCACAACAAGGTTATAGGTTATGTTCACATGGGATGATCATAAATGTTTTAAACTTTTGCTGGAGGAGGTCAGATTCACTGTGTAACTGTCAGATTGAAGATTTGTTGACCTGGTTTAAGGTTTGTATCAAAGTTCAATGTCTTCTTTGTAAGAAGAAATTCAATCCAATTGAATTTATTTTTACAACGCCCTCAGAAAGTGGTGCCATTATTCAACTCCAAGGATGTGATTTTTGTCATTTGAAAGAACTTTAAGTTTGTGGAGACAATCTTAAATAAATAATTATATGGTTCAACATTTGGATCATAATGTGTATTCCAAAGTAGATTCTTTTCAATATATGATGATGATAAATAATTTTCTTTGGAATAGCAGTAAACCTCAAATCAATATCAATAAGCTCTGTCAACCAAAAAGATAAAGAAAAATGTTAAGAAAAAGTCATGTTAAACCATGGTCTCCAATTACATTTTCCAGGGGGCAAAATTTTTAGGAGGGCTAAAGTCCGGGGGCCACACTAAAAATCCCACCACAATTTTAGAAGATCCACAAACAACTCAGTGGCACAATTCAACAACAAAAATCAAAATAACATTTTACTTTTAGAGAAGTAAAAATTTCATAACAATATTACATTACTAAAAACAGACCAAAATTACTAAAACCCAGGCAATGCAAACCCAGTGTTTACCAGAAACCTGACTTGTCCTAGGTCTGCTTTGCACTCGTCAAGACCAGGTTTAATCAAGACAAAACAAACCATGTCTACCAGAAAAAAAATTGATAAACTATAAAGCAGGACTAAAGCAGGACTAAAGCAGGACTAAAGCAGGTGTAAACAAGGACTAAAGCAGGTCTAAAAGAGGACTATTTTAAAAATAAATATCATCAGAACATTTGGTTCAAATGATATTAACAACTTAGTAGCCTACAGTAGCTGCCAAAAAGAAGCTTTTGTGCATAAGAACAAACACAGCTGTCACTAAACCACATGCACAATATCATCAGAATCAGAATCAGAAAGAGTTTATTGCCATTGTCAATGAACAAAATTCAAAGACGTAGGAACTTGTCTCGGCCTTAAGGTGCAACATAAAACACTGAGCAATAATAAAACAACAAATATTCAATCAAAAAAGGGCATGCATTTAAGAAACAATTTAAAATTTCTATCAAATAAAATAAAAATAGGCAGTTCTATGTACTCAAGAGTTACAGTTAGATTTACAGTTTTGAGTGCAGAAAGTGATGAATATTTGCCATTAAAGTGACAGGTGTTTTGAAGTGTTCATGAGTCCAACGGCAGAGGGAAAGAAACTATTCTTGTGGCGGGAGGTTCTAGGTCCGGATGGACCGTAGCCTCCTGCCTGAGGGGAGTGGTTCAAATAGACCATGTCCAGGGTGAGAAGGGTCAGCTGTGATCCGACCTGCTCGTCCAGAGCCCTGGAGACGTACAGGTCCTGCAGAGATGGAAGTCTGCAGCCGATCACCTTCTCAGCAGAACGCACAATGCGCTGTAGTCTCTGTTTGTCCCTGGGCTGGTCCGCGTTACCACACGGTGATGGAGGAGGTGAGGATGGACTCAATGATGGGCGTTGTAGAACTGCACCATCATCTGCACTGGCAGCTTGGCTTTCCTCAGCTGCCGCAGGAAGTGCATCCTCTGCTGGGCCTTCTTGATGAGGGAGCTGATGGTGGCTCCCACTTGAGGTCCTGGGTGATGGTGGTGCCACAGGAAGCGGAAAGAGTCCACGGTGGTGATGGGGGAGTCTGTCATAACGAGGGGGAGCCTGGGGGGCTGTGGCTTTCCTGAAGTCCACGATCATCTCCACTGTCTTCTGGGCGTTGAAACTCCAGGTTGTTACCCGCTGCACCAGGACACCAGCCGGTCCACCTCCCTCCTGTAGACAGACTCATCCCCGTCTGAGATGAGCCCGATGAGGATGATGTCGTCCGCAAACTTGATGAGTTTTACGGAGTCATGGCTGGAGGCTGCAGCAGTTTGTGTACAGGGAGAAGAGCAGAGGAGAAAGTACACAGCCCTGTGGAGCTCCTGTGCTGATAGTTCGAGTGTCTGAGACATTCTTCCCCAGCCGCACGCACTGCCTCCGATCCGTCAGGAAGTCAGTGATCCACCTGCAGGTGGAGTCAGGCACGTTGAGCTGGGAGAGCTTGTCCTGGAGCAGAGCAGGGAGGATGGTGTTGAATGCAGAGCTGAAGTCCACAAACAGGATCCTGGCGTAGGTTCCCGGGGAGTCAGATGCTGCAGCAGTGCAAGTGGAGTGCCAGGTTGATGGCGTCGTCTACAGACCTGTTGGCTCTGTAGGTGAAGGACTTGAGGTGGGGCAAGACCAGGCGTTCAAATGACTTCATGACTACAGACGTCGATGGCCACAGGCTGTAGTCATTAAGTCCAGTGATCCAGGGCTTCTTGGGACAGGGACAATGATGGCAAGACCTTGAAGCAGGCTGGGACATGGCATGACCCCAGGGAGGTGTTAAAAATGTCTGTGAAGACGGGGGTTAACTCTCCTGCGCAATGTCTTAATGTAGCGGGCGAGACGCCGTCTGGTCCAGCATGCATGTTTTTGCAGCTCTCCGATCCGCAGCAGCCCCAGACCAAGGCATCTATTTGTTCAAACCACTTTATGTCTATTAAAAATAACCCAGACTGAGCATTGAAATATATGCAATGTAATGAAATGGACAACGGGAAAAAGTTCCTGAAAGCACTAAACTGGAGACAACGGATCTGCACCTGAGAAATAATGTATTTTATCTTTCCTTCACCTCCATAGTCACGTTCTCTGTATACTGTAAAATGATGTGTGTTTTATTACAATCTGACGCATATTCACTGAGAAATTAGTTTATGAGTTTAGACGCGCCTAAAGCAAAAGTGCACATGTCCTGGGACGAGACCGTGGCCCACCTTTCTTTTTTTTTTCAATTTAAATGTTTTTATTTTCTTATTTAAACAAAACAAAAACAGGAATAAAGGGAACACAACCAGAGAAGGGAGCAAATACACAAAATAAAACCGCAGACATCCAACCAATAATTAAGAAAATTAAACTAAATCATGGCCTAGAAAACCCTAAAAGAAAAATGTCCCATTTAGTCCAAAGTCTGTTAAATTTGTCCATCTTCAGATTAAGTCTGAATGTATTTTTTTCCATGTTGCGAATATCCATTACAATGTTAGTCCAGTCTTTGATCGTCGGTACATTTTGTGTCATCCATTTTTTTGTGAGGGCTTTTTCCGCTGCTGCCAGGAGGTTGTTCCAGAGATAACTGTGTTCCAGAGATAACCAATTGTGTCCATGGCAGGAGTCCTGAGGCCCAAATACATAGTTCTGAAATCCAGTGGGATGGTGATGTCATAAATTGTCTGTAAGGATTTGTTAATCTCAGTCCAATATTTGTGAACAACAGGACAATCCCAAAACACATAGTGATTTGTCTCCTGGCTGCCACATCCTCTCCAACAGTCTGCATTTCCCTGTGAGTAATGGGCACTTTGACATGGGGGTACAAAGAAACGAGACACATTTTTCCAACAGAATTCTCTCCAAACATGTGACTTTGTGATTCTCCAATGATATGTACATATACTTTCCCACTCTTCATCAGCCAGAACAAAGTGACCCTCTCTTTCCCATTTACCCTTAATGTAATCAGTAGAGTGAGTGCTCAAATTGTTAATACATTTATATAATTTAGATATTAATCCTCTTGAAAGTTCTGATTATATGCTTTAATGAATATTTCAGTCAAAGGGCTATGATGGTCATCATGCCTTTGGATTTCTTGGTTATAATAACTCCTTATTTGTAAATACCTATAAAAGTCCTGTTTCTCTAAGCCAAATAATTCTTTCAACTCATCAAAGCTCTTCAGATGATTCTCCTTTACAATCTAGTAAAATACTTTTAAACCTTTTGTTGTTCAGACTTTAAATCTTCAGTCTGTGCTGTTCGGTGTGAAATTTTGGCACAACAGCAATCTCAATATTCTTCCATTGAGCTTCATATTCTGGGTCACACCAGCACAGCACGGCTCTGATCTGAGCTGAAATAAAGTCATTCTTCAAACAAGGCAAACCCCAGCCCCCTTTTTGCTTTTGATAATTGTGAGGTTTTGAATCTGATATGTTGTTTTTTTTTCCCGCCTGCCATATAAATCTTGAGATTGCTTAATTCCACTCCTCAAACCGCCGGTTGAGGATGGAAACTGGAAGAGTCCGGAACATTTTGAGAAATCTGGGCAAAACAAGATTCCATTTTTCAAGACTTTTTTTTATGGTCTTAAAAAGGGGGATATAATTTTTCTCCAGCATTGTTGTTAGGTCTCTATTGAGTAAAGCACCTAAATATCTAAGAGATACTGTTTGCCATTGAAATGGGTAAGTCTTTTTAAAGGTCAGAGGGGGGCGCCCTTTTTACATTTATTTGTATAAATAAATGACATTAGATAAATTTTTTGAAGAAAATGCATCACTTTGGGTATGGAGATTGGTTTGGACTGGTTTAGTCAAATACAATAGAACATCATCTGTGGGAGGCAATTTTATGTTCCATCCAATCAATTGTAACGCCGTGAAATGTTTTTGTCTTATAAATTCGGCCAATGGTTCCAAATACAAAGCAAACAAGAGATTGATTTTGATTGTCGATGTTGGACCATCGTAAAGAGCCCCAATATTTTTTATAATTAGAAATTTGTTTAGCACTTTAACTAGATATGGCCAGCTAACAGAATCAAAAGCTTTTTCAGCGTCCAGACTTATTACTGCTTTATTATTACTGTGTTGTTGTTTCTGTATTAAGCTCATTATGTGTAAAGATCGTCTTATGTTGTAATAAACCCTGAGAGATCATTGTGGATTCAAATTTGGGAGTATTTCTTCCATTCTTTTGGACATATTTGAGGTGTAGATACGATTGTCCACATTCAGAATAGAAATGGGTCTGTATGAGGCACATTCCAGTCGGCGCTTCGCCTCTTTAGGTAACAGGTATATGATGGCCTCTTTCCAACTCTGAGGGGTCTGAGTTTTTTTAAGTGCCCAGTTAAAAGTTGCCAAAATGAAAGGAGTAAATGTGTCTTTTAAAGCTTTATACCACTCTGAGGTGAACCCATCGCTCCCTGGAGATTTATTATTCTTTAAACTTATTTTAGCTCGTAATTTTTTATTTTGTTCTTCCGTTATAACAGGCAGATTGAGGGTGTCCAGAAAGGAATTTATATCATCATCTTTGTCTGCTGGAATTTTTGAAAAAAGTTTTTTTATAAAAGGATTCAAATGCTGATTGAATCTGGTCTTGTTTGGTTAAGATCACTGTGCCTGTACCGTATTTAAAAAAAGGTTCTTTCAGCTTGTTGTTTTTTAAGTTTCTAAGATAGTAATTTTGAACATTTTGATCCACTCTCATATCTTTGTTTGGTAAAGAGCATTTTCTTTTTAATTTCCACTAAATTTTAATTTAGACTTTTCTCTTTGTTTCTTTTTTATCGGAGGCTATGGTAATAATTTGTCCTCTCAAGACTGCTTTGGAAGCTTCTCAAAGGATGGGCGGGGAAATTTCCCAAATGTCATTTTCCTGCAGATAAGTCTTAATGTTGTTGGACATTTTTTCCTGAAGCAAAGGGTCATTAAGCAGACTGGCATTGAACCTCCAAAGTGTGTTTTTTTTTTCTTTCCTCCAAATCCTCAGAGATGTAGATAGGAGCATGATCACTTAGGTCTATTGTGCCTATATCTGCTGCAGTGATTTTAGGTCGGTCTTTATTGAGAACAAAAAAGTAGTCTATTCTAGAATAGAGTGTGTGTGGATTTGAATAATGGGTATACTGGCGTGCCCTAGGGTTAATTTCCTTCCATATGAACATCAACCCTATAGGTCTTCAATGAGACACGGAACTTCTTGCTAATTGTTCCTCCAGTGCCTCTTGAGTTCGACACATCCAGTGTAGGCTGAATGCGGAGATTCCAATCGCCTCCAAAAATTAGGGTTCCCTCAGAGTGGTTCACAATCAGGTCTATGACATCAGAATAGAAAGGGACGTGCGCGCACTCACGCACACACACAGCAGTGTATTAGACACATGACACTAATCAAAGTCCCATACAAAGTTTAAACAACTTTGCATTGGTTGTCCATCAACCTCATCCATCTTCCTTCCGCTTATCCAGGGCCGGGTCGCGGGGGCAGCAGTCTAAGCAGGGACTCCCAGACTTCCCCATCCCTAGACACTTCCTCCAACTCCTCCGGGAGGATCCAGAGGCGTTCCCAGGCCAGCTGAGAGACAGTGTCACTCCAGCGTGTCCTGGGTCTTCCCCGGGGCCTTTTCCCACCGCAGCTGGCTCCTCTCGATGTGGAAGAGCAGTGGCTCTACTCTGAGCTCCTCCCGTGTGACTGAGCTCCTCACCCTATCTCTAAGGGAGCGCCCAGCCACCCTGCGGAGGAAACTCATTTCGACCGCTTGTATCCGCGATCTTGTCCTTTCAATGACAAAGCTCATGACCATAGGTGAGGGTAGGAACGGAGATTGAGCGGTAACTCGAGAGCTTTCTTTCAACTCAGCTCCTTCTTCACCACAAGTGTCTGATGCAGCGACCGCATCACTTCAGACGCTGCACCGCCTGTCAATCTCACGTTCCTTACTTCCCTCACTCGTGAACAAGACCGAGATACTGGGGCAAGCCACCTTTTCCGGTTGAGAACCATGGCCTCGGATTTGGAGGTGCTGATTCTCATCCCAGCTGCTTCACACTCGGCTGCAAACCGTCCCAGTGCATGTTGCAGCACCAGGTTTGATGGAGCCATCAGGACAACATCTGCAAACAGCAGAGATGAGATCCTGTGGTCCCCGAACTGGACACCCTCCGACCCCTGACTGCGCCAAGAAATTCTGTCCATAAAAACAAAGAACAGAACCGGGGGGCAGCCCTGGCGGAGTCCAACACGCACTGGGAACATGTCTGACTTACTGCCGGCAATGCGAACACAGCTCCTGCTCCGGTCATACAGAGACCGGACAGCCCTGAGCAAAGGGCCCGGGACCCCGTATTCCCGCAGCACCCCCCAAAGGGCACCCCGTGGAACACGGTCGAAAGCCTTCTCCAGATCCACAAAGCACATGTGAACTGGTTGGGTAAACTCCCATGAACCCTCGAGCACCCGCTGGAGAGTATAGAGCTGGTCCAGTGTTCCACGACCAGGACGAAAACCACTCTGCTCCTCCTGAATCCGAGGTTTGATTCACAAGCAGGGACCACACCACAACAAATGGAATATGAGAGAATTTTGTGATGATGGATCGATGATGGATCGATTAGAGTTGGCTGGGTTCAGAGACTGTGGATGGGGCTCCATCTCTGGTAATCAGCCCAGCTGATTCAGACACCCCCCCCCCCTCTCTTAGATGGTGATGTTTTAAGGTGAAGACGATAGAGACATGGGGTGGGGGGTGGGGCTTCTGAGTAATTAGAGGTGTGATTAAAGAGTGGAGGAGTAGTCCCGTCCCGCTCTCCGAACCTCAGTCAATGATTACATCAACCAACTCCATCAATAAAACAGTATCTCCAATACAAATCATTTTACATGTCATCTTCTGTTATTTTTGTTTCTTGTTTTTGGATAGAAAAAGGCTCCACAAATTGGCAAGATTATTTTTGAAACATTGAATACTGAATTGTTAATGCTTTTCAAATTTAACAATAAAAAAATAAAAATTACAAATCAAAACATTCAAAGATTTATCTAGAAAGACAGTATCAATAAATACAATAGTTAATTGTTATTCTTGTAGTCTGCCCAAAAGCCATAGGCAAGAACCCGGTCTCCATGTCCTGCCTGAACGGTGCTGGCCACAGGGTGACACATGGGGTCAGGAGCGCAGGGGGGCCACAGGGCAGGCTCGCAGGACCCCCCGCAACACCTTGTAGTCACTCAGAGGCTGGCCATCCTTCGGGGGGTAGCAGGGGCCCCGCTCAGTGGCATAGGAGTAAGGGAAGCGCAGCACCCACAGGCCATCAGGGGGCAGCATCACCTCAGGCTGCTCCGGGTGGAACAGGGGGCATGGGGGGGGCCTGGCTGCACCTGTTACACAACACACACACTTTCACACTACTATGCACACACTCCACAGCACAGCACCGTACAGCACAGCAGTGTTACCTGAGGGCTGAGCGTCACCTCCAGCGGCGCGTCCGGCACCAGGATGAACAGGTGGGACAGCTGGGCCAGGTGCACCTTGACGCCCCTGCCCTGGGAGGGCTGAGGGCACGTAGAGGGGCATGTCTGTGCTTAGAACCCTCGAGGCTGGCTCCTTGGCCCCTCCAGGACCCATGACTTTCACGATCTTTCTCAGGCCCAGCGCTGATGAAGCGGCGCCCCCTACTGTCCTCATACGAGGAAGCCGACGTACAAACGAGCCACATCGTCCCGGCGCCGGGCTCCGCCCGGGGCCTCCGGGGCCCCGCGTTTCCCTGACACGTTCTTGTTAGGGACCGGCCACAGACCGGAGCTGTCCAGAGACTGAGACAGTCCCTCCTCCTCAGAGCGAGAGCGAATCACCAGGTCCCAGGGCAGAAGGAAGGCGGAGCCGGGCAGGAAGCCAGGCTGCTCCAGGCCCACATGGCAGTTTGTAGGCCTTAGCGGGGCCCAGCTTCAGCAGGGACCAGCTGGAGAACTTGGGCAAGAGGCCTTTGGGGCAGCCGGAGTGCATCATGCCGGGCAGGTACTCCACTGTGGAGGGCTGGCGGTCCAGCAGGCTGGGCCTCTTCTGCCGTGGAGCCTCTGGAGCATCGCCTTCTCCGAAGTGCTCCAGACTGTCAGTGGAGTGGCCCAGACTCAGGGCTAGGCTCAAGCTGGGGTCTCCAGGAGTGTGGCTCTTCTCATCCCCAGGCCCAGGGCCCTCGCCGTGGGGCTTTTGGTCGGGCTCACAGGCCGGAGCGGGATCTGGGGTGCTGGCCTCAAACACAGGGAACTCCAACCGTTCCAGCTTCCCACAACACTTGTCCTCCAGCACCTGCGTACGGTACAAACAAGCTCCAGTAAGGTGCGCGCGGGTGTGCGCGCGAGTGTGCGCGCGGGTGTGCGCGCGTCACTTCACCTTGTAAAAGTCATAGTTGGCTGACTGCAGGTCAAACGGGTCGTCCCTGGTGGCCTGCTTCCACCCACAATTGCAGCTACTGCTGGAGCGCCCCTGCTGTTGTGCTGCCAGAATGGGTGGGTTGTGATCCAGGTCAGGCTTCTCACCTGAAAAGGGTAAAAATTCTGCAAATGAAGGTCTGAGATACAGAAGCACTCAGAGACTGGTTGTTCAGATGCTGGTAGGTCTAAAAATCATAGGTGTTAAACTCTGGCCCGTGGGCCAAATTTGGCCCGCAGTGTAATTATATTTGGCCCGAGAGGCTATACCAAATGACTACTAGGGCTTGGCGCGCCGGTATTATACAGCGCATTCATTCATCGTTACTACTACAAATCCATTACATGTTGTATGGTAATAAGTGTTGCTTGTTCCATATTCAATGTTAAAGCAAATCTTTTTGGGTCATATATAAAAGTTTCATTTGTTCAAATACTGGCTTGACTTTGTTCAAGTTTTACATTTTGGCCCACTGTGGATTTGAGTTTGACACCCCTGCTCTAAATGATGAAAGATTTTTGAATGGCAAAAATGGCCTGCGAGCGAGGAAGAGGGAGCGGGCGTGCGAGGGGGGATAGCGAGCGAGAGGAGCGAGGGTGGAGAGAGCGTGCGGGGGCGGGAGAGCGAGGGCGAGAGAGCGAAGGTGAGGGAGGGTGAGAGAACGAGGTTGGGGGAGCGAGCGAGGAAGCATATTAGGGCAAGGAAGCGAGTGAGGGTGAGCGTGAGAGCGACGGTGAAGGAGGGAGAGAGGGAGGATGAGGGAGAGCAAGGGTGCGAGTGCGTGCGAGGGCGTGCAAGGGTGAGATAGCGAGCTAGGGCGAGAGACTGAGGGTGAGAGAGCGGCGGGGGCGGGAGAGCGAGGGGCGAGAGAGCGTGCAGGGCGCGGAGAGCGAGGGCGAGAGAGGTGCTGGGGTGGGAGAGCGAGCGAGGAGAGCGTGCGGAGGGCGGAGAGCGAGGGCGAGAGACGTGCGGGGCGGGAGCGGAGAGCGAGGTGAGGGGGTGAGAGAACGAGGTTGGGGAGCGATCGAGGGCGAAGGAGCGAGGGTGAGGGAGGGTGAGAGAACGAGGTTGGGGAGCGAGCGAGCAAGCAAGCGTGTGGAGGTGCGTGCAGGGGCGAGAGAGCGTGCAAGGGAGCATCTGAGGGCAAGGAAGCGAGTGAGGGTCGAGAGCGGGGTGAGGGAGAGAGAATGACGGGAGCGAGGGCGGATGAGGGAGCGAGGGTGAGGGAACGCAGGATGAGGGCACGAGGATGGAGAGCGAGGTAAGAGAGGCGGGAGCGTAGCGTGCGAGGGAGCGTGCGAAGGGAGCGAGCGCGAGGGAGCGTGCATGGGAGCTGTGCGAGGAGCTTGCGAGGGAGCGTGCGAGGAGCGGGCGGGAGGGGAGCGAGCGGAGGACGAGGGCGGCGAGACGAGGAGGGCGCAGCGAGGTGAGAAGAGGGCGGCGAGGACGAGAGAGAGAGCGGAGGAGCATGTTGAGGCAAGGAAGCGAGTGAGGTGAGAAGAATGAGGGAGCGAGGGTGATGGAGACGGAGGATGCCGAGGGAGGTCAAGAGCGTAGGCGAGGGAGCGTGCGAGGGGCGAGCGAGGAGGGAGGATGGAGGGGGCTGGCGAGGAGAGGACGAGGGGGAGCGAGCCGAGGGCGAGCGAGGAGAGCATGTGAGGGCCAAGGAAGCGAGTGAGGGTGGAGAGCGAAGGGTAGAGGAGGGAGAGAGAATGAGGGAGACGAGGGAGGCATGGGAAGGATAGGTGAGAAGAGCGAAGGTCAAGAGCTCTGCGGAGGGCTGGGAGCGTCGAAGGACGGGCGAGGCTGGGGAGCGTGCGAGGGAGGGAGGGGCGAGGGAGGGGCGAAGCGAGCTGAGACGAGGGGGGAGGAGGCGAGGGGCGAGCGGAGAGGAAGAGGGTGGCGAAGCGAGGAGGACGAGGGGCGGGGAGGGAGGGAGCGTAAGGAGGACGAGGGAGGCGAGGAAGGAGGACGAGGGGAGCGAGCGAGTGAAGGGGCGAGCGGGAGGAACAGGGGCGAGCGAGGGGCATGTGGGGCAAGGAAGCGAGTGAGGGGTGAGAGCGAGGGTGAGGGAGTAGAGAGAGAATGAGCGGAGCCGAGGAAGGATGAGAGCGTAAGGGTGAGAAAAGCGAGTCAAAGCGTGGAGGTGAGGGAGCGTGCGAGGTGAGGAGGGGAGGGAGGGGCGAGGGAGGGGGCGAGGAGAGGGAGGGAGGAGGGAGCAAGCGAGGAGGAGAGGGGGCGAGCGAGGAGACGAGGGGGCTGAGCGTGAGGACGAGGGGCGAGCGAGGAGGGAGGGGGCGACGAGGAGGACGATAGGTGGCGACGGGCGTCGCGAGCGAGGGGGCGAGCGGGGGGAGCGAGGGAGCATGTAAGGGGCAAGGAAGCGAGTGAGGGTGAGAGCGAGGGTGAGGGAGGGAGAGAGAATGAGGAGCGAGGGAGGATTGAGAGAGCACGGGTGAGAAGAGCGAGGTAAAGAGGTGGAGGCTGAGGGAGCGTGCGAGGGCGTGCGAGGGAGGCGAGGGAGGGAGCGGTGCGAGGGAGCATCGAGGGAGGAGCGGGGGGAAGCGAGAGGACGAGGTTGGCGAGGAGGGGAGGGGGCGAGCGAGGAGGATGAGGGGGGCGAGCGAAGGGCGGACGAGATACGTGCGAGGAAGCAAGGAGCGAGCAGAAGGGTGAGGCAAGCGAGCGAGAGGTCAGGGAGAAGGGCGTGGAGGGGAGCATGTGAGGGCAAGAAGCGAGTGAGGGTGGAGCGAGGGGAGATGAGGGACGAGGATGAGGATGAGGGAGGGAGCGAGAGGGAGTGAGGGAGCGGCGAGGAGTGAGGGGAGGGGGCGAGTGTGGAGGGGGCGAGCGGGCGAGGGAGGGAGGAGCGGGCGAGGGAGGGCGAGGGAGGGCAAGAAGACGAGTGAGCGAGGAGGACGAGGGGCGAGCGAGGGGAGAGGGAAGGAGGGTGAGAGGAGGGAGCGAGGGGGATGAGATGAGGGGGAGGAGAGGAGGTCAAGAGCGAGGGAGCGTGCGAGGGAGGGAGGAGGGAGGCGAGCGAGGAGACGAGGGGGCGAGGGAGGGCGAGGGAGCGAGGATAGGAGCGGGCGAGGGAGGGAGGCGAGGAGGACGAGGGAGCGGAGGAGGAGGGAGCGAGGGGGCGAGCGAGGACGAGGGGGCGAGCGAGGAGGAGGGGGGAGCGAGCGAGAGGAGGAGGGAGGGAGGGCAAGGAGGATGAGGGTGGGCGAGGGTGAGGAGGGAGGGAGGGAATGAGGGAGCGAGGAAGGATGAGAGAGTAGCGGCCGAAGGAGAGCGGGAGGGGGCGAGGAGCGTGCGAGGGAGGGAGGGAGGGGGGCGAGAGGGGGAGGGAGGGAGGGAGGAGGAGAGAGGAGGGAGGAGGGAGCGAGGAGGACGAGGGGGCGAGGGGGACGAGAGGGGGCGAGCGAGGGCGAGCGATGGAAGATGTAAGGGCAAGGAAGCGAGGGTGGCAGGGGGCGAGGGGAGAGAATCGAGGGAGGGGGAGGAGCGGGCGAGAAGAGGACAAGAGAGGCTGAGGGGCGAGGGAGCGGGCGAGGGGGGAGGAGGCGAGCCGATGAGGACGAGGGGGGCGAGGGGAGGAAGGTCGAGGGAGCGAGGAGGACGAGGGAGGAGAGAGGGGAGGCGAGCAGAAGGGGAGAGGGGAGCGGAGGGGCATGTGCAGGGACGAGAGGGGGAGGAAGCGAGTGAGGGTGAGCGAGGGTGAGGGAGCGAGAGGATGAGAGCGGGTGAAGCGAGCGAGGGAGCGGGCAGAGGGAGGATGGAGAGCGAGCGAGGAGGCGAGGGAGCGAGGAGCGAGGGAGCGAGGGAGTAGGGAGGGGAACGAGGATGAGCGAGAGGACGAGGGGCGGCAGGCGAGCGAGGAGACCGAGGGAGCGGCGAGGAGGGACCGAGGGGCGAGCGAGTAGAGGACGAGGGAGGCGGGCGAGGGAGGGAGCGAGGAAGCGAGCGGGAATTGAGCGAGGGGCACGAGGGGGGCGAGCGCAGTAGAGACGAGGGGCGAGCGAGGCGAGCGAGGGAAAGCATAGTGAGGGCAAGGAAAGCGAGTGAGGGTGAGAGCGAGGGTGAGGAGGGAGAGAGAATGAGGGACGAGGAGGGGATGAGTTGAGTAAGGGTAGAATAGAGCGAGGTCAAGAGCTTGCTGGAGGGTTTTGGGAGAAGATATGCAGGTATGGTCGCGGGGGGAAGCTGTTTTTTTATGCGATGGGCGATGATGTAATCTTGCGCTGGAGCGGTGGGGCATGTGGGGCGGAGTGCGATCGGAGGGGGGGGACCGGCGAGGGTAGTGGCGGGGAGGCAGGGGGAGGAGCGAGCGAGGGAGGGCGAGCGGGCGACGGAGCGGCGAGGAGCGGCGAGTGGGGACGGGCGAGGCAGGTCGAGGGTGAGCGGGGACGGACGGGCGGGAGATTGGTGGGAGCGATGCGAGGAGACGGCGAGCGGCGGAGCGCGAGGAGCGGGGCGGAACGGCGGACGGAGCGGGCGAGGAGCGGGCGAGGGACGGGCAGGGAGCGGAGCGAGGGATGTGCGACTTGACCTGGCTGGGCAGCACGGGGAACTTGTGCAACACCAGTGCTGGTCAGTGAGAACTTCCTCCTCACACAGCTGCGTGACCGCTGCTCCAGAACTTGTAGCAGTTCGTCGTGCAGCTGCAGAGCGTTAAGCGCATGGAAGCCACTCCGGCGGGGCGTGTTGGCTGTAGACACGCAGCGCCCTGAGCCAGCTGGTTGCTTGTGCACAGTGGACGTGTAGTTATGGGGCAGGTTGGACTGGTACTGTGGGCCAGGGGCAGCGCCTTCTGACAACGGTTGTCTGAAAACTTGGCATCAGCGTCCAGAAAGCCCTCCAACACTTTGAGCTGGTTTTGGACTTTGACTAACAGCTCTTTGTGCTCCTCCTCAGGGGCCCCCAGCATACCCTGGTGCAGTCTGGAGGCCACCTGGAGCCACTTGGAGAAGGACGGCAGCTCAAAGTGTGAGGGCTGAGGGTTCCGGCCCACACTGTCGTCAAAGCCTTTCTTTGTGAGCACCAGCTCAACGTGCTGCCACAAGAACTCCCTCAGCGAGCAGTCCTGAGGGGCCCCAGAGAAAGGCCCGGTCCCCAGCTCCATAGGGGCAGGGGCCTGTGTAGAGCGGCGCATCATGTGGTACCTCCTGGGGCCCGCCACAGAGTCGTGCTCCCCCAGAGCACAGTGCGCCTGCAGTTGTGCCAGCAGCGTGCCCACAGCGTCCTCTTCTGCGGTGGGCACCACGTACACAAAGGCCTGGTTAGCGGGCACCGTGAACAGACAGTTACTGCTCTGGTTCGTCAGCACTCGGCTTTTACGGAAGATGCGATAGATCTGGTCCTCCAGGGCGTGCTGCAGCCGCCTGCGAGGAGAGTGCTTCTTGGGTTTGTCTGGGTTTGCTCCAGACTCTGGGCCGCTACACACCTTCACAAACAGACAACAGTTAGCTTTAGAACCTCTTTCACTAGCACGCTCTGTACTGCACACAACTGAAGACCGTATCAAAGATCATATTTTTGTATAAAGATTAAGAATAGCTATGGTGCAGACTCATTTCACTGAGAGAAAGGTTTTCAAAAGTGAGTGTTCCGTCAGCTCCACAGAATGAAGTCTGAGGTGAAGCTGCACAACTTTCTGCTCTGGTTTGGTCAATATAATTACATTTCACAGTTCTTTAGTAATGAAACACCTCAGAACTGTGTCCAGATAACTTTAAACACTATGTTGCTTTACTGGTTACTGGACAACACAATAATCCTACAGTGTTTTGTGAAATGTGATGAACTCCTGATCACTCCTACAGAGTTCTCCCTGAGCTAAAACTTGACACTCCTAACCTGACCCTAACCCTAACCCTGACCCTGACCCTGACCCTGACCCTGACCTTGAGCGTTCCGTTCATGTGGAAGACGAAGAGCAGGCGCGGGGGGCACGGCCGACAGTTCAGCTTCCACTCCTTGGACACGGTGCAGTCCTTGATGGCTGCGCGCATTAGCGGCAGGACTTTCTGGCGCAGCGCGTCCATCGCGCGGAACATGCGGTCGTACGTGACGTCAAACGTGTGGTTGGGGTGTACGAGCAGCAGGACATGGCACACGGAGAACAGGTAGAGCAGCTGCAGACAGTGCTGCCGCTCCAGGTTCTTCCACAGCTCGTGCGCGTCTGCGTGTGCGCTGTTTGCACTCATGGCGCTGCACGCGCGCAGCAGCTCGCGGCTGTCGCACGCGGAGCTCATCAGCAGGTACAGCACGCGCCGCTCGGGCTCGTGCACCGCCCGCAGCCCGCTGCCGCTGGTCGGGCCGAACGGCGGGAACACGTGTCTGTCCAGCAAATCGTCCAGTAGAGACTCCTTCAGAGAGCCGGGCTGAAGGCTGCTCTTCCCGAACAGCCCCACCACACACAGGCCCTCCTCCCCGGGCCCTGTCCGCTCCCCGGGCTCTGGCTCTTCTCGCAGGAGAGCTTCGATGTTCACGGGGACCACCATGACTCCAAGACCCGCACTCTAACCCAAATACACGCACAAGATGTATTGCTAGGCTTCGGTCGCCATCCTCACAATGCTATACTTCCGGTTCAGCACGAAACGTCGTGAACCATGGATGTTATATTAACTGGATGGGGTATTGCTAGCCCAAACATGTCGCTAGCGGCCCCAGTGGCCAGTCCACTGGTACTGCAGCGGAAACAAAATTGTGCAACCCAGAAAGCTTTTTTTTTTCCCGAGAGCGCAATGTAACGAAAAACTGCTCGTGTTCGGCTGTCAGGGCACCTACGGCTTGCAGAAATTTCGGATATAGCGGCAATTTTTACCTATTTTCGGGTCATTGAGTTTTTCTCGGTTTAAAATTCTTCAGTCGTCTTTAAAACGCATTTTAAGCCGTTAGCTTCGGCTACGCTCTAGCGCACCGCTCTAACCCAGCTCGTGCGTGTTAGTGATGTGCACGAGCCGAAGTGACATGGCGTAAAACTATGGATCCATAAGTTTAATAACAGAACAAGGGGCCGTGGCGCAACAGCATTAGGCCAGACCATGAGCTAGACTAAGGTAAACCCGATATTTGAATAGATCCCTGGGTGAAGCTGCTTGATTTTATGATTACGCAGTGACAGCAGGCTCGCTCCTCGCTCCGTGCGCACTATGGAGCTACTAAAATAACGCCTTTTATCAAGTCATTCACTTTTTTCGGTTCAAAATCCTTCAGTTTTCTTAAAACCAGTTTTTGATATTTCCCTTAATCTCGCACTGGCCTCTGCGCACTGATAGTGATTGGTCAGAGCGATCACATGGTATGCGAGCCTACGTAACTTCCGGGCCGCTGTGTCCAAAAATGCAAAAGGCTTATTGGGACATGCGCCAGTGATCAGCTGCCATTCACTTGAATGAGCCGCAATCTTAAACCCTTGGGGCTTGTTGTCAACGCGAATTTCTTCTTCTTGTGTATTTCCGGTAGATTGCGCGCCAAATGGCGTATTGCTGCCCTTCACTGGTGGTGGTCCGTTATGACACTTTACTAGATCCTACAGTCCACTCTCGAAAATAAACTCAGCGCTCTGTTCACCAAACCCAGATCAGAGGTGGGAAAAAGGTGATCGCCTATGGACTGTGAACCTGTTACACTCCATTAAAACATTAGGGATAGTATGAAGGTTTTTTGTGTATTTTTGGTCCCAAAGCTTTTCTTTTCCACTGAATTTATGCAATAGATTTTTTTTCATTTGAATTATGTGAACTGATTTTTTTCAAACATCAAATAAAGTAAAAATGATTTATTAAATCTGAAAATGATGTCAAAATGATCATTTTAATATAATCAGTGTTAAAAAAAAAACAACTAATGTTTTAAAAATCTATGGAAAATAATACAATGCTTTAATAATCAGATTTTACGGTGTTTTGAATTTCAGTGTATAAAAATACAATGTCTTAAAATTCCCTTTTTTAAAATACAATTGCTGTAAAATTCAGTGTAAAAAATGTCAGTGTCTCGGTTTAATTTCTGGTTAAATCCAGACTGAAGCAATCGAGCTCCTGTTCCCTATGAGCAGAGTCCTGCTACTTCATACCTTCTGCTTTGCTTTTAAAATGAGGAAAATAATACTTTTTAAATAATGTAATGTATATTTGGTTTATATTTTTATTTATATTCATATAGTTATGAGTTTAGTTCAAAACTTGGCCGAAGAGTTATGGTGCACGTTATCTGTGCTCCGTCTCTCTGTTAAACTTCACTTATAACAACAAGCTACAAGACAGTAGAATTACCGGCAGATGCCTGTTCCTCCACCTCTCCAGGCAGAGCTCCGCGTACAGAGTTAGTGATAGTTGAACAACGTATTAATAAGCCTTCTTTCCATAGCATGTCATATGATTTATATATATATATATATATATATATATATATATATATATATATAGTTACTATATAATATATATGTATTTAACTAATAAATACACAATTCTATAATTATTTATGTAGATAGACTATATATATATATATATATATATATATATATATATATGGGGTGTGTGTGTATATATATATACACACACACCCCAAATTAAGTTTTAAAAAACAATTATAACCATACAAGTGGTCCTCAATCGTACTGACGAGCACCAGAGTTCCCTCCCTCCATTTGTCAATCAACCCTATATTCTTCATTAGACCACAGAACTCTCTTCCGGTTGTTCCTCCCGAGTTTGACACGTCTATGTATGTTGGATGTGAAAATCCAGTCGCCGCCACAGACCAGGATTCCCGCCGAGTGATTCACAATTATGTCCATTATGTCTCAAATGCGATATCACTCCCTGGTGGAGCATACACCAACCCTTCCATTAATAACTTAACCCGTAACCTGTAAACATCGTCCCTCCCTGTCTTCACATTCAAAACTGTGTTCAAAAGCCACTCGACCTGAGGTCAACAGTGCAACTCCCTTGTTAGTTTTTGACGTTCAATGTCGTTCAAATGGGTCTCTTGTAAATATTTAATGTCTATTCCTAGTTTTCTCATTTTGGTTAACATTTTTTATCGATTAATTGGGTTCAATATGCCGCTAACGGCCTGAAAAACCTCTGATGCCAGTGAGTTAATTGTATTGATTTTTCCATTAATCATTTTCGATTGGCTTTAAACTCTCTGGTCGAACACAACATACAAACACAGGAACTACAAAAACAGGAATCAGATAAATGGATAACAAAAGGGTTCATGCTGACCCTTCCTAATGAAGGGCCCCTGAAAACTCCTTGCCGCTCCTGGTGATCCCCACCAAGAACTGGACACACTACCTCCCCTGTCCACGACGCCCCGCCGCTGACCTCTACATGTATTTTTCAATTCTCCCACAAATCCAATCTTCTACATTTGGCACTCAAATGAATGAATGCAACAAGACAAAAGCGGACAGCCAACATGGAGCATCAAGTCTGATGTCAAAAACAAAGAATTCGCATCACAGAAAGTATCACCATGTGACCACAAACTCACATACCCCACGCTGGTTGCGCCATCTCTTATCGCTGTTCAGTTCTCTGTGTTTTGCATCTTCCTGAGGAGCAACTCTGCTTCTCCTGGTGTTCTGCTTTTTACCTTCGAAAGTCACCAGAAGTGTCGCCGGGAAAGAAAACCTCAGCCTTCTCTTACTGAATCCCTCAAAAATGTGGCAAAACTTTTCTCGCTTTTGATGAAACTCATATGGAATATCCGGGGTGAAGAACACTCTTTTGCCTTTTTACTGGAGGTCTCCTTTAGATTTTTGCTGAAATTAGGTCAGGAATGACCTTCTTAAGAAAGTTTTCAGTATTTTCACCTTCTTCTCCCTCCGCTAGCCCCACAAGTCTGGTATTGTTCCTGCGAGATCTGGACTCCTTTCAATGCCCAAGAATACAGCATTAAGAGCTTTATTATTTGCTATGGCCTTCCTGATATTCACATCCAAATTAACAACAGCATCCATTGTTGATCACCCCTGCCTGAATCCACTCTGATAGGGAACTATATATCCATCAGCCTCTAACTTATGACTTCATCTTTCAGTCACCATACGTTCTAAAAGTTTACATAAAACAGATGTAAGCGTAATCGGCCTATATGACCTGGGATCATTTAGGTTCCAGGCTTAATCACTGGAACAATGATAGCATGCTTCCATTCCTTAAGGAGCCGCCCCTCTTCCTGCATAGTGTTTATTAAGGCACTTCAGTCACTCAATCTAACTGTTGATGGTATTTTCCTTTGTTTTTGCCCTTTGAAGTTCATCTGTTGAAAAGAACAAGTTAATCGCACTAGAATTATTAACATAATTGCATAAATGATGCCCCTCTTTCCTCAGTACTTCCATTCTACCCATTTTCATTTAGGACTGCAAACTCCAGACATTGTATGCACTAGGCGCCAAACTTTCCTCATTGACGTTTCAATAAAGAAAAAAAGTTCCTCTAACTCTCTCTTTTTGAATAGTTGACTCGTCTAGCTTTCGCTCGCAGTTTTTTGAACGCAATACTATCAAGTGGATGTGTTTCCAACTTTGTATAAGCCCTATTCATAGCTCGAACAACAGCGTCACAATCTTTATTCCACCAGAGCACCATCGGTTCCCATCGTTCTTTCGGGAGGGCTTTCTTTGGGATGGAAGCATACATAACAGATTGAAGAAACATTGTTCAGGATATTCTTCTATTTCTTTATCTTTTTTATATATATATTTTTCAAATGTTTCAATCCAAGAACACAAAAAAAGAAAAAAAACAAGAAACTTGTGAAATACGACCAGAGAGCAACAATAATAATAATAATAATGAATATAGCCACAAGCGGCAATGATCGGCCCTCGCCACGTCGCCGCCCGCAATGCAAGAGGGGGCGCTACCATGCCACAATTTTCCTCCTTTTACTATACCTACTGCCGAATCCGTGGCGCTATCGCGCCTTCTCCCCTTTGCTTTACAATTAGGGACATTATTGTGTACTGAAAATGTCAATATTTTGTGAAAAGTTTGCAGCTGCGCCGCACAAAGACCATGATCTTTTTTAAAAAGAAGTTGAATAACTTTTGATGGCCCACTCCTTTTTGTGGTCCCCAGTCAAAAGGTAATCTTTTTGAAATTCACTTACACTTACAATAAAAAATTATTGATGTTCCACTCCTGAAGATGAATCTCGCCAAATTTTAGGTTAGTCGGGCTAACGCCCAAGGAGGAGTTTGTAAAAGTATATGTAAGTATGTTAAAATTTCAGACATTTGGAAATTTATTCCACTATGTAGGGGGCGCTATGATGCCAAATGAATTTGTTTCACTTCAAGTAGGTTTAGGGCAAAGTGATTCAAATTTGAGGCGAATCGGACTTTGCGCAAATGGCAGCAAATACATTTTTTTTTAAATTCTAGCAATAGTTTGTGGCTTCGCCGCACAGACACTGTGAAAGATATTTAAAAATAATTTGGAAAACTTGTGATGTCCCACTTCTCAACACCATTTTCACCAAATTTCAGCTCAACATTTGGAAAAACTCCAGAGTCATGCGTAGCAAACTTTGATCCAATAAGGCTGACATTTGGTCGGACGGCATTGCCGTGATAATATTTTTTACTTCTCTTGTCATAATCTACCTCTGCGCCATTTCCTATCCCTCAATGCATTTTTTTGGCAACACATTAAGCGGAAATAAACCCAATTGCCAGTCAACTTTGCAGCTTCACTGCACAGACACCGTAGCTCTTGTCCATAAAACTTGGAAAACTTTTGATGCCCCACTCCTTAAGAAGATGTCCACCAAATTTCAACTTGGTGGGGCTAACACCTGAGGAGGAGTTTGTAAAAGTATAAAGTGAGGAAAATTGCTCACTCAACGTTAGTCAGGGGGCGTGGCCACAATAATACTTTTTGTTTGTCCTAATGAGAGGAACGTGTGTACCAAATTTCGTGGCTCTACGACGAACTTATCTTCGGGACATCTCCCATAGGCGCAATGTATTTTGACTTTTGTAGGTGGCGCTGTCATGCCATTTTTTAATTGCATTTTTAAGTGCCTACTAAAAAAACACAATTTTTCAGCGATTGTGAATTTTGGAAAAAGTTTGGTGAGTTTTTGAGCACGTTTAGGGGGTCAAAGCTAATGCACAACCAGGGCAAATGAACACAATTCTCAGTCAACTTTGCGGCCCTGTCGCACAGAGACCGTAGCACTTGGAATAAAAAAAATTGAAGTTGGTTGGGCCGACGCTCAAGGAGGAGTTCGTTAACGTGTCAAGTGAAAAAAATGTGCTCATTTTAGAGATTTGGCAATGGTCCCACTGGGATAACATGGGCGGTTTCTGTCATCGCTACAGCTAGACAAAATATGACTTCGGCCCCCTGGACTCTTTTGATCGTTATGCCAAAATAGAGTTTTGTGAAAAATGTGGAAAAACTATATGGTGTAGAGGCCACTCTAAAGACCAAATGGGAGCAATTTTGTTAATGGTAAAATGTTTAGATTTGTGTGACAAATTTGCAGCTATGCCGTAGAGACACCGTAAATCGTATGATAAAAATTCTGATAACTTTTGATACCCTACTCTTGAAGATGATATTCCCCAAATTTGTGCTTCATTTGGCCATCGCCCAAGGAGGAGTTTGTTTAAGTGTAAAGCGTAAAAAATTGGAAATTTGCGCGATGTTGCAATTTTCCCATTAGGATAACATTGGATGTTTCTGTCATTGCTACAGCTAAGCCGTAATAAATATGGCATACGTCTGATTGGCTTTTTTGTCCGGGACGCCAAACTAGAATTTTGGGCCAAATCTGGAACATTTTTGGGAAACTACATTTTTTCTCTCCATGTTAATTTAAATTTCCCTCTGTAGGCGGCGCTATCGCATCCATTTCGATTTTTTTTCACAACGAACAGGTCCAAGCTTGAAAATTTAACAACTGATTAAAATTTGGTCCACATTGAGCCCGTTTTGCGCAAATGGGAGCAATGTTAAAATTAGCAAAATTTCAAAATGCGTTGTCCAACTTTGCAGCTGCGCCGCACGTAGACCGCAAAAGTTACAACATTTTGATAACTTTAGATGCCCCACTTGTCTAGAGGATGTACACCAATTTTGAGGCCAGTGGGCGAAACGCCCTAGGAGGAGTTCGTTAAAGTTCGACGTGAGCAAAAGAGCTGTTGACATTTTCAAATCAAGATGGCGGCCATATGGTTAGTAAAGGGGCTTGGCCACAATAATATTTTTTTTGTCCTCATGAGAGGAATGCATGTTTGGCGGTATTTTTGAATGAAAAAAAAAAGGCAGATTCTGAATTTTGGGCAAAGTTTGGTGAGTTTTTGAGCATATTCAGGGGGTCAAATTTGAGCTTTGTGCCACTTATGCAGCCGTGCTTCGCATGGCCTTGCGGAACTAATAGGCCTCTTGCCAGCTTGTGGCGCTTAGGCCTAATAATACAAATAATGAAAAATAATAATAATGCCACAATTAGTTCAAACATAAATAAAATGACGGCACAAGTCCAACATACCGTCCCATCTCGCACAAAATGTATCAAATGTGATCATTTTCTTTCTTCTTCAATTTAAATGTTTTTTTTTTTTTAATTATTATTATAATTATTTTAAAAACATATAAAAACAAACTTTAGGACACCCCTTTTTGATATGGTTTTCCTACAATAATTTAATTTGTTCTTGCATATCATTTAGCTTTTTCACGCTTTGTTTCTTTTTATCCCAAAGGATGGGTGGAGAAATTTCCCCAGTATCATTTTCCTGCAGATAAGTATCAATGTTGTTGGACATTTTTTCCTTAAACAAAGGGTCATTAAGCAGACTGGCATTGAACCTCCACAGTGTGTTTATTCACCACAGAAATGTAGATAGGAGCCTGATCACTTAGGTCTATTGAGCCTATATCTGCTTCAGTCTTTATTGAGAACAAAAAAGTAGTCTATTCTAGAATAGAGTGTGTGTGGATTTGAATAATGGGTATACTGGCGTGCCCTAGGGTTCATTTCCCTCCATATGTCAATCATCCTATAGTCTTCAATGAGAGACGGAACTTCTTGTTAATTGTTCCTCCAGTGCCTCTTGAGTTCGACACGTCCAGTGTAGGCTGAATGCGGAGATTCCAATCGCTGCCACAAATTAGGGTTCCCTCAGAGTGGTTCACAATCAGGTCCATGACATCAGCATAGAAAGTGATCTCACTCCCTGGTAGAACATACACATTAAAAAGAGTGAAAACCTTTCCATTAATATTTAGTACATATTTGCCTTCTTTATCCTTACATTAAAAAAACTGTTCAAAAACTATTTGGTTTG
This sequence comes from Chaenogobius annularis, assembly GCA_015082035.1. Lineage (NCBI taxonomy): Eukaryota > Metazoa > Chordata > Actinopteri > Gobiiformes > Gobiidae > Chaenogobius > Chaenogobius annularis. The sequence goes on along the minus strand of BJKM01000507.1, from coordinate 309,471 downwards.
AGGTCAATATTGCAACTCCCTCTTATGTTTGAATAATAGGATTTTTTATAACAGAATTTCGTTTTTGATGTTCAGTGTCATTCAAGTGGGTCTCTTGTAAATATACAATGTCTATTCTTTCACACCTGTCACTTTAACTACAATTCAATCAATCAAATCACTTTCTGCACTCACAACTGTAAATTTAACTGTAAATTCTTGTAAATTCATATATGTTGTTTTTATTATTGATCAGTGTTTTATGTTGCACCTTAATGCTAAAACAAGTTCCTATGTTTGTGAATTCTGTTTATTTACAAAGGCAATGATTCTGATATGTAATACTTCCGATGATAAAAAGAAAACTAAAGGGTTCATGCTGGAAACGGGCATCGAACCCAAAACCCGATTAATATAGATTGTAAAAGGGAGGGAAGTCCAATCCTAAAGAAGGCCCCCCCCCCCAGGTACTCCTGACACCAATCCTCAGAAGGAACTGGATATATAAGACCCCTGGCTCATCACGTCCCCCTGCTGCACTCTGCTTATACTTTCAATTTTCAACAAGTCCAATCTCCCACATTTGACACATTGATGAGGAGATGTGTTTAGTCACAGAGTTTATGTACAAAAGCATACAGCCACCAGGGGCATTAAGTCTGATGTTAAAAACAAAACAAAACCTGGTCATTAGTCTCTTCAAATTAATAGAAATGTATCACCATGTGACCACCACCCGAACTCACATGCCCCACTGCTGGTGGCTCCATCCTCTGTACTGTTCATTTCTCTGTGTTTTGCATCTTCCTTAAGAGTACCTCTGCTTCTCCTGGTGTTCTGAGCATGTGTGTTTACCTTCAAAAGTCACTAGAAGAGTCGCAGGGAAAGAGAATCCATGTCTCAGTTTTCTCTTCCTGAGCTCCTCACAGATGTGGTGGAACTTTTGCCGTTGTTGGTGAACCTCATATGGAATATCTGGAGCAAAGAAGGCACGCTTGCCTTTGTACTGGCAGGTCTCCTTTAACCCTTGCAGCCTTCAGGACGCGTTCCTCCACACGGTCGTTGAGAAACCTCATAATCAGGCCTCGTGGTTTATCAGCTGCTGGTCTTGGTTTGCCCAGGCGATGTGCTCTTTCGATTGTGATCGGGGATCTTCTCCAGTTAGCCGCGCTAGCTTCATTAGCCTCACTAGCCTCGTTAGCTTGTGATCATGGCTCTATTATATTATCTGGATGGGATATTGCTAGTGTAAACATGTCGCTAGCGGCCCGAGTGGCCGGTCCATTGGTAATGCAGCAAAAAAAATCGTGCAACCCAGAAAGCTTTTTTTCCCTAGAGCGCAATGTAATGAAAAACTGCTCGTGTTCAGCTGAAAGGGCACCTACAGCTTGCAGAAATATCGGATAAAGCGGCAATTTTTACCCATTTTTGGGTAAAAAAATAGGTAAAAAATTTTCTTGGTTTCAATTCTTCCGTTGTCTTTTAAACGCGTTTCAAGATGTCAGCTTCGGCTACGCTCTAGCGTGCCGCTTCAGGCCAGCTCGCGCGCTGATTTGTCAGAAGGGTAACCGTCCAGACCAATCAGAGCGTGTAGGTGATGTGAACGAGCCGAAGGGCCATGAACGGGCCGCAGGCGTAAGCTATGGATCCATAGGTTTAATAACAGAACAAATCATGGAACTAATGACCATAGATCTGAGGGCCGTGGATCTACGACTCAGAGGAGTCAAGAGTCTTGAAATGTTTATGAATGAAAAACTAAAGAACGTAAGGAAAGCAAGGAAATGGAATGTATTTCCAGGTATAACATAATTGATGTTTACTTTTAGCGTACATCAGTGTTGTTACCTTTGTTACCCATCCAAGAAGCCTAAATACTTTTGATGACTTAGCATGTTTTGTTGTTTTGGGGCTTGCTTGTTTTCCTATGGAGCCGTGGGCCGTCAGCTTTGTCTGTTTTGGTCCCGTGGCGCTACCGGACTTGTGTGTTCCTTGTTTACTCATCTCTCGTCCTTGTTCTTTGGGATTAGATGATTTTAAAACCACGTTTTGCAGCAGTGGTGTAAGGTGCATCCATGACCCGGAAGTGGAGTAACATTATTTTCAAATTAATATTACTCAAGTAAAAGTTGTCAAGTAAGATTCAAAAAGTATTTGTGTAAACTATATCCCCAGTAAGAGGTTTTCAAGATAATAGTTGGAAGCACAAAACATTAAATAATAACATTTTCTGTCTGAAAGTCTGAAAGTAATTTCCACCATATGTCTAATGTCTGTTATAATGTCAGTCCAGTGCTTGATCGTCGGGGGGGGGCTTTTTTCCTAGCAGCTTTTTTCCTGCTTACAAAATTATATTCCAAAAATATTCATTCTGTTGTGTCCATGTTGTGTCCGAGTTCTGAGGCCCAAGTACATAGTTCTAAAGCTAAAAGGGGTGGCAATGTCAAAAACAGCCTGCAGAGCATTGTTAACTTGTTAACTCCACTGAGATGTAGACACTTTCTCCCATTCCTCGTCCATCAAAACAAGATTATTTTCTCTTTTCCATTTGTGATTAATATATATTTAGTAGAGTAGCTGTCCAGATTAGTAATGCATTGATATAAGTTAGATATTATTCCCCTTGAAAGTTCTGATTTATAAGCGATTTATATATAAACATTTCAGTCTGAGGGTTTTAATGGTCATTACTTTGTTTAATTTCTTGATTATAATAACTCCCTAATTGCAAATTCATATAAAAGACGGTCCGCGGCTCTGGTGGAAAACAGCCCGCTTGACGTGGGACGAGAGAAGATCACTTCAAACCAACTGGCCATTATGATGCGTGAAATTAAAAGTGAAATGCAGTTTGAAAGGGAATCGCTAGTAGCGGATCTGATGAAGGTGATTAGCGCGGCCCTACGTGCTCAAATGGGATCCGACATAAAGGAGTCAAATGCGGCATGAGCGGATGTGAAAGAGGTAGTTAGCACGGCTCTACATGATCACATGGGATCCAACAAATGGGATAATCACTCACTGCACTGTTCACATTCTGCACTACTTCTGTAAATTTAACTGTAAAATCCTTGCATACATAGTAAGCCTATTTTTATTTTATACTATAGTAGATTTAAATTGTTTTCTTTAATGCATGCCCTTTTGATTTCATATATGTTGTTTTTATTATTGATCAGTGTTTTACACCTTAATGCTGAAACAAGTTCCTATGTTTGTAAATTATTCATTGACAATAGCAATAAACCTTTTCTGATACTGATTCTGATTCTGAACATAAAAGTGTCAAACGCGGCAGGAGTGGATGGAGCACACGTAGGTGAGGCTGGGCAGCATATGTCAAACAATACAGATGAGGTTGTAGCACTACGGAAGGAGGTCAAGCATATGAAAAGTAAAACCCTGGCCAGACTTTCCCGATTTCAATCCCCAACCGATTGTTTGATGAGTGGACTAAAGCAATCTCAAGATTGTGTGGCAAGGCAGTAAACCCCGATATTATTATTATTATTCAAAACGCTGCAATTATCAAAAGAAAAAGGAGGTTGGGGTTGGCCTTGTCTGAGAAATGACTTCATTTCAGCTCAAATCAGAGCGCTGCTGGTGTGACCCAGACTATGGTGCCGGGGTTTCCTGTACAGGCCTTACTGGCAGATGACAAACGGTTTGAGGAAGTGAAGAATCCCTGGGTAAAATCTGTGCTTACAACATGGAAGGAGCTAATCAAAACATTCAAACTAAACAAAGATGTTAAAATCTTAAACTGGTTGGCTTATGACCAAGGTTTTGTACCAAACAGAACTGACTTGGAGAAAGAGGACTTTTATAGGTTGCTTGGGTCAAAAAAGACCAGCAGCTGATAAACCACAAGGCCTGATTATGAGGTTTCTAGTGAAGGGAAGGAGCGCATCGCATCATTAAGGCTGCAAAAGCTAAAGGAGACCTCCAGTACAAAGGCAAAAGAGTGTACTTTGCCCCTGGATATTCCATATGAATTCAAAAAGAGCTAAGACCTGGGTTTTCTGTCCCGACAACTCTTCTGGTGGCTTTCGAAGGTAAATAGCATGTGCTCAGAACACCAGGAGAAGCAGAGTTGCTCCTCAGAAAGATTCGAAACATAGAGAACTGAACAGCGATAAGAGATGGCGCGACCAGCGTGGGGCATGGGAGTTCAGGTTGTGGTCATATGGTGATACATTTCTGTTGATTTGAAGAGACTGATGCAATTTGTTTGTTTTTGACATCAGACTTTATGCTCCTTGTTGGCTGGCTACTTTAGTAGATGATCTCTGTGTCTTCTGTGTCATTTGAGTGCCAAATGTGGGAGATTGAATTTGTGGGAAATTTGACAAATACATGTAAAGGGCAGCGGGGTGGGCTGTGGTGGACAGGGGAGGAGCCAGAAGCGGCCGGGGAGTTTCCAGGGGCCCTTCATTAGGAATGGTTTTCCCCCCACTTTTTGATCATATTCATGATCAGATTTTGGGTTCGGTGCATTATTTTTTTTAACCATGAACCCTTTTGTTATCCATTTATCTGTTACCGGATTTTGTTGTTCCTGTGTTTGCATGTTGTGTTCAACCAAAGAGTTTAAAGCTGATCGAAAATGATTAATGGCAAAATCAATATAAGTAACTCAATGGCATCGGGTGGCATCCCTTGACCTTGACGGCATAGTGAACCCAACTAGGCGATGAACAGTTTTAACCATAACGAGAAAAGTAATAACAGACATGTACTAGAGCTCCATTTGAACCACATTGAACATAAAAGCTAACCAAATTTCGCCATGGAAAGTCGTTTTATTCAACATACAGAGGCAAACACAGGAGGGGAGTTGCAGTGTTGACCACAGGCCGAGTGGCTTTTGAACACGGTTTTGAATGTGAAGACAGGGAGGGAAGATGTGTATAGGTTAAGGGAGGTTTTTTGGCTTTGCTTGTTGGACGTCCACTGTTTTTGATTTATGTCTGTTCTCTCTATGGTTGTGTTTTTCTTTCATTGTGTTTGTTTGTTTTTTTGTGTTCATAAACTTAAAAAATATAAACAGTATATATTAAAAAAAAGAGAAAGAGAGGGTTATATTGACTGATGAAAAATGTGATATACATTTCTGTGGAGAACCACAAAATCACATGTTGAAGTCTGTTGGAAAAAAGGGTCACGTTTCTTCAAAAAAATATGTCAAACTGCTCACTATTCACAAGAAAATTCCAACTGCTGGATAAATTGTGGTTGCCAGGAGACTCCCCATTACCATGTTTTTTTGGGACTTTCCTGTTGCTCAAAAATACTGGACTAAGATCAATAAAGCGCTACAGACTGTCTTTGACACCACCATACCACCTAATTTCAGAACTATATATCTGGGCCTCAAAACTCCTTCCATGGACCCAATAAATGGATCCCTTTGGAGCATACTCCTGGTGGAAGGAAAAAAGGCCATTACCAAAAAAAGTACAACTCAAACTGCACCAACAATCAAGGACTGGACCGATATTAAAACTGACATACGGAATATGGAGACGATCCCATTTGGACTTAATTTGAGATTGGACAAATTAGACACATTTTGGACCAATTGGGATGTCTATTTTGGAGTTTGTGTGCCTTAGTTTTATCTTTGATGTGTTTCTCTCTGGCCTTGTTTGGTTTCTTGGTGTTTGTTAAGTGTGTAAACATTTTGAACAATTGTAAAAATATAAATAAATATATAAAAATATAAATATATACCCTGCGTTTTTGCAAGTTTTCCCACTTAGAAATTATTGAGAGGTCTGAAATTTTCATCGTAGGTGCATTTCACATTGTATGATCTTTAGATAATTTATTTGTATGTTTTTGCTGCAAATAAGTATTTTGCTAATGTTATTCTTTACTTATTCTGAGTTCCCTATGTTCCTGCCCAGCCCTGCCTTTTTAATGTTTTTATAATAATAATAATTTTAGAATAATAATAATAATAATAATAATAATAATAATAATAATAATAATAATAATAATAATAATAATAATAATTATTATTATTATTATTATTATTATTATTATTATTATTATTATTATTATTATCACGATATTATTATTATTATTATTATTATTGTATACATATGAAAGAATGAGCATGTGTGTGTATGTGGCTATATGTATGTGCAAACATATATATATATATATATCTATATCTATATCTATATATATATCTATATATATATATATATATATATATATAGCAATAATAAAACAACAACATATATTCAATCAAAAAAGGGCATGCATTAAGAAACAATTTAAAATTACTACACAATAAAAATAAAGATAGGGATTTCTATGTACACAAGTTTACAGTTATGTTTAAAGTTGTAGTGCAGAAAGTGACAGTGCAGTGAGTGGTTGAATATTGCAGTTAAAGTGACAGGTGTTTTGAAGTGTTCATGAGTCCAACGGCAGAGGGAAAGAAACTATTCTTGTGGCGGGAGGTTCTGGTCCGGATGGACCGTAGCCTCCTGCCTGAGGGGAGTGGTTCAAATAGACCATGTCCAGGGTGAGAAGGGTCAGCTGTGATCCGACCTGCTCGTCCCAGAGCCCTGGAGACGTACAGGTCCTGCAGAGATGGAAGTCTGCAGCCGATCACCTTCTCAGCAGAACGCACAATGCGCTGTAGTCTCTGTTTGTCCCTGGCTGTGGCTCCAGCGTACCACACGGTGATGGAGGAGGTGAGGATGGACTCAATGATGGCCGTGTAGAACTGCACCATCATCTGCACTGGCAGCTTGGCTTTCCTCAGCTGCCGCAGAAAGTACATCCTCTGCTGGGCCTTCTTGATGAGGGAGCTGATGGAGGGCTCCCACTTGAGGTCCTGGGTGATGGTGGTGCCCAGGAAGCGGAAGGAGTCCACGGTTGTGATGGGGGAGTCTGTCATGATGAGGGGGGGCTGGGGGGGCTGTGGCTTTCCTGAAGTCCACGATCATCTCCACTGTCTTCTGGGCGTTGAACTCCAGATTGTTACCGCTGCACCAGGACACCAGCCGGTCCACCTCCCTCCTGTAGACAGACTCATCCCCGTCCGAGATGAGCCCGATGAGGGTGGTGTCGTCCGCAAACTTGATGAGTTTTACGGAGTCGTGGCTGGAGGTGCAGCAGTTTGTGTACAGGGAGAAGAGCAGAGGAGAAAGTACACAGCCCTGTAGGAGCTCCTGTGCTGATAGTCCTGAGTGTCTGAGACATTCTTCCCCAGCCGCACGCACTGCCTCCGATCCGTCAGGAAGTCAGTGATCCACCTGCAGGTGGAGTCAGGCACGTTAAGCTGGGAGAGCTTGTCCTGGAGCAGAGCAGGGAGGATGGTGTTGAAAGCAGAGCTGAAGTCCACAAACAGGATCCTGGCGTAGGTTCCCGGGGAGTCCAGATGCTGCAGGATGAAGTGGAGTGCCAGGTTAATGGTGTCGTCTACAGACCTGTTGGCTCTGTAGGCGAACTGCAGGGGGTCCAGCAGGGAGGAGGTGAAGGACTTGAGGGTGGGCAAGACCAGGCGTTCAAATGACTTCATGACTACAGACGTCAGCGCCACAGGCCTGTAGTCATTAAGTCCAGTGATTCTTGGGGGGCTTCTTGGGGACAGGGACAATGATGGCAGACTTGAAGCAGGCTGGGACATGGCATGACCCCAGGGAGGTGTTAAAAATGTCTGTGAAGACGGGGGTTAACTCTCCTGCGCAATGTCTTAATGTAGCGGCAGAGACGCCGTCTGGTCCAGCAGCTTTTCGGGGGTTGGATTTCCGAAATAGCCTGTGAACATCCTGTTCCTGAACTGAGAGGGTGGTGGGGGAGGTGGGGGTGACCAGGTTTGGGTTGGCGGAGGTGGCCACCGTGGGGGAGGGGGTGGTCACATCAAACCTGGAGTAGAAGGTGTTAAGTTGCTCAGCCAGTTTTCGATTGTCTGCAGCAGGGGGGGCTCGGGGCTTGTGGTTGGTGAGGAGCCGGAGCCCCCTCCACACGGAGGCAGGGTTGTTGTCAGAGAACTGCTGCTTCAGACGCGTATTGTACTGTGATCTCGCTCGAGAAGAAACCTCTTTGCTAAATCCATACTTTGCGTCTTTGTAGCGCCCCCTGTCACCAGCCCTGTGCGCTGCCTCCTTCTGCTGCCTTAACTGCCTCAGTTTTTGGAGTGAACCAGGGTTTGTCATTGTTGAAAGTGACTTTGGTTTGTGTTGGTATGATGCTGTCTTCACAGAATCGAATGTATGACGTCACAGTGTCCGTGTACTCATCCAAACTCTCTGTGGCAGCTCTGAAAACCTCCCAGTCTGTAATGTCCAAACACGCACGTAGCTCCTCCACTGCCTCATTGGTCCACTTCTTAGAGGTCCTCACTGCAGGTTTGGAGAGCTTCAGCCTCTGCCTGTACGTGGGGATCAGGTGAACCATGGCGTGATCTGAAAAGCCAAGAGCAGCGCGAGCCACGGCGCGGAAGGCGTTCCTGACTGTTGTGTAAGCAGTGATCCAGCGTGTTCTGCTCTCTGGTTGGAACTTTAATAAACTGTCTGTACTTTGGTAGTTCGTGGCTGAGATTCCCCTTGTTAAAATCACCCAGGATAATACACAAGGAGTCCGGGAAGGTCCGCTCCACACTCTACATCTGGTCCGCGTGCGCGCGCGCTGTGCCACGGCACGTTTGCGCTCGGTGGGATGTAAACAACAGCCAGAATGAATGAGGCGAACTCACGTGGCGAGTAGAATGGTTTGCAGTTAATGAAGAGATATTCCAGATCAGGAGAGCAGTGTTTGGAGATCACAGTCACATCTGAAGACCAGGCGTTGCTGATGTAAAAACAGACTCCTCCGCCGCATGTTTTACCCCCAGAGAGACCTTTATGACGATCCGCACGAAAGAGGGAAAGATATATATATATATATATATATATATATATATATATATATATATATATATATATATATATATATATATATATATATATATATATATATATATATAATGTATGGGTATGAGGGAATGTGTATTTGTATGGTTTTTTTTTTCCTGTTGTGTGAAGCACTTGTCTACGAATTGTGATCTACAAATAAACTTGCCTTGCCTTGCCTTGCCTATGTACTGTATATGTGTATATGAATGTCTGTGTATGTGGATATTACACTACCGTTCAAAAGTTTGGGGTCACCCAGACAATTTAGTGTTTTCCATGTTCTCTGATGAGAATAGCATATACTGTTGTAGGAAATCTTAAGTTTTTTGGCAATTTCTCGCATGAAATAGCATTAATTTCTAAAAAGAAGAAATAGACTTTCGTTTTACATGAAAGTTTTCTTTTTCTGTATTTTTTGAGCGTTTAACAAATGTGATGCTCCTGATACTCAACCTGCTCAAAGGAAGGTCAGTTTTATAGCTTCTCTAACCAGCTAAACTGTTCTCAGATGTGCTAACATGATTGACAAGGGATTTCTTATCATCCATTAGCCTTCTGACGCAATGAGCAAACACATTGTATCATTAGAACACTGACATAGTCAGTCATAGCCATAGTCCCTCCAGCGTCTCCTAGGTCTTCCCCGGGCCTCTTCCCGGTGGGACATGCCCGAAACACCTCCCAGGGAGGCGCCCAGGAGGTATCCGGAACAGATGCCTGAGCCACCTAAGCGGGATCCTCTCAACTGGGAGGCGCAGTGGCTCTACTCCGAGCTCCTCCTGTGTGACTGAACTCCTCAAGGTAAGTTTATTTGTAGAGCACAATTCGTACCCAAAGGCTATTCAAAGTACTTCACACAACAGGAAAAAATGCATTAAAATCACAAAGACATGACAGAATAGTTTAAGACATGAAAGAGAAGAGTGCAAATAAAATAATTTCAGTCATATGCACAGCTAAACAAAACAGTTTTTAGCTTAGATTTGAACAATGCCAGCGTAGCGGCCTGTCTCACATCTGGAAGACTATTCCAGATTTTAGCTGCGTAAAACTGAAACGCAGATTTCCCCATGTTTAGTCCTAACTCTGGGCACCAGCAGGAGGCCGGTCCCCTGAGGTCCTCAGAGTCCGAGATGGTTCAATATGGCACTAACATGTCCGAGATGTACTTTGGTGCTAGGCCATGGAGAGACTTGTATACAAGCAGAGCTGCTTTGAAGTCTATTCTCTGAGCCACAGGGAGCCAGTGCAGAGACCTGAGCACAGGACTAATGTGATCATACTTCCAGGTTCTAGCCAGGACCCGAGTAGCAGCGTTCTGGATGTACTGCAGCTGTTTTAAAGCTTGTTTGGAGAGGCCAGTGAGCAGGCCGTTACAGTAGTCTAATCTACTAGAGAGAAACGCATGGATAAGTCTCTCCAAGTCTGGTTTAGACACATATACTTTTGATTTTGGCAATGTTTTTCTAAGGGAGCGCCCAGCCACCCTGCGGAGGAAACTCATTTGAGAACCATGGCCTCGGATTTGGACGGTGCTGATTCTCATCCCAGCTGCTTCACACTCTGTTGCAAACCGTCCTAGTGCATGTTGCAGGTCTGGGTTTGATGGAGCCATCAGGACAACATCATCTGCAAACAGCAGAGATGAGATCCTGTGGTCTCCAAACCAATTCCTGACAGAACCGGTGTTCAAAGGGCAGCCCTGGCAGAGTCAAAACCTGCATATATATATATATATATATATATATATATATATATATATAATATATATATATATATATATATATATATATATATATATATATATATATATATATTATATATATATATATATACATATGATAACATTTTATTTTGTCTCTTTCTTTGCATAGGTTTGTTTGTTTCATGTAAGTTTTTGTTGTATGTTTAAAAAAAGAATAAATAGAAAACAAATAAGAATTTGAACACCTGCCAGTCAGCAAGAATTCTGGCTCTCAAAGACCACTTATTAATCTAAATTAGTAGCATCTGTTTGAGCTTATTAGCTGCATAAAGACACCTTTCCATCCCACAATCAGTCAGACTCCATGGGCAAGACCAAAGAGCTGTCAAAAGATATCTAGAGACTAAATTGTAAGACCTCCACAAGGCTGAAAAGGGCTACAAGGCAATTGGCCAGCAGCTTGGTGAAAAAAGATCAATAGTTAGAAAATGGAAGAGGCTAAGGATGACTGTCCATCTCGCTCGGACTGGGGCTCCATGCAAGATCTCACCTCGTAGAGTATCAGTGATGATAAGAAAGGTGAGGAATCAGACCAGAAATTAGGGGAGGAGCTTGTCAATGACCTGAAGAGAGCTGTGACCACAGTTTCAAAGGTTACTATCGGTATAATACGCTATGCTAGGGCTATTCAACATAAGTTTCCAGAGGGTCAGATTTTTTCAAGGTTCCAAAGCCTCTGGGCCAGAGTGTGGACAACATGCCACTACTGTAACTACTGTTATTTGGGTCTCCAAAAATATCATACAACACTATTTTGATAAATTTAACACAATAACATCATTACTGATAGATTAGATTTCTGTGAGAAATATTCAAACATTGCTTGCAAAAATGGCCAATCTCTTACTGAACCAGAATTAAAACTTGGACTACTAGACTGTCAACCAGGCTTGAACCAGGACTAATCCAGAATCAAAACAAGTCCAAAGCCGAGTTAAACTGGAACTAAACCAGACCAAACTCGTTCTAAACTAGTGCTAACCCAGAAATAAATCAGTAAACAAGAATTTTCTTTTTAATATTTTGGAAGATGAGTTGTGGGCTGGATTTAATAATGTGGAGGCCTGATTTGGCCCCCGGGCCTGCTGTTGAAATAGCCCTGCACTACGCTCGTCATGGTTTTAAAATGAGATTGGCCATAGCCGCCTCAAGCAGGTACACAAAAGATAACTGAAGCCAGACGAACAAAGGCTCCAAGCTGGTTCACAACTCAACCAGCTAAAGTGTTGGCTCAGTGGCAGGGTAATGACAGCAGAGCAGACCCACCTAGGCTGGAAACTGAAAGGTACTGGAAAAGTATATGGGAAAAGGAGGCAACACATAACAGCGATGCACAGTGGCAGGTGGATCTGAGAGAGGACCACAGCAGCCTCCCTGAACAGAGTCCAGTTACCATCACAGTGGTGGACATCCAAGAAAGTATCTCAGGTAGGAAAAACTGGACAGCACCGGGCCCTGACATGATTCATGCATACTGGCTAAAGAAACTCAAAGCACCCCATGAGTACCTGGTAGCACAAATGAACTAGCTGCTAAGGGATTGGCTCCTCACCATGCAAATCCAGCGAGTGTGAGAGTGTGAGAGACACTATCCAGGATGAAACATCTAAGATCCACAACTACATCAAGGACAAGGCCCCAGCAGATGGGGCTCAGTGAATGTCTCAGGCAATGGGAAACAGAGGATGAGGTGCTGGAGGAGGGACCATCATGGGAGGACAAGCCCCTACACAGGATGTACCAAAGGAACATAACTGAAGTGGCTGATATCAAGAAATCCGGCCAATGGCAAGAGCAGGCTGGACTGAAAGATATCAGAGAGACACTCATCATGGCTGCACAGGAAGAGGGCAATCGAGGCCAAGATCTACCAAACCAGACGAGACAAGGTTTAGGCTGTGCAAAGAGGCCCCATACACAATTTTACATACACAAGATTACTAACAGGAACAAAAAGAAGAGAGCACATTATGCGGGTGCTCGAGTCTCTCCGCTGGCTCCCTGTCGTGTTTAGAATCAAATTCAAAATCCTCCTCCTGACTTAAAGAACCTGGCCCCCATACTACCTCAAAGATGCTGTAGTATCTTATCATCCAAACAGAGCTCTTAATTAAGAGCTCTTTTAATTTGCTCTTAATTTCACTTGCAATTTGTTCATCACTTTTCCTTCTTTTTCTCCCATTTCCCCGACGGGAGTGGAGCAGGCACATCGATGACCTGTGGATACAGATGCTCCTCAACTGCCTGGAGAAACGGTCTTCCTGGAGAAACGGTCTCTACTCCATATGAACAGTTCTTCATCGGCCTCGAATAATTGGTTCTCCTCCTGAGTGGGTCCAGCGCCACTGTTTATCTGAGGCAGGTCCGCCTGTTAGACCGAGGGAGTCGGATCTCTCCTTTACTGTGGAACTTCTCTTGCCTGACCAGCCAGTACCTCCTACATTCTGTTCAAATGCAGAAGGGTCTGGAATCCGAGTCAGAGCCAATCATTTTGTCGATACTTGTTGGAGCATTCCAATCTCAGTTGGAGGTTTTAACGCGTCACACTGAAGATGCGGAACTTGCTTTTTACCCCCGTTCCAAAACATTCAAGATGGCGGACCCGGCGAGTGATCGAGTGTTTACTTCTGCGCTTGATTTTTGAGACAAAACCGACAAAAATCATATATATTTGTCTCAGCTCTACTTGCCATGATGAACTAGCACTCGGGTATGGATAACACAAAACATGCCTTTGTTGACTTAGGCCACATAATATACGGTTAAGCATGTTGCGTTTTTTGAGTCACTTCTGGGTTTATGTGATTGGTTCTGTCTCTGCTCTCTAAACTCCGCCCTAGAAATTGAAGTCCTGTGGTCTAATTCCAGACCCTCACGGTTTTGTAAAGTAGTCTGTCATGTTGGGACTGGCTGGTCAGGCAGGAACTTCTCCAGGTTTCTACTTTTTCCCAAAGAGGTTTTGTAGTTTTTCCTGGCCAAGAAAGAGAGTTTAGACCTTGAGCACTATCCTGTCCTTAGGGACAGGGGAGCTTGGGACATCTGTCTAAGGACACGGGATGCTGGGACATTACCAAGTCCCTCTGGACACTGTTTATTCTGTTTTTCACTGTCGCCCCTTGAATTAAATGGTAATGGCAAACCAACCAGACATTGTCACACATTCTTTTCAACAAATTGCAGAGCAATAAATGTCAAAGGAAGAAAACTGAACAGCAGATCATGCTCCCCTGAAGTCCAGCCGTACGTGGACACAAATATATGTTCTCACGCGAATGGCTCTAATCCCAATCGGACCAGTGACTGTAGTCCATCCCTTCTTCTTGTATTCACTTGTATAGCCAATGATTTTAAACAACTGACACTTTCAGCACAAGTGCAAAAACCTTTGCCTTTTTTGCACACAAAAAAAGAGTCAGACTTCTAAGACCGCCTCAGTGGCACGCAAAATCTGTCCCAAACCAATAGGGATCAGAAGGACAGAAAAACAGGCCTTAAATCGACACAAAACATGTCTTTAAGAGCTCAAATCAACATTTTGTGCAGGGACACAACTCCACTAAAGAAAAAAATGTCCAAAGCGGGACTTAAATTAAACTAATTATCAACCTGATAAACAAAATGAATCTCAAAATTCAATGTTTTTAGCACAGCAGTGTGTCACTTATGACTATCCTTTTCAGGCTAATTCAGAACCTAAGACCACACTCCTTGTTCTGCTCAGCCCACTCCCACCCACCCCCCCTTCTTCTCCTGCAGCCAACATATCTGCTCAGCCCACTCCCACCCACCCCCCCTTCTTCTCCTGCAGCCAACATAGATAGAATTTTGCCAGGTAAAAAGGTTAGTTTTCGTAACTGCCCCCGAAACCTGAAACAGACCAACTAAAGTCCAGAACAACGGACTTTATAAGTGCTCAAATTGCGCTCTTGTAAATAAACATGAGACATACAGGGGGGGAGCATTTTCAACTTCTACTAACTTTTATAAACCTTTAACCATTTTTTATACATGCTTTTCCTTTTACTAAGGTTACTGTTTTCAATATGACTGCAACCAAACTCTGAACAACCGCGTTCAATAGAGTAAGCAATCAATCAAGGCTCAGAATTTGCACCAAAAAAAAAGTTCTAACAAAAAACATTTCGAATTTTTTTTTTGTTAGAACTTTTTTAAAAAAAAATTTTTAAATTAAAACAAAAATTAAAATTTTTTTGGGGGATTGATGTAAACCTTACTTTTCATAGGCATAGTTTTCAAATTCAGAAATGTTTGTTTTGATAACACTACCTCGGTAAATTCCTCAACAGCTATACAAAATGTATAAATATCAAATTTGATAAATTCATAATCAATTTTTGATGTGCATAGCCAGAATTTCTCAATTAGCCACTGCTAATTGCAGTTAACTTAGCTTCCAGCTAAGAACACAGCCTTTATAAGACAATTAGCTTTCAGCTAATAGCGTACCATTAGCTACCACCCCCAAAGACAGGTAGTTTAGCTTAAATTTCTCCAAATAAATTGCAAGCAAAATTGGTATTTTGTAAATAAGACCATGTACACCTTAGATTTTAGTAGGCACATTTTTGCCTAATATTGCCACACAGTTAACGTAGAACTCATCTTCATCGTTCAGCGATCATCAGTTCCAAATTGTACCAAGCTCACGGTGGAGATTGCCACCACAGGGGGGACCGTAGTGACCTGCAGATGAACACTGAATGTTGGTGACAGTAAGGTTACTATGGTAAGATAAACCCCACCTGAAGATTTATGATGTCCCTGCAGAAGGAGAAACTTCATGCTTTGAATGTTGGAAAAAAACGTTTTCCATCAAGCAACTGCTCTTGGATTAAAACTAACTCAGAGTCATTTTCTCTTCCAAGACAAACGCTAAAACGCAAAAAAGACAATGCGTTTTTAGTAAACAATCATCTCATAGTAGACTTTGTCCACAGGATGAATTTACTGTACATAATGCTATCGTGTTCTGCATGTTCATTTAACTGTTTTATGACTTATCTTGTAAACAATTTTATCTTCGTAACTATGTGGCCTAAACAATGGCTACATTGGATATATTCCAGCTCTTATTCTCTGATCAGCTCTGACTCATGCGTGCTGATTGGTTGAACACTGGTGCAAAACCAACTCCCAAGGGGTCTTTCAGAGAGAGAAAGAAGACCAAACTCAGTTCCATCACAAGAGGACCACCAGGAAGGATCTCGGGAGAAGGGCTCGTCCCTGGCCTAGTGATGCTAAGCTAACACATGAACAAAGACATTCCAGAGAGACGCGCCCATGGAAGCTAACTTTTCTCTCCCATAAATAAGAATTCTGTGCTCGTCCTAGGACGTTATTTTAGCTTTGAATTGCAACATGCAAACTCAAGCAAAAGATTTTTGCAAGTTTGCAATTTTTCAAGTCTACAACAAAACATCTCTCCAAACTAGCCTCATCTGTAAATCAGTGCAACGGCCTTTTTGTTATCAGGGGAACACCTCAGAGCCAAAGAAAACCAAGCCAGTGCTTCTTCAGCCTGACACTGTCAGAGCTAGAGCTCCAGAGTAGCTGTGCCCTACCCAGCGTGACCCCGAGCTGAACCCTGGGGGCGTCCACCCACTCTCTCAACATGGACACAGGCCACGAACACACAGGCCCATCTCCTCTGGATCACAGCCGCTGCATATGGTCATATGACACATATTTCACAATCTGGTTGATGAGATCCTTTTAGTAATCTGTTTAATTATGTGGTCAATAAATCTTCATAAACCACATTTGGTAAAGTGTTCATTCATTTCCAGAAAAGGGGTCAATGTCTCACGAACCTTCAGATTAACATGCAAATAAAATGTTTATAAATGAATTCATATAGATATCAAATTATAGAATTTTTAAACACCTAACCAAGGCTAGTGCCACAAATGACTCTTAAAATATGATAAGAAACATACCCACACTTAGTGTGTTATGTTATGTGTGTTATGTTTGAAATCTTGATCCAATTCTTTAATCAATATCAACTTTGAATGTCACCCTCTTTCATAAGTGGGAGGAAGTCCATAACACTACAGTACTTGTACTAGAAAAATCAATATAGTCTCGAGAAAGCCCTCAGTGTTGTCCCCCTCCTCACCCTCCAGGGCTCCCACGAGTCTGAGACTCTTTCTGCAGGACCTGGATTCCAAATCCATATTCTTGTTCTCCTCCTGCAGTTTCACCACCTTGGCTTTCAGTTCCCGCAACTCATACACGGAATACGCTGCTCTGCCTCAGCGACGAGCCTGGTGTCTCCTCCCACCTTAAGGCTCCCCCACATTGGCTTCCATTCTGCAACATACGGACCACCTGTTGTAAAGTTATTTTGTCTCCTCCGTTCGACAAGCGCAGGCCTGGGAGTCCTCACCGGGAATGATGCTCGGCTGTGTGGTGGGGGGTAGCCCATTAGGCTGGTCATGTTAGCCTCATTAGCTTGTAAGACGTCCTGTCTTCCACTGAGGTTATGGTCTGTCAGCTTTTAGTATTTAGCTCCTAAATCTCTTGCTCCACATTTCTTGGGGTTATGCAGGTGAAACGACAAATGAGGCAAATGTCGGCAAAAGCGCAGTGAATGCTTGTGTCTGCCTATGTAGTCTGTGTTTCGTGTCTATACCAAAGCCATAATATTATTCCATATTATTATTCCATTATTATTCCAGTATTATTCCACGGTTGTCAAACATGCTGGCTCCCCTGATATTTTAATCCAGTCCGCAAAACATTTCAAATTCATATTTATGAATTTCCGATAGATTTATAGCATTTTTATGGCTAGAATTATAAGTTCCACAGTCCTTTGCAGCAGACACCCCTCCCCCGCGCCACTCAGCGCTGCTGTGCTGTTGGAGCGAGTGCCGAGGGCTGAGAAGTGCCGACGAGCACTAAACTTTACAGACTTGATCAAAGAGGTCTGAGAAGTGTGGTTTTGGGAAAAACGTGGAAAAATGAAAGGAGACTGTTTTGTGCACGCTAGAGCTGTGCTAAAAGCGGCGCAAATGTGGAGCTAACAACAAGAAAACAAACTCAGAGTGTAATAAAACATGACAGAGTGAAGCTGCTGTGAGCTCTGACTGTGTCCACACTGATGTGACTGTGAATACAAGCACAATGCACTTACTTGATTAACTACATGGATTATTTGTCACTAAAATAAACTTAAACTATAAAAATAGTGAGCTCATATTGAGTCTGTGCAGCAATAGCCAACATGTCTCTGATTCATATCAGAGATCATAAATCCCTGTTCCTGCTGCTGCATGAATATGGACTCAGTCTTTCACCTGCTCCAGATTTTTGCAACAGTGTCCACCTAGAACTATTACTAGGCTATATAAAGCTATTTATTTCTTATATTCTTTAAATAGTTTTATTTTTTACGTCATGTTTGGCCCACGACCCAGCCTAAGCATTGAAATTCGGCCCTACAGGTTTATTCTTAAGTGATTCGAGGTCTCAGGGTCAAATGCCTTTCTGCAAAAAACCCCCCCAAATATGCAGTTTATTTCCCCTCCTTATTTATGAACAGAATGTCCATGCATAGTGTCCAAGAGCTGGAGACGTCTGGTTTGGGGACTAGGATCTCATCTCTGGAGATGTTACTCTACAAATGCACTGTGGAGGATGGTACCACTAGGAGTGTGAAACCACTGGGATGAAGAGCAGTCCATGGAGCAAACATCTCTTTTTTTCACAAATGAAAGACATGGCAATAATCAAGTTTGGATAAATCATATCAAAACATGTGCTCACGAAGAGCTTTTCCATCCCAAATACTGCTCAGTAGGCTACTGCAGTCTGTGCTGTGAGGAAAACAAACAAACATTCACATTGTACACAGTGGGTGTGGCCTGTGGCTGGACGCAGACACGTGCACAGACTGGGAACGCTAACATTAGGCCCCGCCCTCTCGTGTCCTTGGGTGAGCCCCCTGCCTCCAAACGCATCCTCACATCCCACAGATGCCGTACCCACGCAAAAGCCTTGCAAGGGGTGCGCGCGCGTTCACGTGAGCTCTTTCTGCTTGCTCCTTTGCTTTGACGTCACCACGCGCACTATGCTCCGAAATCCCTGATAACTGGAGGCGCGCTCCCGCGGTGCTTTGCATGAGGCTGAGCTGTGACAGCCCGTGCACGGCTCTATTTGCAGACACAGCCCCGTCGCGGAGCACCACACCACTGGCGCGGTTAAGCGAGATTCCTTTCGGCCGACAAGCTTGTGCCGGGCCGTATAGTCTGTGTGTCCGGGAATGAGAAATGATGGCGGGCTGTGCAGCAGAGGAGAAAACCTTCCGCCGCTTCCTGGAGCTCTTCCTCCGGGAGATGAGGATGCCTCTGCAAGAGAGCGACCCGCTGCCCACACGCCCGGTGTCGGAGCTCCTGGTGGAGGACGAGCTGGAGGGGGAATGCCTGGACCTGTGCCTCCAGCACCTGTACAAATAGTTA
The DNA here is from genome assembly GCA_015082035.1 of Chaenogobius annularis. Taxonomy (NCBI): domain Eukaryota; kingdom Metazoa; phylum Chordata; class Actinopteri; order Gobiiformes; family Gobiidae; genus Chaenogobius; species Chaenogobius annularis. Next base: position 290,329 of record BJKM01000507.1, on the reverse strand, counting down.
AGTGAATCTGTGTATGTGTTTGTACGTGTGTATGTGCGTGTGTGCGTGTGTTAGCACGGCGCAGCCCGGCCCTGCTTCGTGCTGCAGCGGCTCCATGTCACGCCTACACGCGGGATGGAGCCGTGGGCAGCTGGAGTGCAGCCGCTGCCGAGGACGCGGCTCAGATGTGCTCCAAAGGTGAACCCCTGCTTTTGCGTAACAGTTTGACGTCATCGTGTGGGAGTGGGATACTGTGTTCTTGATGCGGGCTAAAAATAAACTCGGACGCTCCGATATTAACTCGGGTCATTCATTGCATTTGTACCGGGCACTTGCCCGTGGCCATGACCAGAGGACTGGAGTGTCCCCGGGTCCCACTGAAGGACACAGCGGGTTCCAAGTGCGTATGTGGAGGAGATGCGCAGTGCCAGAGGAAGCTGCGCAGCTGCATGGCCTACTCCGCTTTGACACGGCACACACGCACGCACACACACCCTCGCGCGCACAGACGCACACGCACAGACTGGGCTAAGGGGAGAGCTTGAGCGCGCGTGCTCGTGAATGTGCGTATGGACATGTGTCAGTGACAGGCCGGAGCGCACAGCAGATCATCTGTTGTCTCTTCTGCCGTTGAATGGTCAATAAAATGGCTCCAAATGTCACACGTGTAGAGCGGGGCTTAACGGGGAGGAAATGTTTCTGACATGTAAAACAGCCTATTGAAATTCATTTGAGACATGTAGCTTATATTTAGAGACTTACAATCCAGAACCGTTCATTGAAGACAAGACTGAAATATAAACCTCATTCATTTCTGATCATGCCGAAACAGGGTTTATAGCCTAAGACCACATGAAGACACAAGGAGACAGTTTTCTGTTGGTTTTTGAAGACAGGACTTCAGAGTAGGTCTCTAACATGACGGGCTTTTGAGTAGGTCTCTAACACGGCAGAGGCAGAAGGCCCATTCAGCCCCACCTCCCCCGCAGCAGAACCATCCGCCTCCTCAGTCTCAAGTCTTTTTTTCTTAGGGAATTGAACCTGAAACTTTCTCACTGTCATACTGACTGACCATTATGCCATCTCACCGCTTATAAACATTTGAGAGAAGCCTGAAATAATTGTAACTCTTGTGTACATAGAAATGCCTATTTTTATTGTATAGTAATTTTAAATTGTTTCCTAATGCATGCCCTTTTTTGATTGAATATATGTTATCTTATTATTGCTCAGTGTTTTATGTTGCACCTTAACGCCGAGACAAGTTCCTACGTCTTTGAATTTTGTTCATTGACAATGGCAATAAACTCTTTCTGATTCTGATTCTGATTCTGAAATAACAGCTAAACTAGAATTCCATGTATTTCAGAACATGTTTGTACAAGTTGAAACTAAAGCAGCTTTATGCAGACAATCCATGGCAGACAAGGACATTTAGTTACAGATGAGGTTATATTACCTGAATTATTGTATCATTTGAGGTTTTCTAATTCCATTCATCTTGTGAAGCTAATCAACATAGTATCCTCTCTGTGAATCATGTTCTCACACTGTTGTGTTTAGCTTCATTCACACTTGTTTCATGAACCCTGTTTACGAGCTCGTCTCCTCCTTCTCTGAGGCTCACCTCACAATTTCCCAGGTTGTGACGTCATTTCTAGAGTTGTCAAAAGTATCAAAAATCAGATACTAATTGACACTAATACTAAGTATACTAAGTACCAATACTAAATATATAACTTAGGAAATAACTTATAACAAGACAAAATTAGAGTTTTTGTTGTAAAAAGCCACAATGTTTGATGTTTTACTTTTATTTCGTATTCTTATGTAAAGTAGTGCAGAAAAAAGATTCAGTTGTATCATCTGGACTCTGTTTTAGAAAAACAGAACGTTTCAACTCAGGTTTTATATCCTACTCCTAATAAAGGGAGTTAACAGCCCCGCGATGGGCCATCTACATCCTATTGTACACTGACTTTGGCTCCCTCCTGCTGGAGTACCTGATTAGTGCCCAAATGCCTCGGGCGTCTCCAGGGTTTCAGCAAACCATTATAAACAGCCGAAAGGTTGAATCTTAAACCTCCAGTACTTACTTATGTAAAGTACATTGTCCAAAACCTTGACCTCAAAGAAAAAACTGTTTTAATTATTATTTTGGTTTCAAAATCAGTGTTGTGACTCAAGTATATTGCTTTGAGGATTGAGTATCCGGACGTATCCTGTGCTGTTTTTAAGTGCATAAATCACCACAAGAGTCGTTTGGGGCAAGCTAGCTTTTGTTTATTTCCCCACTGTAATTCATTCTGTTGCCAGTAGATGGAGCTCTAACACAAATCCTGATGAGGGCACACCTAGAAAGGGAAAGACACATGTGTGGTTTTCAGTACAAACATAATTTGAAGTTCTAAAAGATGAGATGCCAAAGCAACGATACAAGAGCATGTGTAAGAAAGAAATAATGCAGAGTATGTGTCACTTTTCTGATTGGAGCTTCCTCCTGCTCGTCTTCATGGAGGTTATTGCTTTGCCTGGACTGTTCCGCAATGCAGCATTTAATCAAACTATTTAAAAAAAAAAACATTTTTAAATTAAAACAATTGTGCAGGCCAACAGGTGAAAAAATATTTACTCCAGATTGTAAATCAGGATTTATGAAGCGGAGGTCTATTCAACATAACTTTCTTCTGGTTCTATAAAAGTCTTGTAATTGATAATGGTTTTATTTTATTCTATTTTGACTCTTATCAAACACAACTTTATCGTTCCTGAATTATCCTTTTTAATCATAAAGTCAATCTCATGTAACTCACAAAAAGAAGTTCAGTCATTCCAAGTTGGTGTGTCTGTGTGAGACGTGGCTAAAGCTAGAGTAATCAGGAGCATCTTTTTCCTCATTTCTTTGACTTTTCTGCAAAACTTGTACGCCGCGTTTTAACCTCTTTATGTAATGCACTGGCTTTGGATCATGTTAGATACATTATGAACTGGAAACATCATATTGTGGATCTTGATGTCGTGCATCGATAAACAGGAAATAACTGACGCTAACGTGTGCTATCTTTGTTTTGCTACAACATGTCTGTGATATCAGAATCAGAATCAGAAAAAAAGGTTTATTGCCATTTTCAATGAAAAAAATTCACAAACATTGGAACTTATTTCTGATATGAAATGCATTTTCAGCATTTCATATCAGAATCAAATCATATCAAGTCCATGTTCCTGCTGCTGCTGCATGAATATGGACTCAGTCTTTCACCTGCTGCACATTTGTGTAAAAGTGTCCACAGAGAACTATTACTAGGCGATATAATACTATTTATTTGTTATTATTTTATGTTCGGCCTGCAACGCAGCCTGAGCGTCGAAATTCGGCCCGCGGCCCAAAATGAGTTCGACAGCCCTGGTCTATGGACTAGAGCTGTGCAGAACAATCCTAAATATCGATATATCAATACCAAAATGAACATTGGTGTAGTTGATATCGATATGGTACCCATACTTGAATTTTCAGATCGATCTTTTTTGTTTTCATTATTTACATTTTTACACTACATTTTCTTACGTTTTAGCAACAGTTTTGTCTCATTTGGTCAGCAGCAGCTCGTCTCCAGCAGCAGTGTGCTTAAGTCTTTCCACCTGCTCGAGCTGGTATCATTGCTGTCCAGTTCTCGTGAATGCCTAACCTAAAGTCAGTGCTGTCTGTGGGAGAGACGAGGAGAGGACACACGTCTGCACGGAACCCACTGACAGACGCACATGTTAAGGCATCTAAATTCAGACAGAACATTAACAAAGAAAATAATGTACAGCTGATTGGACCAACACGCCAAACTAAAAGGCCTTTTTCAATGAGGTGATTGGTTGAGAGACAAGAAGTGTGCTGTGAATGGCTGACAGTGTTAGGACAGGAGGGAGGGCTGATTTAATATTATACATTAAAATAAAAATAAAAAAAATTATTCGGCTTATTAAAATCACAATTATTTGAAATTTCGTAAAACATGGAGGATGATACACATTGTAATTTATTGATAATGTTTTAGAAGTTTTCCATGGGGGAGTTGGCGTTAGTCAGCGACAAACTTTGACTATGAGAACTGACAAGCTCCACAAACCTTCTAGGATCAGTTCATTCTCTTTCTCCATCCACAAGTCAGATTTCGACTGGCCCTGATCCCAAGACACAGAGTGTGTCTCCATGTTCAGGGCCCGGCTCTGGGTCCAGAGGCAGAGCTCTGCTCCGTGAGACACTGACCCAAACTTAACTCATGTTTTCATCATAAATAAAACCTAAATCATCCTAAATTATACTTTTTAATGGTCTCATCTCTTTTTCTAAGCTTGAAAATCAATGTTTCTTTTGCGGCATCATTAAATGAATGGAATAGAATGTTAATTCTTCTTAACATTCAAGCACAGCCGCTTTATTTCTCCTGTGGGCCCCCTGATAGTGACTGGTTTGGCCCCCTAATTCCGAATGTTGGAATGGCCCCGTATGGAAACTATATTCAGTGTCCTCGTGACCCACATGTGAATCCCAGGCAGGCTGTGTTCGGGGAAGACTGCCTCAGCTCTGACCAGTCTGACCAGTCTGACAGCTGTCATCCACACTTCACGAAGGAAACGTCCTCTTGCCTGCTGAAGGGGTTGTCATAGTAACAGCCACACATCCTGCTGGAGCTGAGAGGGCTGTCTGTCACTCAGAGGCCCAAGGCTGTGGGGCCGAGGGGCTGTGGGGCTGCTTCAGAGCGTGAGGTGGTGCGTGTAGTGGGGTAGGCCTTTGCTGCAGCTCGGTGATTCATCCTGTGTGTCATTAGTTTGTCTCTGGGCTGAAGAGCTAAGAATAGACGTGAGCTGTGAGAGAACACCAGGAGGAGCGCGGGGGGTCTGCTGTTTGTCGTAACACTTCCCAAATGTGAACATCTGAGTGTGTTTCTGCCTCTAGTCACACGCACAAAGCTTCACAGAGCTGAGGACTACAGTGTGTGACAATATCATAAGTACATGAGTGATACCTGGGCCCATCTGTGGCTCAAACCATGAGAGACGCTGCTCTGATTCTGACCTTCTGGGAGCTGTTTGTTCTGAGCACTGCTGCAGTACCTATGGGTCCTTTTTCAAACTACCATCATCATCGGCTGGTTCACTTTGAAGCAGATTGGTACATTCGGAAAGTGTCTCCACTGTGTTAAGTGAACTGGTCTATTTAAGTGATCCAAAGTGGGCCGTGAGAGGTCTAGCTTCCAAAGCAGTCTGGTCCCCTTTTAGCTTCCAGAACGTTTTTAAGCGTGATGTTTGCCAGTACACGGACTTATGCGCTATACACATGGGAAGCATCAAATCAAACGGCGAAGAACTGGAACTTTTATTGTGGACAATTTGCGCCGTAATTATCTTTCAGGAATCAGGATATATTTATTTGTCATTGTCAATGAACAAAATTCACAACATAGGAACGTGATTTGATGACAGATTCGACATGAGAGACATGCATAAAGAGCACCAGCCGCCCGGGCAGCTGGCTTTGCCGGGATACGTAAAGCTGGTCTCGAGGCCAAGGCCAGGAGAAAAGATAAGGAAGAAGGAGCATGAGTATGGAGCAGAACAGGGAAAAACACTTTTTAGTACATTTGAAATTTGCAGAACAAATAGTCCAATCATTTCTGGTCCTCTGTGTAGTGATCAGTTTGTGCCATTGATTTACTCCATCGTTCAAAAAGTTCACTGTTCCTGATCACGTCCCTCAATCTTCTGCACATCTGTAGTCCGGACTAAGATGTTACAGTTCAGTTCTACGAGCTGTGCCATACTGTGCTCCAGTCTCTGTTTGAGTCTTTTCATCCTTTCACTCAATTCCACAAACTCCTTATTGTTGTTGTCAGACAGTAGCTGGGTGAATTTTTCTGTCTTCCCAATTTTCCGATAGACCAAGGCGACTCCAAGCCCTATTAGAAGGAATCCACTATCATAAATCCAAATACGAATAGGTCCTCCACATCTTCTACGGGCAGAGGCTCAATGCATAGGACCTGCCAGTTATTCCAAAAGTCCCGTACGTACCCCGCTGCGTCCGTACCGTTGGGACAAGTGGCTTCTCCCGGAGCAACTTTTCTAGGTGAAAAAAACTTTATCCAATGCACTCAGAGACTAATCAATCAGATTCATTTTCCCAGAGATCAGCAGGTGAGCAGGCGAGCAGGGAGTTAGAGAGAAAACACGTCTGCACTGGAGGAGAGCTGAACATGTCTTTTTAATTACATTTTTATTTCCTACTCTCTCTGGTAGTGTTCTGTTTCTTGTGTGTTTTGTTCTGTTTTTTATACTTAAAAACAAAACAAAAAACAAAAAAAAAACAATGCGGCTCTAGAGAAACCGGAAATAGTTTCCTGTTTACTTACTCTAGCTTTAGCCACGTCTAACAGGCACAAACTTGGAATTACTAAATGTCTCTTTGTGAATTGCTTAAAAAGTGTAACTCGGGGATGATTTAGGTTTGGGTGATGTCAGTTGCTGACATAGCAAAGCTCTGCTTCTGGACACCAGGACCTGAACATGGAGACACACTCACATTAACAGAACCAATCCAAAGTGCCTTAAAGGGAACCGGTCTGGGGATCAGGGCCAGTCGAAATGTGACTTATAAACAACCAATCATATACAAACAGTCTGCGTCATCTTCCCAAGCCCTCTCAGACAAGCACATGAAGAGTTAGTTGCTCAACTGCCTCTCTTCAACAAATAATGATCAGGCTGGAATTAAGCCTCATAACCAGAATGAGACAGAGCTGGCTCCCAGGGGACAGTGGGCCTTGAGGACACTTTCACATCCTGGATAGCACACAACCAGCAGAGGGCGCTCCCTCTGGGGTACTCAAAGAGGGCCTGGCCTAGATTTGAGAGGCTCTACCTGTGTGTGCGCTCATAGAGAACAGTCAAATCCCTTTTTTGGTTTTGTTTCATTGGTATCATATTATTGTTATCATTATTGTGTTGACGAGAGTGAGAGTGCAGTGCAGAAGGATGAGGGGGGACCGGGAGGGGCTGCTCTAAAACAGGCCCATCATTAAGCAGCACTCTGGAGGGGCCGTGTTTGGAGGTCACTTTGAAAACTCTGTTCTGGCCTCCTTTCTACTTCTCACTTCACAGACACACTTTCTGCTCCAGCTTTAGAAACGCGTGCTTCCCTGAGGTACCCCCTGTGGTACCCCAATGTGAAACCCCCCTGTACTCCCCTTTGACCCCCTGTAGTACCCCCTGTGGTAACACACCAACTGCACCACCTATAAAAATAAGAAACAAATGGATTAAATGTTAAACACATATATATATTTTAATTCAAAAAACACGTACGCAGAGATCCCTCTCACACAGCGGTGTTAGGACAGAGCTGGGGAGATTAGACCTCTATAATCCTGGTCCACTTAAATGAACACACAGGAACCTCCCCTCCCTCTTTGTGCATGAGCCACGCCCCTTGTGCTGCACCAGGAGGCCCCTCCCACCAATCAGCTGAGAGGAGCTGAAACACTAATGGGTCTTTTAGTTCTGAATCCCAGGAAACGCTCGGCTGCTTTAGAAAACATGACGGCGTATATTAGAAAACACAATTGTGTTTCTGATCACTCTGGTCTCGGACACTAAAACAGAGTACATTTATTTAAGATTATTTTTAATTTTTTTAATAAGTCCTTTACTGTTTCTTCAAAAATAATATTACTCAATTAGAAGTACAAAGTAGTGATTCAAGAAAAGAACCAAGTAAAAGGAAAAAAGTAATTGGGGAAACTACAACTAAGAGTAATTATAAGGGTAACTGTCTGGACAGTTTCAATAATGCACGAAGTCTGGTATATTCAAGTAATATACGCAAACATCCCAATTTAATATATGAATGATAGATGCGTTCTCTGCAAAGCAATAACATCTCCATGAAGACAATGCAGAGACGACCAGAAAAGTTACATAATACAGCTTTAAACACAAAGCTGCCTGCCTCACTGTCAAAGAAACTGTCCGTTTTCAAAAGTGTGTGAAAAATGGTAAAAAGGCCAACCCCGATGCAGAGAGATCCAGGATCCACAGGTCTCTAAATATAGGCCGGCTCTGACCTCCTTCTAGTTCTGCTCGCGTCGTACCACTGGAGTTTTCTAGGTGCTGCGTGGTTCTGTACGCGGAATATGAACCACATTCCCAAGGTTAAGAGCACAGTGGTTTGTGTCTTGCAGAGGAGAAAAATCACATGTGAACCCCCAACAATGACAAGACTATGTCATTTCAAATAAGATTCTATAAAACATTACGTCAGCTAAATACAGATTATATTTAAAGATACACAATGTCACTTTTCTAGTGCAGGTTTGCTATCCTGTCTCCATGCTCTGATATTGCTGTACCAGTCCTGTTTCACAACATTAAAGGAGCTGTTCCTGGACTTCCGGTATGGTAGCATGTTGAGCTGACGCACCCGCACTGCTGCTGCAGAAATTGTCTTTTAAAATGATCGTTTGACCCACCTAATCCCAAAGAAGAAGAACAAGAGATAAGTAAAGAAGGAAGGCACTAGTCTGGTAACACTACAGGGCCTCAACAATCAAAGTTGACTGTGCACGGCCCCATTGGAAAACAGCCCGCATCACGAGCTAACAAGGCTAACATGGCCTTCCCCGTTGGAGAAACGGGGTACTGCTGGCCCAGATAAAGATTCTCACTGCTTCTTTACAAAGAAAGGGAGAGAATATCACGAATCATCAGTTAGCGCTCATGATTTGTGAAATAAGACTCAAAATGCAGCCTGATATGGCGACTCTTAGAGCCAAAATGATAGCTGCCTTAGCCGCGGAGCTGAAAGCAGGGGGAGGAAGCGGAGCACGCATGGATGAAGCTGAACAACGTATTTCAGACAAAATGCAGGTCAAGGTGATGACGCTTCAGTCGGAGAACAATTATATGAAAAAAAAGATCCTGGATTTGGAGTCCAGATCATTTAGACCTAACATTAGATTTGTGGGGCTCCCGAAAGGAGAAGAGGGAGAAGACACTGAAAGATTTCCGGAGAGGATTATACCTGAGATGAGGCAAACCAAGACCAGCAGCTGATAAACCATGAGGCCTGATTATGAGGTTCCTTAACGATCGTGTGAAGGAATGTGTCCTGAAGGCTGCAAAGGTTAAAGGAGACCTCCAGTACAAAGGCAAGCGTGTCTTCTTTCCCTCGGATCATCCATACGAGATTTGTCAACAACAAATCAAGTTCCACCACATCTGTAAGGAGCTCAGGAAGAGAAAACTGAGATATGGGTTCACATTCCCGGCCACTCTTTTGGTGACTGTTGAAGGTAAAAAACACATGCTCAGACTTTCGGTTATGGTGACACACTGAGTGGACGCACCTCACTCTGCTGCTGCAAAACGTGGTTTTAAAATCATCGTTTGATTCACCTAATCCCAAGGAACAAGGTCGGGAAATGAGTAAACAAGGAAGATACAAGTCCGGCAGCGCCACGGGACCAAAACAAACAAAGCTGATGGCCCATGGCTAACGAGGCTAGCGAAGCTAATGAAGCTAGCGCGACTAGGAAACCTGATAGCCACGCTCCCTCCCTGCCGGAGACGTGGGACCCCGCCGGCCCAGATGGAGACTCACAAGACTTCTTTGCGTCAGAAGGGGGAGAGAAGGTAATTGGTCATCGGCTGTGGCTCAAGATGTCCGAAGTGCAGCGTGCCATGGAGTCTCTGAGAGCCGAGTTGTTAGCTACCATAGCTCCGGCAGTGTCAGAAGTAGTGACCGCTAAATTGAAAGCCGATGGAATAATCGGAGCACGCCTTCAGGAGGTAGAGCAGAAGGTAAAATACACATGCTCAGAACACCAGGAGAAGCAGAGGTACTCTTAAGGAAGATGCAAAACACAGAGAAATGAACAGTACAGAGGATGGAGCCACCAGCGTGGGGCATGTGAGTTCGGGTTGTGGTCACATGGTGATACATTTCTGTTATTTGAAGAGACTATACGGCGCTATATTTTATTTGTTTTCAACATCAGACTTTATTCTCTCTGACTTTAAACTCTGTGACTAAATACATCTACTCATCGATGTGTCAAATGTGGGAGATTGGACTTGTGGGAAATTGAAAGTATAAGCAGAGTGCAGCAGGGGGACGTGGTGAGCCAGGGATCTTATATATCCAGTTCCTTCTGAGGATTGGTGTCAGGCGTGCTTGGAGAGTTTTTTGGGGTGGGCCTTTCATTAGGTTTGGACTTCCCTCCTTTTTACGATCTTTTTTGTTCAGGTTTTGGTTTCGATGCCCGTTTCCAGCATGAACCCTTTTGTTTTCTTTTGAACCTTTTCAGTTGGTCTGTGTTCCTATGGTTCTTGTGTGTGTTTGTTGTTTTTGACCAGAGAGATTAAAAATATTCGAAAGTTTTCAACGGTGAGATCAATGCAACTAACCCAATGGCATCAGAAGTGTTACAAGTCGCATCTTTCAACGTGAATGGCATACGGAACCCAATCAAATATTTTTTTTTTTTGGGACAAAAATGAAAAGGGAAAGAATAGATATTATATTTTTACAAGAGACCCACTCGACTGACACTGAACATCAAAAACTAATGAAATTCTGTTATAAAAAATCCTATTATTCATCATAACGGGCAAACATAGAAGGGGAGTTGCAATATTGATCTCAAGCCGAATAGTTTTTGAACAGAGTTTTGAATGTAAAGACAAAGAAGGCAGATATGTACTTGTTAAAGGAAATATCAATGGAAAGGTTTTCTCTCTTTTGAATGTGTATGTTCCACCAGGGAGTGATAACACTTTCTATGCTGATGTCATGGACCTGATTGTGAACCACTCTGAGGGAACCCGAATTTGTGGCGGCGATTAGAATCTCCGCATTCAGCCTACACTGGACGTGTCGAACTCAAGAGGCACTGGAGGAACAATTAACAAGAGGTTCCTTCTCTTATTGAAGACTATAGGATTGATTGACATATGGAGGGAAATGAACCCTCGGACACACTTTGGAGGTTCAATGCCAGCCTGCTTAATGGCCTTTTGTTTAAGGAAAAATTGTCCAACAACATTAAGACTTATCTGGAGGAAAATGAACTAGCATCACTTGGGATGCTACCAAAGCAGTCTTGAGAGGACACATTATAGCCATAGCCTCCGGAAAAAAGAAACAAAGAGAGAAAAAGCTAAATGATGTGCAAGAAAAAATAAAATTGTTGGAGGAAAACCATGCCAAAAAGGGGTGTCCTAAAATGCTACAAGAAATTAAAAAGATAAGAGGAGAAATTAATTATCTGACCTCAGAGGAAATAGTTAAGAAAATGCTCTTACCCAAACAAAGATATTATGAGTGTGGATCAACATTTTCAAAATTATTATCTTGGAAACTTAAAAAACAAGCTGAAAGAACAATTTTTAAAATACGAGACAGGCAAAATTATGTAATCTTAACCAAACAAGACCAAATTTAATCAGCATTTGAATCCTTCTGGAATTTATTTTTTTCATGAATACATTTTTAATATAATTGTTTGAGTGGCTACTTGAATCATCAATACATTTATATAATTTTCCATACCATCGATTGTGAACACCATGAATTGTTTTCACTGTCTAATATATTGGGCTAGTGGTTCCAGATACAAAGCAAACAGGAGGGGGGACCAGGCACAGCCCTGTCTCATTCCTCTCTCCTTTGTCAGTGGATCTGTCAGTTGGCCATTGATTTTAATTCTTGATGTTAACCAAGAAATTAAAAAGAATGATGACCATCATAGCCTTTTGACTAAGAAAAGTATTTAAGTTTATGAATCGGAATTTTCGAGGGGATTAGTATCTAAATTATACAAATGTATGAACAATTTGGGCAGTCACTCTGATTACATTAAGGAGAGATTGGAAAGAGAGGGTCACTTTGTTCTGGATGATGAAGAGTGAGAAAGTATTTGTACATCTCATTGGAAAACAACTAAGTCACATGTTTGGAGGGAATTCTGTTGGAAAAAGTGTGTCTCGTTTTTTAACCCCATGTCAAAGTGCCCATTACTCACAGGGAAATGCAGAATGTTGGAGAGGATGTGGCAGCAAATCACTATCATGTGTTTTGGGAGTGTCCTGTTGTTCCAAAGTATTGTACTGAGATCAATAAAGCATTACAGACAATTTATGACATCACAATCCCAATGGATTTCAGAACTATGTATTTGGGCCTCAGGACTCCTGCCATGGACACAATCAAAGATAACTATCTTTGGAGCATCCTCCTGAGAAGCAGCGAAAAAAGCACAAAATAATGGATGAAACAAAATGCACAATGACTATCACGGACAGAGATAAATGGAAAAAATCCCATTAGGGCTCAATTTGAAAATGGACAAATTTGACAGACTGTGGGCAAAGTGGGACATTTGTTTGGATTCAAATGTGTTTTAGTGTTCAATGATTTGTGGGATTGTCTTTTGATTTATGTCTGTTGTTCTTTTTTGTCTGATTTCACTCTTTTGAAACATGAAAACCAGAACCAGTTAATTTAACCTTTTTTGGCACGTAATAAAGTCAAATCTGTTTTGCCCGTGCACAGATATATTGTAAGTATCTCTTCAGGTGAACATGAGTCCACAGCTCTTTCTCTGCATCTATTTATAGACTTTTTTTATTCTCTAAGAAGTAGGGGAAGTGCACCGTTAGCATGCTACTGTTTGTTAGCTTTACCTGGAACGACAAAACTCGCTCCACACTCGCGGCCCCCCATGCTCCCCCACACAACTTTGCTTCCCAGTCACACTCGTACGTTTAAAACACGCCGCTCTCTCCTCTGTTGCGCATTGAAACAGCCAATACATCCATGGAAACAGCACGAAGGATCGAGACCATGTAATAATGATCTGTTGTGAAACAAAGTCCACGACGACGACACAGAGGCCAAAGTGAACGGCACACGGAGCCAACGCCGCAAAACTGCACAATGTGGAGCCACCGCTCAAAACACCAGGATCACTGGTCCCACCTCACATAAAGCTTTACAAGCAAATGTGTTAGTTTAAGTGACGTGACATAAACGCAAATTAATTCATAGCTACTGTAACTGTTTACAAAACAGTCTGACAAGTTAATTAGTCCTTTATATATATTCCCCAGCCCCCCCTCATCATGACAGACTCCCATCAACACCGTGGACTCCTTCCGCTTCCTGGGCACTACCATCACCCAGGACCTCAAGTGGGAGCCCTCCATCAGCTCCCTCATCAAGAAGGCCCAGCAGAGGATGTACTTTCTGCAGCAGCTGAGGAAAGCCAAGCTGTCAGCGCAGATGATGGTGCAGTTCTACACGGCCATCATTGAGTCCATCCTCACCTCCTTCATCACCGTGTGGTACGCTGGAGCCACAGCCAGGGACAAACAGAGACTACAGCGCATTGTGCGTTCTGCTGAGAAGGTGATCGGCTGCAGACTTCCATCTCTGCAGGACCTGTACGTCTCCAGGGCTCTGGGACGAGCAGGTCGGATCACAGCTGACCCTTCTCACCCTGGACATGGTCTATTTGAACCACTCCCCTCAGGCAGGAGGCTACGGTCCATCCGGACCAGAACCTCCCGCCACAAGAATAGTTTCTTTCCCTCTGCCGTTGGACTCATGAACACTTCTAAACACCTGCCACTTTAACTGCAACTCTTCATCACTCACTGCACTGTCACTTTCTGAACTCACAACTGTAAATTTAACTAATTCTCGTGTACATAGTGATGCCTATTTTATTTTTTATTTCATACAATAGTAATTTTAAATTGTCTCTTAATGCCTTCCCTTTGGATTGCAATATATGTTGTTTTTATTATTGATCAGTGTTTTACCTTAATGCCGAGACAAGTTCCTATGTTTGACAATAAACCCATTCTGATTCTTTATATACAAACAGAACAGATTGGACTGAAGTGAAATATTGCTGTTTTGGGGACAAACATGTGAAATTAAGAATAAAATGTATTCTTTTAATTATTATTTTAAGCAGAAACTCTGTTTGTTATTCGTTTATAACTATGAACTATAACGTTTATTTAAAAAATGAATTAATATGCTTTTAAATGGTTTACGGAATGTAAAAAAATATTTACCGATTAATCGAAGAAAAGGATTTCTAGATTACTCGATTACTGAAATAGTCGATTGCTGCAGCCCTAATTCACTTGGTTCAGTCCGTGTGTGCGGTACATTCGCTGCTCCAGGTGCAGCGCCGCTGCTTCAACTGAACTGTCCACTATAGACTCATTCTCCGGTCTCTGCTTTTGAAACTGCTTTAACACAAGCTGAGGGGATTATACGGGTGTTTAAGATGGTTATCTATTAGAGAGTAAAGAGAGGGTGGGTCAAATTGGTAGTCAGTTTTTCCCAAACTCCTGTGCGGGTCGGGTTTTATTCCAACCCAGAATTATTATGATTATATTATGATAATGTTTAAAATAATACAAACACCTATTTATAATAGCATATCACTGTAGTATTATTACTGATGATAATACTAGGCCTACTACTATTAATAATGATAATATTTCATGAATCACGACCGCCCCCGCCCCTGTATTTGGGTGATGCATCTTTTCCTGTACCAGACCTTTGTGAGCCAGGACCTGAGCATGAGCCATTAACAGAAGTGTTCCAAAGGGACAGTCAAAATGGGCTTAAGGCATCAACCATTTCTATCTTTAATTTATTCAAATACTGGTGTTTTTATTGCTCAAAAAGCACCTCAAAATGTATTGTCACTGAAAGGGGGCTTGCCTCTCAGTGTTTTGTGTTGCACCTTAAGGCCGAGACAAGTTCCTATGTCTGTGAAGTTTGTTCATTGACAATGGCAATAAACCCATTCTGATTCTGATTCTCTCCACAGATCCGACCTGTAACCTTGTACATAGTGCACCTTTAAGGATCAAAGAGGAAATTGTGCCAGTTGAATGCGTGTGAAACCTTTATTTATGTATTGTATCAAATGTGTAGAGGAAGAATGCGCTCTGATTATGACAGTAATGTTTTGTGAGAAGTCACTTTGTATCAGACGAGTGGCTTTGCAACATTTTTGGGGGGCAGCGTTAAGTCAATAAGACATTTATGTAAGTGTATCAGATTGATCCCTGGTGTATGAATGTAAACATATTTCTAATGTTGTGTTGTGTTTCCAGTAACTGCCCATGCTCCCTGGCGGCGGCTCTGGCCCGGGCCACCACAGACAGTGTTCTGCAGATGGACATGTCCCAGCTGAGTAAGACCCAGGAGGGAGCAGACCTGCCCCGTAAGTGTCTAGACCTCTGGTCCATGTGACTCCACTTGAACATACGACGACAGTAGTGAGGTAGTGTTATGCAAAATGTACTTTCCAGAACATCTAACCAAACAAAATTATCAATGGAAAGAATTAATTATATTAAAAAAAAGGATACCCCATAATAAACAAATTGACCAAGAGGAAACAAACAAAATAAAAATACGTATTCTAAATAAATGAATGAGGTCACTACAAACCATATAGTAAATGTAAAATCTGAAGGTAACAACAGTAGAAGAGAGCCAAAATAAATAAATAAATATATGTTATTGAAGCATTGCCTTAAGTTTAAATATTGTTTGTTCCCATGGTCTGATCTAATTATCTTTATGAATTTGAACTGTGGAAAGTTCCAGAAATGCGATATTTAAGAAGGTTAACGACCAATGGTGGTCAGAGTGTGAGGAGACATCCATCTCAATGCTAGTTTGTTGGTGGCATAAATACAGCTCTGCGCTATACGCATAATTTGAAGGGGTTTCAATGTTATCATTAAGCATGATATTGCATTATATAAATCACTCTTTAAAATGTGTTATTTATTTATTTCCTTGCTATGAATATAACAGTTACATTGGTTGACACCCAGGCTTTATCGTGACAGGACTATGTGTGCAGTTTCTTCATGGCTGCATTTATTCCATTTTCTTTGTTCATTTCCCCTACTGACAACAGAGGGCATGCCAACACCCAAACAAGGTGTTGCTGTAGTTAAAATGCGTTTTCCAAATATCGAAATTATTTAAATTAGAAAACATGAAATACTTCTTCCAAGCTGGCCAAAAGCATATTTAAAAGCCAATTAAAACCACACTAATGCATATGTGCACCGCAGGTTCCAAACATTTGTGAAGTCAGCCTGACACCTGACACACCTTATATTCCACCTTTTCTAAAATGGCTCAAAAATGTATACAAATTTAAAACTCCTTACTCACATATGTAGGACATACAGAGACGTCTAATAAGGGGGAATTACAAAACAAAGTGCAACAGAAGGTCAAAAAGGTCAAAAAAGGTTTGGCTTTGTACCAGGAAACTGGCATACACCAGCTGGAAGTCTCCTCAAAAGGCCTTTTCAAAAGTGGAGAAAGGAACAATTTATTTGTAATTATTGTTTAATATTATTTAATAATGATTTATGCCGCTCAAACATGAAAATAAGGAAGAATAAATAAATAGTTCGAGACAGCTGAAAAACTGATAGTAATCAGCTTAATTGGTGTGCTTCTTTCCACTATTTAAGGTGACAGCAGTAATCCGTTTGGACTTAAATTGTGACTATTACATTCAAATAGTGATCTATACATGCACATATACACCGAGAAGAAAGGCACAGGTTTGTCCTCGAGCCAGCTGGAGAGACGGGCACTGGGCTCGGCTAGTATTGCTTTTTTGGTACTTGTATAGACCCATTTGTTCATAAGATTAAATGAATACAATAATGCAAGAGTTTTGTGTGATTATGTCCGCAATCACTCCGGTGGAGCAAAGGGCACAGGACTTGTGCTGACTTGCACTCGTTCTCGTACTTGCGCAGACCTGCATTATTTAACATTTCTGTTCTTTTTATAGCTGATACTGCGATTTTGGGTAATTCTTATAGTACTTACACCTTAATTGGCCTTAATAAAGCATGAACAAAGACTTAATTCTTTTTTTTTTTTTTTTTTATGCTTCTTAAGAATGAGTTGGGCTTAATAACTACTTAATTAATACATTAACCCTTATCACTTAATTATTTAGTCACCTGAATCACTCATCATTAACTCTTTGTTCATTATAAATTAAGTCTATTTTTATGCTTTATTAAGGGTAATTAAGGTGTAGTAATGATAAAGTTTTACCTAATTTTGAATATCTCCAAAACAAAAATGTTAAGTGTCATTATTTTGCAGTATATTTACCATATCTACTAAAAAATAATTCAAAGTAGCTGTATGAAAGTGATGAAAGTGTTATGTAAAGCTTTGAGTGTCCAGCGGAGGTAGAAAAGTGCTATATAAATAGCACACTTTCTGAAGTTGACATTCAGCCCTCTGAAGCCCTGTGCCTGTGTGCTTGGTAGAAGTGGAGTCGGAGAAGCTGGCCCGTCTGATCTTTAACTGCCTGTTCGACACATGCTGCCAATGGGTGAAGGAGCTGCCCTTCCAGCGCCGCCCACAGCCCTACTACGAGACCTCCATCCACGCCATTAAGAACATGAGACGCAAGATGGAGGACAAGCACGTCATCATCCCTGACTTCAACACGCTTTTCAACATCCAGGTACTTTAGAAAGGTCTTTTTCATTTTAGCCATGCTATAAATATTTTTTCCTAATCAACACACCACATTTACAAGAAAACCAAATCATGGGCCAACTCAAAGTACAGCCTGGGATCTCATTGTTTTTGGCATGTAGTTATGCCACTTTGACTAAAGCTCAAAAACACAAGAAAATATTCATGAAAGCTGGAAACAGATCCTTATGGGACTTCCGGGTTATGGCGGTGATTTAAGCTGACGCACCTCTCACCGCCGCTGCAAAAATCGGCTTTAAAATCATCGTTTGACCCACCTAATCCTAAAAAGGAAGAACAAAAGATGAGTAAACAAGGAAGAAACGGGTCTGGTAACACTACAGGACCAAAGCAAACAAAGCTGGCAAAAAAGCCTTCATCATAAGCTAACAAAGCTAATGAGGCTAACATGGCTAACGAGGCTAACATGGCTAACATGGCTAGCAAACCTGATGCGGAGAGACGCGGGGTCCCGCCGGCCCAGATGGAGATTCTCGCGGCTCCTTCGCATCGGAAGGGGGAGAGAATGTAACAAATCAGTTGTTGCTTGTGATGTCTGAAATGAGACACGAGATGAAGAGTGTTATGGTGTCTCTCAGAACGGAAATGATAGCGGCCATTGCTAGGCAGTATCTGCTGCGGTATCTGCTGCGGTATCTGCTGCGGTATCTGCTGCGGTAGCCGCTGAGCTGAAGGCAGCGGGACTATCTGGGGTATGCATGGACGAAGTCGAGCAGCGTGTTTCAGATAATACGGACGATCTGCAGACAGTAAGGGCCGAGATGGAGGCCAGGGTGACAACGCCGGAGTCGGAGGACAATAATATGAAAAATAAGATCCTGGATTTGGAGTCCAGATCTCGTCATCCTAACTTGAGGCTTGTGGGCGTAGAGAAGAAGGAGAAGAAGGAAAGGATACAAGGAGCTTCTTGGAGAAGATTATTCCTGAGCTCCTTGATGGGTCAGGAGTTGAAGTCCCTCCCATCACAATCGAAAGAGCACATTGCCTGGGCAAACCAAGACCACCTCTGAAACCACGAGGCCTGATAATGAGGTTTCTTAACGATCATGTGAAGGAGCGTGTCTTGAAAGCTGCAAGGGTTAAGGGTACAAAGGCAAGTGTGTCTTCTTTGCTTCGGATATTCAGAATCCTAATCAGAAAAGGTTTATTGCCATTGTAAATGAACGAAATTCACAAACATAGGAACTTGTTTCGGGCATTAAGGTGCAACATAAAACACTGAGCTATAATAAAAACAGCATAAATGAAATCAAAAGGGCATGCATTAGGAATCATTTTTAAATGTACTGTAGTATAATATGAAAATAGGCTTACTATGTACGCAAGAATGTACAGTTAAATTTACAGTTGTGGCCGGGAGGTTCTGGTCCGGATGGACCGTAGCCTCCTACCTGAGGGGAGTGGTTCAAATAGTCCACGTCCAGGGTGAGAAGGGAAGTCCACTATCATCTCCACTGTCTTCTGGGCATTGAACTCCAGGTTGTTACACCAGGACACCAGCCGGTCGCCCTCCCTCCTGTAGACACACTTATCCCCGTCCGAGATGAGCCTGATGAGGGTGGTGTCATCCGCAAACTTGATAAATTTTCTGGAGTCGTGGCTGGAGGTGCAGCAGTTTGTGTAGAGGGAGAAGAGCAGAGGAGAAAGTACACAGCCCTGTGGAGCTCCTCTGCTGATAGTCCGAGTGTCTGAGACATTCTTCCCCAGCCGCACGCACTGCCTCCGATCCGTCAGGAAGTCAGTGATCCACCTGCAGGTGGAGTCGGGCACGTTGAGCTGGGAGAGCTTGTCCTGGAGCAGAGCAGGGAGGATGGTGTTGAACGCAGAGCTGAAGTCCACAAACAGGATCCTGGCGTAGGTTCCCGGGGAGTCCAGATGCTGCAGGATGAAGTGGTGCCAGGTTGATGGCTTCGTCTACAGACCTGTTGGCTCTGTAGGCAAACTGCAGGGGGTCCAGATGGGAGGAGGTGACGGACTTGAGGTGGGGCTAGACCAGGCGTTCAAATGACATCATGACTACAGACATCAACGCCACTACAGGCCTGTAGTTAAGTCCAGTGATCCGGGGCTTCTTGGGGACAGGGACAATGATGGCAGACTTGAAGCAGGCTGGGGCGTGGTATGACCCCAGGGAGGTGTTAAAGATGTTTGTGAAGACGGGGGTCAGCTCTTCTGCACAGTGTCTTAAGGTGGCAGGAGAGACACAGTCTAGTCCAGCAGCTTTTCGGGGGTTGGATTTCCAAAATAGCCTGTGAACATCCTGTTCCTGAACTGAGAGAGTGGTGGGGGAGGTGGGAGGACCAGGGTTGGGTTGGCAGAGGTGGCCACCATGGGAGAGAGGGATGTCGCATCAAGTTGCTCAGCCAGTAGGGGAGGCTAGGGGCTTATGATTGGTGAGAAGCTGGAGTCCACGCCACGCCACACAGAGGGTTGTTGTCAGAGAACTGCTGCTTCAGACTGTACTGTGATCTGGCTCGAGACACCTCTGCTAAATCCATACTTCGCATCTTTGTAGTGCCCCCTGTCTCCAGCCCTGTGTGCTGCCTCCTTCTGCTGACTTAACTGCTTCAGTTTTGGTGTAAACCAGGGTTTGTCATTGTTGAAAGTGACTTTGGTGTGTGTTGGTATGATGCTGTCCTCACAGAATCGAATGTATGACGTCACAGTGTCCGTGTACTCATCCAAACTATCTGTGGCAGCTCTGAAAACCTCCCAGTCTGTAATGTCCAAACACGCACGGAGCTCCTCCGCTGCCTCATTTGTCCACTTCTTAGATTTCCTCACTGCAGGGTTTGAGAGTTTCAGCCTCTGTCTGTACGTGGGGATCAGGTGAACCATGGCGTGATCTGAAAAGCCGAGAGCAGCTCAGGCCACGGCGCAGAAGGCGTTACAGACTGTTGTGTAACAATGATCCAACGTGCTGAGATTCCCCTTGTTCAAATCACCCAGGATAATACACAAGGAGTCCTGGACTCCTTGTGTATTAAGGACCTGTGTCTAAGGACACAGGACGCTGGGACATTACTAAGTCCTTATGAACACTGTTTATTTTGTTTTCCACTGTAGCCCCTCGAGGCAACTACTGTAGTGATTTTGGGCATTACAAAAATAAATTGAATTGAATTGAATTGAAGGTCCGCTCCACACTCAGAATCTGGTCCCCGAGCGCGTACTGTGCCACGTGCATGTTAGCGCTCGGTGGGATGTAAACAACAGCCAGAATGAATGAAGCGAACTGACGTGGAGAGTAGAATGGTTTGCAGTTAATGAAAATATATTCCAGATCAGGAGAGCAGTGTTTGGAGATCACAATCACATCTGATGACCAGACGTTGTTGATGTAAAAACAGACTCCTCCGCCGCGTCTCACTCTTTTAGCCAAAAGAAGGGCTAATTCTGCAGCAGAAGCTAAAAGAACAGAAACTAGGGCCGTAGGAGTTGTGGTTCAGAAGGACAAGAGCTCACTTTCTATGCTGATGTCATGGACCAGCATAGAACCACTCTGAGGGAACACTAATTTGTGGCTGCGATTGGCTTCTTCGCATTCAGCCTACATTAGACATGTCGAACTCAAGAGGCACTGGAGGAATAATGAATAGGAAGTTCCGTATCTTACTGAAGAATATAGGATTGATTGACATATTGAGGGAAATGAACCCAAGGGCACGCCAGTATACCCATTTTTGTAACCCACATGCGGTCTTTTCCAGTATAGATTACTTTTTTGTTTTCGATAAAGAGCTTTAAAATCACTGAAGCAGATATAGGCACAATAGACCTAAGTGATCACGCTCCTATCTACATCTCTGTAGATTTGGAGGAAAGACGAACCTCCACACTGTGGAGGTTCAATGCCAGCTTGCTTAATGACCCTTTGTTGAAGGAAAAAAGGTCCAACAACATTAAGACTTATCTGGTGGAAAATTATACTGGGGAATGACTCTATAATTAGATTATCTAATTGAACATATTGGGGCTCTTTACGATCGTCCATCTTCAAGAATTAAAATCAATGGTTTTCTGACAAACCACTGACTCTGGAAAGGGGGGTGAGGCAGGGCTGCGCCTGGTCCCCCTCTTGTTTGCATTGTTTTTGGATCCATTGGCCCAATTTATTATCAAAAACAATTAATGGTGTTACAATTGATGGGACGGAACATAAAATTGCCTGTTATGCAGATGATGTTCTATTGTATTTGATCAAACCAGAAATTTCCATACCCAATGTGATGCATTTTCTTCAAGACATTGGTACAATGTCTGGAGACAAATTAAATATACAAAAGACTGAAATTCTCTCTTACTGGCGCCCCCCTCTGAACTTTAAAAAGACTTGCCCATTTAAATGGTAAACTGAATCTCTTAGATATTTAGGTGTGGTCCTCCATAGAGAAAAATGTAATTTTATCCCAAACTTATGTCGAAGTCAAAGGATTGAAACTATAAAATGAATGTTTTGCTCAGGTTTCTCGATCTGTTCCAGACTCTTCCAGTTTCCATTCCCACCCGGCTGTTTGATGAGTGGAATAAAGCAATCCCAAGATTCATATGGCAGGGAAAAAATACCCTTATCCGATTCAAAACTTTACAATTATTAAAAGAAAAAGGAGGCTGGGGTTTACCTTGTTTGAAAAATTACTTTATTTCAGATCAGATCAGAGCCTTGCTGTGCTGGTGTGACCCAGAATATGAAGCTCAATGGAAGAATATTGAGATTGCTCTTGTGCCGGAGGTTTCTGTACAAGCCTTACTGGCAGATGACAGACGGTTGAGTCATCTCAAAACTATCCTGCCTAGCAAAACTCTTAGAGAAGCTCATAAGTAACCAGGTGCGTGCGTTCTTAACCAAATATTCCATTTAAATATTTACCAGTCTGGATTTAGACCAGGACATAGCACTATCACAGCTGCTACCAAAGTTAGAAATTATATTGTTATTGCATTGGACAACCATGAGGAATGTGCTGCTGTTTTTGTTGATTCCTCAAAGGCCTTTGATTCTGTAGGTCATTGTATTCTCTTGGAGCGTCTGGATGGTATTGGGTTGGTACCAATTCTAAAAAATGGTTTGTCGATTACCTCACAAATAGAGCTCAAGCTGTTTCTGATGATGGCTTTCAATCTGAATTTTCTTACCTTAATAAAGGTGTTCCTCAAGGCTCTGTACTTGGACCACTGTTATTTACAATTTATATAAACTCAATTGGGCATAATCTAAAAACACAGTAGCATCCACTTGTATGCAGATGATGCAATTCTATATGCTAAGGCACCTTCTTGTGCACAAGTGATTCAAAATATTCAAGAGGATTTTCACTCCATCCAAAGACAACTGTGTTAATTTAAAATTATTAATGAATTCAAATAAAACAAAATGTATGCTGTTCTCCAAAAGACACTCTATTGAACCAAAAAATATATCTATTCTCAGGCTTGATGGTAATATGATTGAAGTACCCCATTACAAATACTTGGGCATCTGGATCGATGATAAACTTTCCAACAAACACATACAAGAGCTGACAAATAATCTTAAAGCCAGATTGTCATTCTTCTTAAGAAATTCCCCTTAATTGTAGAAAACAGTTCATTCAGGCCACTTTTCTTTCAGTTCTAGATTATGGTGACATTATATGCATTATACAGCTACAGTGTTAAAACCTCTGAACTAGGTTTTTCATTCAGCTCTAAGGTTCATTACAGGAGAAGGATACAGAACTCACCACTGTGAAGTTGGTGTAATCCCTCATTCGTCCAGGAGTGTTCCATTGTAGATAAAGATTCAGTTGTAGTCATCTGGACTCGATTTTAGAAAAAACAAAACGTTTCGACTCTCATCCAAGAGTCATTCTCAATCTGTGAAAACAAGTCTGAGAACTCAGGTTTATATCCTACTCTGTGAAATCCCTGCCCACAGGGCGGGACCTTCTGATAATGGGCCAGAATGGGCCAGTTTCAATGGCCCATACCTGTGGGCAGGGCTTTCACTGAGTAGGATATAAACCTGGGTTCTCAGACTTGTTTCACAGATTGAGAATGACTCTTGGATGAGAGTCGAAACGTTTTGTTTTTTCTAAAACCGAGTCCAGATGACTACAACTGAATCTTTATCTACAATCACCACTGTGAATTATATTCTAAAGTAGAATGGACAATCATTGGATGCACGAAGAGAACAGCACTGCCTTTTGTTTGTGTATGAAGCTCTAGTTGGCATTTTGCCTGATTATTTATCAAGTTCATAGCACATCAGATCAGGTATTCACAGTTTGAGGGTCTCAGGACATTTTCATTTTACAGACCCATCATTTTAACATAGAGACAGGAAAAAAAGCTTTCAGACACTTTGCTCCCTCCTGTGGAACAAAACACAGAGACTTTTTCAATTAAATCATTTTATGCCTTTTAAGGATTTTATAGCACTGGTCAAGGACCACCCGCAGTGCCGATGCACTTGTTTTATATAATTGTATTTCATATTGTATGTATAAATGTGTTTTTATGTATTGGTTAATTTTATTGAATGTTTTATTTGTGTTTTAGTATGCTGTGTTTGTTGTTTATTTTGTGTTGTGTTTTAACAGGGACCCATGAAAAAGATAATCTTTCTCATTGGGTTTTCCCTGTATAAAT
Organism: Chaenogobius annularis; assembly: GCA_015082035.1. NCBI lineage: Eukaryota > Metazoa > Chordata > Actinopteri > Gobiiformes > Gobiidae > Chaenogobius > Chaenogobius annularis. The sequence continues at coordinate 266,076 of BJKM01000507.1, read as the reverse complement.
AAAATAAAATGAATGAAAATGAAAAATGAATGAAACGGGAAAGAGAGGGTCACTTTGTTCTGTGTGATAAAGAGTGGGAAAGTATATGTACATCTCAGTGGAAAACCACAAAATCACATGTTTGGAAGGAATTTTGTTGGAAAAATGTGTCTTGCTTCTTTATGACCCCATGTCAAAGTTCCCATTACTCACAGGGAAATGCAGAATGTTGGAGAGGCTGTGGCAGCCAGGGAGCAAATCACTATCGTGTGTTTTGGAATTGTCCTGTTGTTCACAAGTTTTGGACTGAGATCAACAAATCCTTACAGACAATTTATGACATCACCATCCCACTAGATTTCAGGACAATGTATTTGGGCCTCAGGACTCCTGCCATGGATACAATTGGCAGTTATTTCTGGAGCATGCTCCTGGCTGCAGCAAAAAAGGCTCTTACAAAAAAATGGATGACACAAAATGCACCGACAATCAAGGACTGCACTGACAGAAATAACATGATGAACAAAAATTTAACACTTACATTTAAAGACAGAAAATCTGTAGACTATAATCCTGGATTATACAGAGTTCTCAGGAGAAATAAATGTATAAACAGCAAGCGTAGTTACAGTACTCACTGTAAGTGACTGAAGTCAAACATAAGTGTCCCCACTGGACCAGGACTGTGTAAATGTGTCTGTCTCACTGTCTCTGGTCAGGACCAGGAGGAGCAAGCTTTCTTCGGAGTCTTTGATGGACACGGTGGAGTGGATGCAGCCAACTACACAGCCACCCATCTCCATGTGAACCTGGCCCACCAGGAGAGCTTCAATCAGGACCTGGGTGAGGCCCTGTATCGCGCCTTCAGACTAACTGACGAACAGTTCGTCAAGAAGGCTGCACGGGAGGTGAGGATCAGCAAGTTGCATTTGTGAATTTAGTTCAAAGTGATCGCTGTACTAGGTTTGGATGATGTGTTGATGATATAATACCAATTAACTTTCCTTACAACATATCCTCAAAATGCAAGAATAGGGTTGGCCTAACCCTATTAATATCAATAGAATTGACAGGAAAGTCTTGTGTTTTTTCCAGCATGTGCGCTGTGGCACGACGGGTGTGGTGACGTTTCTCCGGGGGCGCACCCTGCACGTGGCCTGGCTGGGAGACTCACAGGTCATCCTGGTCAGAAAGGGGCAGGTGGTGGAGCTGATGAAACCTCACAAACCTGACAGAGAGGTAATCAAGGGCTGTTTCCACCCACCACTGTGGCCTCTGCCAGTCTGACATTCAGGATTATTTTTAATTTCACTGTACCATGGATTGCTGAGGGGTTTATACAAATGTTTTCCATATAGGTGTTTATATTTTGGTATTGCTGTAGTGGTTCAATGAAAATGCAGAGAGAAGGAGATGGGGACATCCCTGTCTTGTACCTGCAGTGTGAAGGACTGTGAGAGGAAACCGTTAGTAATGACTATGGTGTCTGCACACCTGCCTATGCTTGCAAATGCAATCTTGCACATATAGTAGATGATAGCTCCTATCTACATTACTGTAGACTTGGAGAAAAGACAAAAAAACACACTATGGAGGTTCAATGCCAGCCTGCTTAATGACCCTTTGTTTAAAGAAAAAACATTAAGACTTATCTGGAGGAAAACGATACCGGGGAAATTTCTCCGGCAAATTATAGCCATAGTTTCCGATAAAAAGAAACAAAGGTAGAAAAAGCTAAATGATATGCAAGAAAAATTAAAATTGTTGGCGCAAAACCATGCCAAAAAGGGAGTCCTAAAATGCTACAAGAAATTAAAAAGATAAGAGGAGAAATTAATGATCTGACTTCACAGGAAATAGTTAAGAAAATGCTCTTTACCAAACAAAGATTATGAGAGTGGATCAAAATGTTCTAAATGACTATCTTGGAAACTACGGGACAGGCAAAGTGATGTAATCTTAACCAAACAAGACCAGATTCAATCAATTGCCTGTTGTGTCTGAAGAACAAAATATAAAATTAAGAGCTGAAATAACAGTTTTGGAAATACAAGGTGCAATCAAAAGATTAAGGGGGTCAGGCAGGGCTGCGCCTGGTCTCCCCTTCTGTTTGCTTTGTATTTGGAACCATTTGAATCATTTTAATATGTTAGACGATCGTAAAGAGCCCCAATATTTGTTATGATTAGATCATCCATTTGAAATTTGTTTAGCTCTTTAAATAAATATGGCCAGCTATCAGAATCAAAAGCTTTTTCAGCGTCCAGACTTATTATTACGGCTCTGTTTTGTCGTTTCTGTATTTGGCTCATTATGTGTAGGGATCGTCTTATGTTGTCTTGTGTTTGTCGTTTGGTAATAAATCCTGCCTGATCATTGTGGATTAAGTTTGGGAGTATTTGGTAGAGAACATATTTCAGGTTCTCAAGTATGACTTCATCATTTTCGGAGCTGGCAGGATTTGGGCACTGCTGTTTCTGATGGTGTGATATTTTGTACAGGATGAGAAGAAGAGGATTGAAGCTCTGGGCGGCTGTGTGATCTGGTTTGGCACATGGAGAGTGAATGGCAGTCTTTCTGTCTCCAGAGCCATAGGTAAGTGTCACCCAACTGCTGTCCTCTCTCCAGGCTGGAGTGAGGTTGCACATTACGTAACATGAAGCTGTGTGTTTGTCAGGTGACTCTGAGCACAAGCCGTACATCTGTGGAGACGCAGACACCAGCCTGTTCCCTCTGGACGGCTCTGAGGACTACCTGATCCTGGCCTGTGATGGCTTCTGGGACACGGTGGGCCCCGAGGAGGCCGTGCGGGTGGTCAGTGACCACCTGAGTGAGAACACGGGCGACACTAACATGGTGGCACATAAGCTGGTGGCCTCAGCGCGTGACGCCGGCTCAAGTGACAACATCACGGTTATGGTGGTGTTCTTGAGGGACCCGCGCTGCCCCGCCCCCACCAGCCTCGACGAGGAGGAGGAGCCTATGGCAGAGCAGGCGGAGCCGGCGGAGGAGGAGGGGGCAGGGGAGGAGGAAGAGCAGGAGGAAGAAGAGAATGAAGAGGGAGGGAGGGTAGAGCGGGCAGGGGAGGGAGGCACTAATGCAGAGCAGGGAGCGAAGACTCGAGGCGGCTGGCCCCTGCAGCAGTGCTCGGCCCCAGCTGACCTAGCCTACGAAGACCGCACAGACTCTTTCACAGACAGGACCACCCTAAGCCTCCTGGGACCTCCACTCATGAGCCGCATCTTCCTGCCTAGGGGTCCTGGGAGAAAAGCAGAAAGACCCCTGCGACGCCAGCCCCTGCTCTGGTCTCAAGAGCTAGGCTCCACGGACCCCCTGTCCTCCTTGTCCTTTCCCTTGCCACAAACGGCAGCGCGGCTGTGCCCGAGGCAAGGGCCTGGTTCGGCCCTCAGGCCAACCCACGAGCGCCGGCGTCTGCAAAGGGCCCTGCTGGGGCCCGCCCCCCATGCTCTGCCCCACATCCAACCCCCCGCACCCCTGAGTGGGCACAGGCACGGAGCGGCCCGCCCTCACCTGCTTCTGGATACCTCCATCTGAAGCCCACGAGCCTCTCCACGGCACAGTCCCCGCTTCAGCGCCCCACGTCTCTCACACGTCTCTCACACGTCTCTCACACGTCTCTCAGATGTCTCTCAGATGTCTCTCAGATGTCTCTCAGACGTCTCTCAGACGTCTCTCAGACGTCTCTCAGACGTCTCTCAGACGTCTCTCAGACGTCTCTCAGACGTCTCTCAGACGTCTCTCAGACGTTTCTCAGCGACATCTCAGAGAAACATGTTTCTCACATGTATAGTGGCTCCTCTGTGAACTGAATGTGCATTTGTTTTGACACAGTGTCCACTCACTGACCACAGGACCGCATAGGGCAGACACTCAGCAATAAATGCTGCGCAAACTCTTGTTTGCTCTGATTTGAAGCTAGTTAAGTGTTTAGTTTGAGTCAAAGGTCAAACTCCTGTATTTCCATGATCAGAAATTCCATAACCTAGTGCTTTGATTCATGCTGCTCACGACTGATGTTGCCATTTGTCCTGCCTTTAGTGCTATAAAGGGATTATCCATGTTTTATTTCTATATTAAGAAGTTGTTCGTCCTCAGTGCGTAGGTAAACCAGGGTCATCTCTGTAGACGATCATTCACTCATGATGATGATGAAAACTTGTTTTATTCTAGTTATGATTCTAGTTATTATAAGCCATAATTCTACTGCCAGGAGGCAGGCGTCCTCTGTGGAGTCTGCTGCGTCTGTGTGATTCAGGGACAGTCCATATCATTCTGTATTAAAGGTACTGTATTGTGTTTCTGAAGTGCAGCGCCCTCATCCTGCTCCGAGGCGTAAGTGCAGACATGTGCCTTTCATTTGACTCAAGTCACTGAGGTTCATTTGAATTTAGGAGAAAGTCCAAGCGTTCTGAGATGCTGAACTGCCCCACTCTGCACCAGCCGCACTGACGCCCCCTGCTGGACATCACCCCCCCACAGCCCCTGTAACACAGCAGGTCGCTTTTCATTCGTTCATTGTGGTAAAGTCTTGTAGCTATGTGGGAGCGAGAAAATGAAAATAATTCTATATAAACAGTTCGGAGACATAATCCCCCCACTGGGTCAAGATGTCAATCCACTGACGACATTTTGGGGGTAACCATTAAGCAAAAATATTCATCCTCAAAGTCTCAACTCCCCGTTGTAATAACTACACTTATAATAGCCTTAATAAAGCATGAACAAAGACTTCAGTTCATAATGAACAAGCAATTTATTAAGAATGAATCAGGCTTAATAACTTATTTATACTCATAACCACTTAATTAAGTACTAAGCCTGATTCATTCTTAGTAAACTACTTGTTCATTATGAATTAAGACTTTGTTCATGCTTTGTTAAAGCTAAGGTGGAGTTATTATAAAGTTATTATAAACTCTTCGCTGAGAAAATGAGGAAGGACTATTGTGTGTTCCTCTTCTCTGTGTGCGCTCAAAACGGCTCAAAGCAGCTGAGGCTTTGATGAGGACGTATGGAGAACCCAAGCTGCCATTCCCCTCCCTTCAGTACATACTATGGTCTGACCTCCTGACCCCTGACAGTGTGGTCTGATCTCCCGACCCCGGTCAGTGCGGTCTGACCTCCCGACCCCTGACAGTGCGGTCAGTGTGAGCCACCTCTGCCTGCTGCCCTGAGCGTTCTTCAGCACTGTATAAGCAATAATCTCAGCGGGAGTCCAACGGGCGCTTGCTTCCCCTGTAGTGGCTGCGTGACCGAGCGTGTGGGCAAAGCTGTAGGTCAGGACGTGGTCAGGAACCCTCATGCCCACGTGTGTGCCATGTGGCGAGCTGAAATGTAGTGCAGGGGCCGAGGAACCCAGCTCAGGATCAGAGACAGGACCGCTCCATCACTTTAGAGAAGAAAGAGGTCGTTCTCGGTACAAATGCGATTGTGTGTGTTGTATGTGGATTATTTATCTGTAAATATTAAAGCCTCAACCCTGGCCCTGTCTATGTTTGCGTCCTTTTATATCATTAAGGTGGTCGAAATTATATTAAGTTTTACTCAATCAAGAATTTAGCTGATCTAAATAATTTGACAAGTGCATGACAGGATCTCGTGTTTTTCTAAGTATGACTTAGCTTGGTGAGGTCGAACCTTTCCATCATAGTTTTACATCTATCAAGTTGCAGTTTATGAAGAAAAATCAATCAATAAAATTAAATTAAATGAAGTTCTACATCAGAATCTGTGACGTCATCAATAAGCAATATTTCATCCAAAATGCAGACAATTCACACGCAACTGACACATTTTAAGTTTAAACAATTATTTAACAAAATAAAGGTGCTACCAGGGTTTATTATTTATCAAATCATAACTGTTGTGTAATTTATAAGGCCCTTACTTATAGTTTGGTTGCTAGGTTACCTTTACCTCCGTCATCTACTTCTCATATCAACCATGAAGTAACAGTATAAACTGGGGGAAAAATAGAAAAACATGAGCATGTTCACTCTGTTCTCATGGAGTGTGCAGTCTAAGTGTCTGACCCGTCAAGTGGACCGTAAGTCAAAATAAAAATGCTTTGTATTTGCACACTTTACTGAATTATTCCACACACGCTGCAGTTGCCTTGGGACTGAGACTGAGACTTGGCTGTTAACCTGTGCCATCTGTCCCTCCGACCAACAAGCATTCACTCATTCACATAGCACACTTTTATCTGACTCACACTGGGTGAAATGACACAGCACACAGGATACAAACACTACTCGGGCTGAAGCTGGGATCCAATAATTAACCCTCAAGTTATAAGGCTGAGCCACTGTTGCCCCGCTCCACACCAGAGAAGAGTCAGGGGCTTCAAACACAGAAGCTTGGTGTAAAAATGTGTTACATATGACGGCCAGGCTTCTGTCAGGCTGCCTCAGGGCAGCTCTGCGCACTCTGCACCAACAGAGGCATTTTCAGAGCGATGTGGTGAAAACCAAGAATCAAACGTGTACAAACGGAGGTAGGTGGGCGATATAGGGTTATGTAAAATAGTATCCAAATCACTGAAATGAAATGAACAATTATAAAATTGAGTAAAATTACTAAACTAAACTAAATTTAAATTAATTTTCAGAGTAATCTCTCAAACAAAGACATAATGGGATATCTCTGCTTCTTTATTTCTGTGGTTAAGTTACAGTCCATTCACTTTTATGCAGTTCTTGTTGAACCTCAACCAAAACGTTTACGGCAGGAATGGGGCCCATGGGCCAAACTCGGCCCTTTAGAGGTCTAATTTTCCTAGGGGTGGCACAAGCCAAGGTCTTCACCTCACAAGTTTAAATGTAGTGAGTTATAAACCCCAAAGTGGAATTCCTTATTTTATTGTAGCCTCATTCTGAACACTTTGTGGTTGCCATTTGAATGTTTTTACTTGAGAACTTTGGTAACATATTGTAAGTAATTTCAAAGGATAGCCTTAATAGGTAAAGAAAATGTCATATGATAGATCGATGATGGATCGATTAAAGTTGGCTGGGTAGAGAACAATGTTCCCTCTAATTCTTCATGTGTCTGAGCAAACACACAATCTCCCTGAGCGGCCCCTTGGACCACTGTGAGCAACATCAGACGTGTGCACTGTGGTCACGCCAGTATCACATCTGTCCAAGTTGTATGCTTTGTCAAAGTAATCAAATTACAGCAGTCATTTCTGTTATTTCAGTGCTTTAATCCACTTACAGTGAAAGAGACAAAAATCTTGTTCCTGACCTGTGTAGCAGGGGCGGACTGGGTGAAAAAAGTGGCCCAGGAATGGAAGTGATATTTATTGCAGGAGGGTCTGGGAAAAAAGGGTAATTTCATGTACATTTGTGTGTGTTTATTTAATCTATTTATTTTATAGCCTCAGTTATGATGATATCCTACTATATAATGTGAGCTTGATTCAGTAGGTTTGAACTATAAAACAGCTGAATATTGTTTTGTGTTCTTTGTACAGCATGTAACCAAGTACTTGGTTACATGCAAAGCAAGAACAATCTTATGAGAAAATCAGGTGAAGGAGCCTCAACTAGAAAACTTCCATAGAGCAACTTTAAACATCAAACTGCCTCATTTCACCTGTGGGCCTATCATGGACGTTATTGGCCACGTATTGGGCCCTATAGCCTACTCTCTGTTTCAGAACCACTGCTTTAAACCTACTCTAACATACACAATGCAGAGTACAGCTTCAAATAGGCCTGGTATTTAAGGTCTATGGCCCGGTCCTGGCCATTGCAGATCATATTACTGCAACGAGAGTCCATGAATGGCCCATGTTTAGACAGCTCTGAACTAGATACCATCATGGGACGGTCTTCAAATGAATAAACTGAACTGAACTAATCCCACTGAAACTGTTCGGAGGGAAAAATGTATGACACCAAAAAGCTCATTCACAGCCTGCGTCGCGGTCACGCCACTCACATTGCGCTGAGCCTGCAGCGGCCCACGCTGCTCTCCGAAACAGGGGCCACGCAAATCCAGCTAACACAGCTAAGGCTGTGTGGGCTGTGGGATCCGGGGGCACTGCTCGCCTTGTTTACAGCTCGGCCCACACCGGCCCCTTTACCAATCAGACCACCGGGAAAATCCCTGTATGCCAATGCACCCTTGCCTGTCACTCATAGAATCACAATGTGTACATATTTATGATCTTAGTTTATTTTCAATTCAGGTTGTATATTTATTTTGTGCGCAGTGCAGATTTTCTGTGGAGACCTTTGGAGCAGCGATTGCACACGCGCGCACTTTAGAGGGAACAGTGGTAGAGACTCAAGATGGGGGCTTCTTCTCAGGATTACAGCCCAGCCGATTCAGAATCCCCCCTTCCTTAGAGGGTGATGTGTTCAGGTGACGACGATAGAGACTAGGGGTGGGACGGGGGGGTTGAGAAAGCAGAGACAACCAGAGACGCTGGGATAGGCCTGTATGAAAAGGGCTTCTGGGTAACTAGAGGTGGGGTTAAAGAGTGGAGGAGTGGTTGCGTGAGGGGGGGTAGGAGGTTGAGGCGTGGTCCATCTCTGGAACCTCAGTCAATGATTAGCAATCATTAACTACGTTTAGTGCCAAATGCGCACAGAAGCAAACCCTGAATTACAGGGACATTTTATCATATTTTTAATGGATTACAATGAAACATCTGATCAGGTCAATAGTCATGTCCTGGTGACCCCTCTTACTCATGTCATCAACACTTCAGAACCGGTCAGTTTCCAGACACATGGAAAAAATAACTTGTCAAACCGATTTATAAATCAGGGAGCACTGAAGAAGTGGCCAACTAACGGCCAATTAGTATTCTACCTGTCATGCCCAAAGTTTTGGGGAAAAAATGGTAAAAGAATAATTATTTGATTCTTCGGAAAGCAAAAATCTTCTAACATAGTCTTCAATTTGGTTTTCAATTCAAATCAATTTATTTTTGTAACGCCCAGAATCACAACAGTGGTTGCCTCGAGGGGTGACAGTAAAAAACAGAGTAAAAACAGAATAAACAATGACTACCAACAAGACTTGGTAATGTCCCAGCATCCCGTGTCCTTAGACAAATGTCCCAAGCTCCCCTGTCCTTAGACCCTCCTGCTTGGCCAGGAAAAACTACCAATACTCTTTGGGGAAAAGTAGAAACCTGTAGGAGTTCCACAGTGAAGGAGAGATAGGGACGCGAGATAGACAGTGGAGCTAGACCCACTCAGGAGGAGAACCAGTTCTTCGAGGCTGATGAAGAACCATTCATATGGAGTAGAGACCGTTTCTCCAGGCAGTTGAGGAGCATCTGGATCCACAGGTCGTCGATGTGCCTGCTCCACTCCCGTCGGAGAAGTGGGAGAAGAAGAAGGAAAGCGATGGTTTCGCTGAGCTTGGTTTGTAAGCATAGGGTCTATTATATATTTTTAGCATAGTCTATATATATATTTTTTTAGCCTAGTCTATATGTATATATTTTTTAGCATAGTCTATATATATTTTTAGCATAGTCTATATATATTTTTTAGCATAGTCTATATATATTTATTTTTAGCATAGTCTATATATATTTTTATATATATTTTTAGCATAGTCTATATATATATTTTTTAGCATAGTATATATATATTTTTTGCATAGTCTATATATATTTTTTAGCATAGTCTAGCATAGTCTCTCTATATATATATTTTTAGCAGTCTATATATAACTATTTTTTGCATAGTCTATATATATTTTTTAGCATAGTCTATATATATTTTTTAGCATAGTCTATATATTTTTTTAGCATAGTCTAGCATAGTCTCTCTATATATATTTTTTAGCAGTCTATATATAACTATTTTTTGCATAGTCTATATATATTTTTTAGCATAGTCTATATATATTTTTTAGCATAGTCTATATATTTTTTTAGCATAGTCTAGCATAGTCTCTCTATATATATATTTTTTAGCAGTCTATATATAACTATTTTTTGCATAGTCTATATATATTTTTTAGCATAGTCTATATATATTTTTTAGCATAGTCTATATATTTTTTTAGCATAGTCTAGCATAGTCTCTCTCTCTCTCTCTCTATATATATATATATATATATTTTGGCATAGTCTGTATATATTATTTTAGCATAGTATATATTTTTGCATAGTCTATATTTTTTATTATTAATTGTCTTATGCTGCACAAAAGTTCCAAGTTTGTCCACTGACAGCAATTTCCTGATTCTGATTTTCGTTCACATTTCGCTGGATGTAAACTTGAATTCTACGTCTACAAGTAAATACAGTACAGGGACGTGGGCGGGGCTAGGGGAAAGGGGGAAACTGACTTTTTCCCAGCACTGAAGCTTCAGGACTACGCGCACACGTCCATCAAAACACAACTCTGAGTAAATTAATGACGTCTAATTTACTTAACGAGCCGCTAAGCTAACGCGAGGGTCCTACGAAGTTCAGAACGTGTTTGTAGAAGTCTAAACCGGGGGAAAACGTGACCTACGGCGACGCCTTCTAAACAACTGTCGCCTTTCACTCCATTGTTTTGTAATGAAACGTTTCAGAAGGATCTTTGTTCCTCGCTCCCACAGCAGGACAAATTTAACCGAGCGCCCTGAGCTGTTCGCACGGGCCGAGCGCGGAATGAGAACGCGTCTCCAGGAGGATTTACGAGCGCTCTGCGGCGCGACGACTTCCTCCGCGTCAATATTTTGGAAGCTGAGGACGGCCCGGAGTGACAGGCGGGCGTGTTAATTGTGGCTGTGGGCGGAGTCGGGGCTTTGAGAATGCCGCCATCGCGTCTCCGACAGTAACTCATCCGAAACGCCAGCGCGCGGGAGCGGTCCAATCGGGTTGAATTGCGGTGCGCAGGCCGTGGGATCGCGCTCCGGTCGCCGAGCAACACTTTCAGGTTGAAGGTGTGGAAAAAATGCATCTCCGGCAGCTATTGTTTTGGCCTCATTTGAACTGCTTTACACCTCAGCGCAAAGGGAAGTTCACCTCCGGAGCCAGGTTTAAAACAGCACAAGAATGTTCCACAGTCTGGCATTAAACTACGGACGGAAACGGACTCATAATTTGGTCACATGATCGTTTTCACACACTGAGCAGCGATTAACACAAAAGTACAGACAAAATGTACAATGATTATGGGTTTTTTAAGAACAATTTGCGGTAAATAAATTAAACTTCATTTCTATTTGTTTTCTCGTCGGCAGTGGCTTCGCTCCACAAAAGTGCTGATTTCACCCGCAGAAAGTTAGAAAAGCAAACAATGAAACAGTCGTTGGAGTCACAATTAGAAAAGCAAATTAAACACATGCAGAGCTGTCCCAGAGCGCCCCCTGTCCTTACACTGTGCCACTGCTCAGGTCCTGCTCAGGTCCTGCTCAGGTCCTGCTCTGCTCAGGTCCTGCTCAGGTCCTGCTCAGGTCCAGCTCAGGTCCTGCTCTCAGGTCCAGCTCAGGTCCTCAGGTCCTGCTCAGGTCTGCTCAGGTCTGCTCAGGTCAGCTCAGGTCCTGCTCAGGTCAGGCTCCAGGGCTCAGGTCCTGCTCAGGTCCAGCTCAGGTCCTGCTCAGGTCCAGCTCAGGTCCTCAGGTCCTGCTCAGGTCCTGCTCAGGTCCAGCTCAGGGCTCAGGTCCTGCTCAGGTCCTCAGCTCAGGTCCTGCTCAGGTCTGCTCAGGTCCAGCTCAGGTCAGCTCAGGTCTGCTCAGGTCCAGCTCAGGTCCAGGTCCTGCTCAGGTCCTGCTCAGGTCCTGCTCAGGTCCTGCTCAGGTCCAGGTCCTGCTCAGGTCAGCTCAGGTCTCCTGCTCAGGTCCTGCTCAGGTCCTGCTCAGGTCCAGCTCAGGTCCTGCTCAGGTCCTGCTCAGGTCCTGCTCAGGTCCTGCTCAGGTCCAGCTCAGGTCCAGCTCAGGTCCTGCTCAGGTCCTGCTCAGGTCCTGCTCAGGTCCTGCTCAGGTTCTGCTCAGGTTCTGCTCAGGATGTTCCTAAAACATCCTCTTTAAAGGACTTAAAGACAAAGAGTTATTTTAATCTTTAGTTTGAGTTAAAGCTTTTACACACGTGACTCGCAAAGGAACTCCAAACAACCAGACAAAAGGACCTCAGGCTGTAGACCAGGACTAGACCAGGACTAGACCAGGACTAGACCGGGACTGACCCGGGACCGACCCGGGACTAAACCAGGTCTAAACCAGGTCTAAACCAGGTCTAAACCAGGACTGAACCAGGAGTGAACCAGGAGTTAACCAGGAGTAGACCAGGACTGGCTGTAGATGGTCCAGAGGCTCTTGTACAGCAGAGGTCAGAGGTCAGAGGTCAGAGGTCACGCAGACAAACCTCTGCAGCTCAAGCTCGGTCAAAGTTATGACCCGTAAATCAGGTTTAATGGTGTTTATTACAGTTGATCGCGTTATTGGACCAAAAATGTCACGAGAAGATACAGTTTTCAACAAAGTAAATCCAACGTCATCATTGTCGTGACAACCACCGATCCAAACAACGGATCGATCGTTTCAAAGGATAATCAATGACCAAAGCGATCGCCTTGAATTAGACTTATATTGCATCGATTGGAGGTGTTTTTAGTGCTCAAAAACACCCTGAAAACATGCAATCTTATTGTGAGGGGGCTTTCCTTTCAAAGCAATAAAAGTATGTGGCGGACCCTTCTCCAGAAAAGTGACACAGTGCACCTTTAACTAATAAACTAACTATTGCAACAGCTTTCATCAGCTTTTTAATCATCTTTTACACAGTTTCCTCTTCATTTTCGGACTCAAAGTTGTATTGTCCTGCAACTGTGGCCTGGGTGCTCAGGAAAGTCGCACCCTCACCTACCCCCTAGCCCCGCCCACACCCCTGCACTTAGCTGGGCTCATTAGAAAAAAAAAATGAAGACTCCGAGTAACACAACGTAGCGCTCTAAAATGTCACGCAAATAAAAAACTAAAAACCTAAAACGTACGTGACGACCTGCTGCTCGTTATGACGAAATGACACGACGAAGAGGCGGGGCTTATCGCTACGAAGAGGCGGGGCTTACCAGTTCTGCCGTTTCAAATGAGCCCGTCTCTGTTATCAGGCCGTTTTTCGAACAACAAAATGTCACGTAACGATCTACTTTTGTGACAGAACCTGTAAAAAGCGCGACGCGTCTCCTGACCGCACGGCGAACGCCATCGTCCGCAGCGTTCCCGTGCGCGTTCCCGTGCGCGTTCCGTCACGCGCGGCGTAAAACAAACCTAATGATTGCGCCGTCGTTGCGAGTGAAACCGCAGTGACTAAACCGGGCTCAGGACGAGGCAGACTTCAGAGAGCCTGATGTCACCGCGTTAATAAGTGGCTCCGTATGTGCGCTCGGCCCGCTCTGACTGAAGTGGTTTGGGTCAGTTTCCTCCCCCCCCCCTCTCTAACTCCCCCCCGCGCCAAAACACGACGACGCAAGAGTCGAGGGGGGAAAATGTGCCAGAAACTACGCAAACGATGATCTGTGTCAACTCTAAACGCGGATCCGAGTCCAGATTTAGTCGATGAAAATGTCAACCAGAAAATATATTCTTCAGTCTAATTGTTACTTTGCATCGTGGGACGGACTTGTTCCTCAGAAGTTCCCTTTTGATTCAGTTTTGAGTCATTTTATTAGTCGAAATTACTCATCATTTTAGTTTGAAAACCCATAACGAAAGAGTCTATTCGACAAAATTGATGCGGCGAACGTCACACATCACACGGCAATCGAATCAAAACGGCAACGACTGTAATTATTCAACTGCACAAAGCGTTATTTCCTTTGTGAAGGACAAATTCCCCTGTTTTATTAAGTTAAAAAGCTGTTGATCCTGTACTTTAGACTTCTACAAACGTGTTCTGAAATGAAGAGATTCTTGCGTTTGTCAAATTGGAATTGTGTTTTGCAATAATAATAATAATAATAATAATAATAATAATAATAATAATAATAATAATAATAATAATAATAATTGCACTTCCTGGTTGGACATGAGCAGCAGATACGACATGGGTAGAGGCAATTGCACAACTGTTACCTAGCAACCAGACAGTAAACAAGAGCCAAAATGACCATTGCAATGACTTGAACAATAATACCATGTGACACCTTTATTTCGTTACATGATTGCGTGTTGTGTGTAAAATTGTCGCAGTTTTTTTTCGATGGAACGTCGCATTTTGATGACATCACAGAGGGATTCTACCTTCAGCTCTACTTCCCGCCATTCCAAACTTTTATTTTTCCATTCCCCCCCATGAACGGCCTCTTCCCTGACGTAAAACGACGCTAAACATTCACCGCGAGGACTTTCTCACCAAACAAGGTAATAACGCTAAAAACATGGCAACCTTTAAACACGCTTTGGCTGCTTTTGAGCACAAAGGACTTGCAAAGCGTTCATGAGAGCCGAGACGTGACCCCCGCCTCGGGCACCGCCTCCCGCGCCCTCTCATTCTTCAGCTGACATTACGGTAACAGTCCCGAACGTGCTCATTTATCAGCGTTATTACCCCTCGTCTGGACTAATGGGGCACGCAGACTTTAAAGTTCAGAGCCGGGGCCAAACCCAAACTAATCACTGGCTCAGACGAGCTACAGGCGACGCAGAAGAGCCGTGATTTAACTGTTTCTGGAAACTCAACCGCGTGAAGGGCTTTGCCAGAGGGTAAACAGGATCTGGGCGGGGCCATACGGACAAAAATGATTATTTAGAAGTTGTTGTTTGTTGTATCTCGATAACGATCCGTCAGATATTATGTCTTTCAACGCATTTGATGAGGTTTAATTATCAGGGAAACGTGAAATGTCAGGTTTTTACGATTGACTTTATGACTTTATTTGGTGTATTTATCTGTCGTACGTATAAATGATAGTTTTACACCAATCGAGCGGGTATTTGTGGCGAAAACGTTGAAAACTCGGTCGAAAAATGACAGGAAGTGACATCACACCAGGGACACTCGTTCCAGTCGAAGTTGATGCAGAATTTACCCAAAAGAAACAACTGTTTTGACCTTCTAAATTTTAATTCAACAAAATAAAGTCGCTCTCATGTATTTGTATTTGTCAAAAAAGGTCATTTCCTCCTGTGATGTCATCAATTACAAACAGGAAGTGAAATTATAAACCTAAAAAACCGGCTTTGGACTTACAGCAGTTCAGATCTCAGTCTCAAATGTTTGAATTGGGCTTAAATTGTTCAATATTCGGATTATTATTGTGAATGTTTCGATCTCGAGTAAAGTTCTGTTGTACACCTTCAAATCTGTAACGTTACTTTTACTTGAGTGCCGTTATTGTCTACTTTCTACACGCAGCACGTACAGTACATATTTATCATTATTTCATCTCGAAATCTCCTCTACTGTGATTTAGTGCTGAATGTCTGTCTGTCCCCAGAGTCCCGTCTTTTCCCTCCTCGCCGCATTTTCAGCCCGAACCCGACGAACCGAACGGATAATTTCTCGGCGTTATTTAAATGTGGCGCTCTGCGGCGGAGAAAAGATCTGAATTATAGATGGTCCCGAGGCCTCATGCTGTGTGTTTGTTTGTTTAGAGGTTTGGAAAGGCTCACCGAAAACAAGAGAAACAAGATACAACAGAGAGGGGGAGAGAGGGGCAGAGAGGCGGAGAAGGGGGGGGGAGAAGGGGGGAGGGGGGGAGAGAGGAGGGAGAGGTTGGGGAGAAGAGGAAGAGGGGAGAGAAGGAGAGAGAGAGGAAGACAGGAGGGAAAGAAACAGAGAGAGAAAGGAAACGCCTCACCGAAAACAAGAGAAACAAAGATACAACAGAGAGGGGGGGAGAGAGAGGGAGGGGGGGGAGAGGGAGGAGGGAGGAGAGAGGAGAGAGAGAGAGGAAGAGGAGAGAGAAGGAGAGAGGAGAAGAGGAGAGGGACAGAAACAGAGAGAGGAAAGGAAATGCTCACCGAAAAAACAAGAGAAACAAGATCAAACATGAGAGGGGGAAGAGAGAGAGGGGGAGAGAGAGAGGGGGGAGAAGAGAGGGGGAGAGAGAGAGGAAGAGAGGGGGTGAGGGGGGGAGAGAGAGGAAGAGGAGGAGAGAGAGGGGGAGAGAAGAGGAAGAGGAGAGGGAAGAGGAGGAGAGAGAGAGGGGAGAGAGAGAGGAAGAGGGGGAGAGCGAGAGAGGAAGAGAGGGGGGAGAGGGGGAGAGAGGGGGGAGAGAGAGAAGAGGAGAGGAGAGAGAGAGGAGAAGAAGAGAGAAGGAGGAGCGAGAGAGGGAGAGAGAGAGGAGGAAGAGGGGGAGGGCGAGAGAGGAAGAGGAGGAGAGAAGAGGGGAGAGAGAGAGGAAGAGGAGGAGAGAGAGAGGGGAGAAGAGAGGGGGGAGAGAGAGAGGAAGAGAGGGGGAGAAGGGGAGAGAGAGAGGAAGAAGAGGGGGGGAGAGAGGGGGGAGAGAGAGGAAGAGGAGGAAGAGAGGAGGGGAGAGAGAGAGGAAGAGGAGGAGAGAGAAGGAGAGAAGAGGAAGAGGGGAGAGCGAGAGAGGAAGAGGGAGGAGAGAAGAGAGGGGAGAGAGAGAGAAGAGGAGGAGAGAGAGGTGGGAGAGAGAGAGGAAAGGAGGAGAGAGAAGTGGAGAGAGAGAGAGGGGGGAAAGAGGAGAGAGAGAGACGGGAAGGGGAGAGAGAGAGGAAGAAGGAGGAGAGAGAGAGGGTGAGAGAGAGGAGAGGAGGAGAGAGGAGGAGAGAGAGGGGGATGAGAGAAGGAAAGACCGGAAAGAGAGAGAGAGGGAGAGAGAGAGGAAGAGGAGGAGAGAGGGGAGAGAGAGAGGAAGAGGAGGAGAGAGAGAGAGAGGAAGAGAGACCTTTCACATTCCTTGGACACTTTGGTAAATTTCAGGTTTTCCCAGGTCTTGAAGAAAACAGGCGTTGTCCTCATTTCAGCGCGAACAAAACACCCGAGCTGCCAGCAGAGGGCGCAGGGACTGGAGTGAAGCAGCGTAAATGAGGCTACAACGACGACAAGCTGCTGGCGGCTGCACGCGCGGACGCAGAAATGTCGGCAAGTCGAGCGCCCGAAAATGACCAACGCACGATCGATGAAGACGAACGGGCTTTCAAAACGTGGAGGAGCGGGCAGCACCTGATGACATCAGCCGGTGCAACAGAGCGTTTTGGGGCACTTATCGTGAACGCGGACTGAAGATACACGAGTGAATGAGGCAAAACACGAGCACAGCGCTTTGGGAACCACATCACAACATTGTTAGAAGCTTGTTTAAGGCGGGAAAAAAACAGATTTGGTTCATTTTTTAAAGCGTTTGCAGCGTTCCAAAGTTGTTCCTCGCACATTCCAAACATCCTAAATCCTCGGCCGCTTTTCCCAACCGTTCAAAGGCCCGGGCGGAGTTTTGCCGTGAAACGCTAACAACAACTAGCATGCTAACGGCACACTTCCTGGTTCTCTGAAGATACAACGTTCACTGACCCCACGAGAGCTGCTTTCACAACACTGTACGTCTTTAACGAGGCAAAACAACTCATTTGACTTAATGATATGCATTTTTTGGGGGTGCTGTCCCTTTGAAGGACACACATAACGCTAAATTAGCTTTGGTTTTGAGCTTTTAGTCATGTTATAACATCGTTTCCTCATGAAAAACATATCTGGGATTGTGTTTACCTTCGTTTCATTGGACCTGTTTGCGAGTTCCTTTGGCTCTGAGCCTCAGAACAACACCCGCTTTCAAATTTTGCCAGAGTTGTTACGCCGCGATTTTAAGTCCGTAAATCACCGCCAGACCCGCCGTGAAACATTGCTGCCTGTCAAATGGACACTACAACCGCGTCGGCGCGTTGTGGCAAGCTAGCTTTTGCTCGTTTCAACCGTGGTAAGTCCCTCTGCCGCCAGTAGATGGACACCAAATATCGAAGAGGGAACGCCCCGATGATATAAAGTCACGTGGGGTTTTCCAATACGTTATTTCAAATTCTAAAAACATGGGAAGCCAACGCAAAAGGTACAAAAACAATACAAATAATGCGTAGTGTGTGTGGGCCCTTTAAACCTAGAACACAGAAGCGGCTCTGATATTGATTATTCTCTCCGCCTCCCTCGCGATCGCCCAGAAAAACCGCGCGCGCTGCCCTAATGGGAGCAGCATGTCGCGGGGTGTACTTTGGAAATGGAGCCTGCGTTCAAAAATATTCCTCCATGAGTTTAGCCCTGGGTTTGTGGGACGCGAACCCACATCAGAGGCCCGGTCCCTGGGTAATACGACTCCGCTGCCCCCCTCCTGTGGCTGCGGCTAACTGCGAGGCTACAGGGACCGTTTGCGTTGAGGGACATTTTGAATTTTTGGGTGTTTTTTTGTTTTGTTTTGTTTTTTTGGGGGGGGGTTCAGTGCCACCCTGTCGGCAGCCTGTGTGTCATCGGGAGACGCGGTAAACAGTTGTGTCTTCTGGCTTTTCTAAACAAATACAAAATGGAGAAAAAAAAGAGATAATTTGGAGTTGACTTCAAGGACATTTCGGGAACGTTGTCACGATTGTACTAATTATCGGCTCAGATGGAACACACGGGTTTGGTTCGTGCGACGTCGTTTTAATGTGAGGTCCGGGCGCACCGTGGAACTCCCTCGTCTCCACGGAGATGTTGCCGCGCTGCCAAACACATTCCCCAGTACGGTATGGAACCAATCTGCAGCCGTGGAGGCAAGCAAGCAATGTGCACCAGGCCAAGTCGCCAGGTCAGCTCTGTGGAGAGGCGAGTCCGCTCACACTAAGAGTACATGTTTTCCAAGGTGTAAGATACGTTTAAAGGGCGAATGACATGTTTTTATGATTTTCACATTTTTGTTTTATTTGGTGTGTTTATACCTGTTGTACGTATAAATGATAGTTTTACACCAATCGAGGGGCTATTTGTGGAGAAAAGTGGAAAAATCTGTGGACAATTACAGGAAGTGACATCACACCAGGGGTACGTTTATGCATAATTAACTTTTTTGACCCTCTAAACATTAATTCAACAAAACAAAGGCGCTCTCATATGTTTTTATTTGTTTTATTTTGAGTTTTGGCCCAGTGGTTGCTGGGTGATTTCCGACTGTGATGTCATCAATTATAACCAGGAAGTAATATTATAAACCTAAAAATAAAATGGGATAAAATGTGTATCATTTTTAGCTAAATTTAAAATATACTTTTCATTTTTTTTCTTAACAGCATTTTAGTTCAACGAGTGATCCAACCTGTGAGATGCACTTTAATGCCACTGTGGAACATTCCAAGCAATGCCATATCAAGGTGAACAGGAAAGTAACACCGTGCACCTTTTGTACACCCGGGCATTCACTATTAAAGGTGCTGTATGTTTTGTTTTCTTTTTAACCGTCTAAAAAAAACCGTGAAAAACAGAAGTTTATAAGCGCTTTTCACAACTTTCAGAGGCCAGAGCGGAGTTGTGCCGTCACATGGTGATGCTAACGACAGCTAGCATGCTAACAGCTCACATAAAAGCGCTTTGTAATGACCTGCGGACAGCACACAGCGGCCTCAGAGACCTCAGCGTTTACGCAGCTCTGTGGAAAAGACTCATGACAAAAGTGCGCGACAACGTGTTCAATCGCTCCCAATTTCTGTGCACGCAAAACACTATTGTCACCAGCAGAGGGCGCACGGACTGGAGCAAAGCAGTTCAAATGATGCTATAAAACAAATTTAGATTTGCAGTGAAGGCAAAGTTTTGAATAATTAGAGCTCTCGACCTCTCTTTAATCCTTCACGCTCTTCTCTGTGTCTCGTCATTCGCTCCTCTTCTCTCTTTCCTTTGTAATCCTTTCTCTCTCGCTTCAACTCCCTCCACGACTTCCTCCCCCTCTCTTTCTCCCCCCTCTCTCTTTCTCCCCCCTCTCTTCCTTTCTCCCCCTTCTCTTTTCCCCCTTCTCTATCTTTCCCCTCTCTTCTCCCCTTCTCTCCCCATCTCTTCCTTTTCTCCCCTCCATCTTTCGCATGCCTACACGTTCCCGCTACTCTTCTAATTCCCCTCTCTTTCTTTCTCCCCTCTGCGTATCCCCGCTTTCCCTCTCTCTTTCCCGGCAGCACCTCTCTTCCTTTCTCCTCCTCTCGTTCGTCCACCCGATCTCTTCACTTTCCTCCGCTCGTCGTTCTACCCCCTCTCTTTCATTGATCCGCTCTCTCTTATCTAGCCCCCCTCTCTTCCGTCGTCCTCTCTCTCTCTTTCTCCCTCTCTTTCTTCTCCCCCTCTGTTTCACCCCCTCTCTTCTTTCCCCCCTCTCTCTTCTCCCCCTCCTCTTCCTTTCCCCCTCTCTCTTTCTCCCCTCTCTTTCCTTTCTCCCTCTCTTTCTACCCCCTCTCTTCCTTTCCCCTCTTCTCTATTCTCCCCCTCTCTTCCTTTCCCCTCTCCTCTTTCTCCCCTCTCTGCTCCTTTCTCCCCCTCTTTTCTTTAACCCCCCTCTCTTACCTTTCCCCTCTCTCTTTCTCTCCCTCCTCATCCGTCTCTTCTTCTCCCCCTCTCTTTCTACCCCCTGCTCTCCTTTCTCCCCCCTCCCCCTCTCCCCCCCCCCTCTTCCTTTCCCCCTCTCTCTCTTTCTCCCCCCTTCTTTCCTTTCCCCCCTCTCTCTTCTCCCCTCTCTTTCCTTTCTCCCTCTCCTTTCTACCCCCCTCTTCTTTCCCCTCTCTCTTTTCTTCCCCTCTCTCTTTCTTTCTCCCCCTCTTCCTTTCCCCCTCTCTCCTTTTCTTTCTCCCCCCTCTTTCCTCCCCCCTCTCTTTCTCCTCTCTCCCTTCCCCTCTTCTTTCTCCCCCCCTTTCTCCCCCCTCTCTTCCTTTCTCCCTCTTTCTTTCTCCCCCTCTCTCTTCCTTTCCCCCTCTCTCTTTCCCTCTCTCCGCCTTTAATCTTTTGGACGTGTACTCATTGATCTAGCATTGATTCGAGCTGCTTTTATCTGCTCCTCTCAAAAGGACAAGCCCCCTGCTGCTGGCTCCACACGCCCGAGCAAACGCAGCCAAACCACAGACAAAACTAGACCAAAACTGGACCAGAACTCAGACAATACTTAACCAGACCTCAGCAAAAACTCAACCAAACCACAGACAAAAACTAAACCAAAACTGGACCAGAACTCAGCCAAAACTCGACCAAACCTCAGCTAAAACTCAGCCAAATCTCGGACAAAACTAGACCAAAACTGGACCATGACCTCAGACAAAATTCTGCTAAAATTCAACCAAAACTAAGCCAATACTGAAGCCAAAACTGCCCCAAAACTACAGAACAACTGGAGCACAACTCAGCTATTACTCTATTACGCTTTTACTGAACAAAAACTAGACTGAAACTGGACCAAAACTCAGGGAAAAACAGGGCCAAACCTCAGCCAAAACTAAGCCAAAAGTGAGTCAAAGGCAAAATGGATCTATCTCTTACATCTAAGAACGTGTAATGATCTTACTAATAGGCCTGCTGGAAAGTGCTTCTTAAATGAGCGTGACAAATTGCTAATTAGATTTATTTTATATCGACAAACGTTTAAATTCCCCAAATTAATACAACTTTCTAAAAATAAAAACACATGTCCAGCTCTAATTTGTGATATGTCGAGTAAAGAACTAAGCCATGCAAGTTATCACAGAAGAAAAATCTGGCCTAAATTGCGGGATATTTTAAAGTCTGTGAACGTAAATTGCAATGCTCATTCTTTGCGAGTCAAATGCCAAACTGGCCTCTAACATTTAAAAGCGATCATGTCCGTCCCCCCCAGGGCCGAGCTGCGTCTCCTCGCCACATGTGGAGAGCGGCTCTGAGCCAGCGCTGGTGCGTTCAACCACAGAGCTGCACGCTGGGACCCAGGGGGGGCCTGGTCGTGCAGCTGCATCAGAGGGGCCGCTGTCTGCACGGCCCAGCTCGTGTTTTCTGCTCCGTTTGTGTATTTATGTGTTTTCTGCCCAAGTTCAGGAGGTCAGGCTGCCTTTACTCACTGAAAAACAAACGTTACACCAATTAAGAACATTCTGGGCCGTTTTATTTTGCTTATTTTAAAGATAAACTATCAAACTATTCCGGTGGAGGGTCAGCCATTTTATCGATTTTCCTGGAAACTTCTTTTGACTGAAATTAGATTCTATTTTCCATGCTGCGTATGTCGATTGTCCTTAATCATCCGAGCATTTTGTGTCGTCCATTTTTTTTGTGATTCGCCAGAAGTGCGTTCCAGAGATTGTTCCCAATATTTTCCTTATTTCAAAACAAATTAGCGGCCAATCAATACAATACATCATGAAATATAGAGTGAGAAGATCTAAACTACTTGCTGTGTTTGAGTCCAGCGGAGGAGGAATGTCGGGATTACAAAAAAAAAAGGAAAAAAGCCCTTCGGGGGACGAGGGTTCCCCGGGCTGCGGCGGTTTGGACCGAGTGCGACCGAACGCAGAGGAGTTCCCGACTTGGCCATTGATGTTTGAGCTAAACCACTGGGACGACCGTGATTATACTGTAATTACTGGTCTGAAACACAAAAAGCCCTGATCACAACCTGAGGCAGCAGAGGCCATTCAGCGAAAAATAACACAACAAAACACTACAAAACGCACATTATTATATTATTTTCATGTATAAAGTAAGAAGAAGCATAACGTTATTTAATCCCGCCTCTTTTGATGGAGTCTTGGTTGATCAAACTTTTTATTACTCGCTACTTTATGAGTCGCAACAGTAGAAAGGAGAAGACGGAGTGAGCTTTCCGGAGCGACTAATCCAGTTATTCTGCTTTTTTGCGCAGTTCGTTGTTACTTTTCTCCACGCAAAGTTGCCACCGAGCGAAGTTACACAATTGTATAATCGCCCGTGCGCATTTCTACCATCAGATCATGGATTTTTTTGGTTTTCACCCATGTCCTTCGTCGGCTCTTTCCAAAACGTCCACTGCGTCACTTTTCCGATGCTGCCGCTTTTGCCTGGCTCCGTTCCGCGGTCAAGTCGTCCAACAGTCGCAGAAACACCCGTATCCCGTCGACGCGATCAACCATTCCGTCTCGTCTTTTCGTTTTACGTCTCTGATTAGATTTGTAAACATGTGTGGCGGCGTTTCAAGAAGAACCTCGCGTCCCTGCGGATTTCTGGTGGATGGGTTTTTTGAATATTCACGAACCGACTTCCAGGTTTTGGCTCGTCCTCGTTTCTTTTGAGCCGCGAGACGTTCGGGCGCTCTGGTCCGTTGGTCGCGCGGGGGGCCGCCAGGAGCTAAGCGTTCGCAGACGCAAACGTCAAATGGAGGAGATAAGGGTTTCTGAGACGTCCCAGAGCGCAACATCTCAATCCCATTTGGAGACGGAGTCAACATTTGCAAGTGGTTCTTCCCGTTCGTCTCACGAGCCTCGCCCTCGGACACAAACGTTACCCGTCCCGACGACTAAAAGTGTTTACAATGTCTGTGCGACCTTTCGCCCGCTTGGAAACGTCACGGCCTGGCCTGGAATGTTCCTCAGCATGGCATTAAACTTATCAATAGTCAAGCATAATATCGCTACAGAAAAATATCAAGATGAACGATAAAATTGGTGCTATTTTACGGGATTGTTCAGATCCAGAACCAAAAAATATGAGTAGTATTTTTTTGTTCAATATAGACTTAAATGTAAAGAACTTTTTTTTTCAAATAAGGCTTTTTTTTGGTCACATTTCATTTATTTTGTCTTTTAGAAAGTTTCAATTTGTAAAGCCGCTCACAAACAACAAAGAACGAAAAATGAAAGATTTCCATGTTGTTCGGTCACAGTCTCGATAATCGCGAATCACGGTTAAATCGCGATGTTTTTTCCCCCACAATAATCGTAACACTAAAAGTTTATAAATAAAATGATAAAAATCCAACCTTTGTGCAAAATTAAAACGCAAAAGAATAATATTAAGCCACAAAAAATGTCATTGCGGCGTTTTATCTAACGATGTGTCGATGAGAGTAATTTCTGTGACAGTTACAGGTCGGGGGTCTCATTTATCAAACTAAAAGTGTACAAGGCAAAACACAAACTTCCCAAAACGTCCTCAGATTCGCTTCACTTCTATGTCGTCTCGTTTTTTGTTTTTTTTTGACAGCCATTATAAAAACACCTCAAATGACCTGGGCCTTAAAACTCCTGCCATGGACACAGTCAGTGGATACCTTTGGAGCGCACTTTTGGCGTCGAGGAGGGGGAAAAAAGTCCATCACACAAAAAAAATGGACGACATGATTTGAAGGACTGGACTGGGTTATGTTTATGTGTCTTTGGATAACTTTATTGTCATATTGCGGAACATTCACAGGCAAAGCAATAATAACAAGCAGGCGGCAATGCAAAACCTCCACCAATAAAGTTACACAGTGCACCTTTAAACAATTTTTAGGTTTGTTTTGAAATGTTTTACGCACTTTATAATCACAATTCGCTGAAAAAAAGTAACTACATAATTAATACCTTAAAACTCCTATTAATTAAGTGGTTACAAAGCCTGAATATTACTAATTAACTATTTGTTCAAGTGCTTGTTCATTAAGACTGATTAAATGTAGAGCACTTTAATCAATACACACTTTTATTCGGCTATGTGATATACCAAAAAGTCGGTTTTTTCTTCTTTTCTTTATTTTTACATTACATAAAAATCGATTAAACTTAAACCAACTGGTATTAAGTAATGTGGTTAAGAAGCAATCTGGCTACATATCCTACTATAATCTCAAATCAGCTCATTTACGTTAAGTGTTATTTTGTTTAGTTTTAATTAGTTTCTTTTCTTAGCACTGGAAAATTAAATGTTTCTGGTTTGGTTTCTTTGACCAGGACTTCCACAGTTTCGAGGGGTTTTAAGTCCATGGTTACTCGTGTAATTTTTACAAGACGTGGACGTTCAAGACTTGCCAAAAAAGTCTTTTTATTTTTTTCAGGTGCTTAGGAATGTGGTCGTTTTGTGCCATCACTATGATTACAGGAACATTTAACCAGGAATGAGACCAGGGACTAAACCAGGACTTATCCCAGCCTAAACCAGTAGAATCACTAAAGTCCAAACTGATTTAAACCAGGAATAGGTTAGTACTGCAGGAACAGACTAAACCAGGGACTCAAACGTCAGGTAAACCAGTATTAAAACAAGGCCGTTAACATTCCAGAACTAAACAGTTTGTTCTGCAACTAAACCCAGGGACTAAACCAGGACTAAACCAGAATAAACCGAACATTAAACCAGAAACTAAAACCAGGACTTAAAACCAGGACTAACTAAAACCAGGAACTAAACCAGGACAAACCAGAACCAAACCAGAACTAAACCAGGACTAAAACAGAACTAAACCCTAACTAAACCAGGCTAAACCAGAACTAAAACCAGAAACTAAACCAGGACTAAACCAGAACCAGGAAAACCCAGGACTAAACCAGACCCTAAACCAGAACTAAACCAGGACTAAACCAGGACTAAACCAGGACTAAACCAGGGACTAAAACCAGAGAACTAAACCAGAACTAAAACCAGGACTAAACCAGAACTAAACCAGGAACCAAACCAGAACTAAACCAGGACTAAACCAGGACTAAACCAGAACTAAACCAGGACTAAACCAAGAACTAACCAGAACAAACCAGGACTAAACCCTAAACCAGGAACTAAACCAGAAACCCAAAACCAGGACTAAACCAGGACTAAACCAGAACTAAACCAGGACTAAACCAGGACTTAAACCAACTGAAAACCAAAAACTAAACCAGGACTAAACCAGGAACCCTAAACCAGACTAAACCAGACTAAACCAGGACTAAACCAGGACTAAACCAGGGGACTAAACCAGAACTAAACCAGAACTAAACCAGAACTAAACCAGAACTAAACCAGGACTAAACCAGAACCAAACCAGGACTAAACCAGGACTAAACTACTAAACCAGGACTAAACCAGATAAACCTAAACCAGGACTAAACCAGACTAACCAGGACTAAACCAGGACTAAACCAGAACTAAACCAGGACTAAACCAGGACTAAACCAGACTAAAACCAGAACTAAACCAGGACAGGACTAAACCAGGACTAAACCAGAACTAAACCAGGACTAAAACCAGGACTAAACCAGTACTAAACTAAAACTACTAAACCAGAACCCTAAACCAGGACTAAACCAACTAAACCAGAACTAAACCAGAACTAAACCAGGACTAAACCAGACAAAACCAGAACTAAACCAGGACAAACAACAGGACTAAACCAGGACTAAACCAGACTAAACCAGGACTAAACCAGGAACTAAACCAAACTAAACCAGGACTAAACCAGACTAAACCAGAACTACACCAGGACTAAAACAGACTAAAACCAGGTAAACCAGAACTAAACCAGGACTAAACCAGAACTAAACCAAACCCTAAACCAGGACTAAACCAGGACTAAACCAGAACCAAACCAGAACTAAACCAGGACTAAACCAGGACTAACCGAACTAAACCAGAACAAACCAACTAAACCAGGACTAAACCAGGACTAAACCAGAACTAAACCAGAACCAAACCAGGACTAAACCAGAACTAAACCAGAACTAAACCAGAACTAAACCAGGACTAAACCAGAACTAAACCAGAACCAAACCAGAACTAAACCAGAACCAAACCAGGACTAAACCAGAAACAAAACAGAACTAAACCAGGACTAAACCAGACTAAACCAGGACCGAACCAGGACTAAACCAGAACCAAACCAGGACTAAACCAGGACTAAACCAGAACAAAACCAGAACTAAAACCAGGACTAAACCATAACTAAACCAGGACTAAATCAGAACTAAACCAGGACTAAACCAGGACTAAACCAAGGACTAAACCAGAACTAAACCAGGACTAAACCAGAACCAAACCAGAACCAAACCAGGACTAAACCAGGACTAAACCAAACTAAAACTAAACCAGATCTAAACCAGGCATAAACCAGGACTAAACCAAAACTAAACCAGAACAAAACGGAACCTAAACCAGGGCTAAGAAAGGACTAAACCAGTGCGAAACCAGATTAAACAGGCCAAAATCAGGATTGACCAAGGATTAACCAAGATTAACCTAAACAAGGCAAGAATCTAGATTAATATTAATTAAGATTAAAGCGAGACAAAATCAGGACTAACTCAGGGTTAAACAGAGACTACACAAAGAATAAACCAGGACCAAATCAGGGATAAGAATAAAGTAAAACAAGGTAAAACCCAGACTCAACCAGATTCAAATTCAGACTAGGACTAAACCAAGATGAAACCAACATAATCCTGGATTTAGCCAGGACTAAACCAACATTAACCGGGACAAAAATGAGACAAAACCAGGACTAAAACAAAAGTAAGTCAGCAATAAACTGGGGACTAACTGGAACAAAGTCAGAACTAAACCAGAACTAAACTGAAACTAAACCAAAACTAAACCAGGGATAAACAAGGACTAAAGCAAGACAAAACCAGGACAAAACCAGGACTATAAACAAAGACAAAACCGACACAAAACCCAGACTAAAACAAAAGAAAGTCCGAAATAAACTGGGACTAATCAGAACTAAATCAGAACTAGACTAAGCTATAACTGCTCAAGGACAAAACCAAGACTAAACCAGGCACAAACCCAAAACTAAACCAGGCACAAACCAGGACTAAACCAGGCACAAACCCAGGACTAAACCAGGACCAAACCAGGCACAAACCAGGACTAAACCACGCATAAACCAAAACTAAACCAGGGCTAAACCAGGACCAAAAAGAGAAAGAATCAGTCCAAAACCAAACCCAATTAGCCGACACCAGGACTAAACGGGATTACAGGAATAAACCATTCAAAAAGGTAAATTAAACCACGACTAAAATCAAAACTACACCAGAACCAAACCAAGACTAACCGAGGAATAAAGCTTTGATTGTACTTCTTAATTACCCGTCTGTGTATTAACGATGACACTGACTTTACACTTGGTTCCCATGGGCGTTTAACTTGACAAAAACAACTACGACGCAGATGAAGTTACGCTCATAAATCTATTAAACGAAGCACGTCTTTAGACCGACAGACTCCGATTGCGACATGTTTACGATGCCGCTCCTCCTCCCACTCCCGAGACGCTTCCCTCTCACACTCCACTGTTTTAAATACTCACAGGGGCCTAATGCGTACAATTAAGAACAGACACAGCTTAAAACTGTCTCAATTATTTATCGCCAGGGACATGTCGACTCCACTGAGGCAACAGTTTACAGAAAGAAGGATTTTAATTTGTTTTATTACATATTTATACATTGATTAAACAGACAATTTTGGATTTTAGAAAGACTATAGGCCTTTTCCACAAAACTGACCGGCTAGTTCTGGCCCCTAAAAGTGGATGGATAATGGGTTTGCATGTTAAGACCTGTACGTACAATGTAAAAAGGGCTCTAAGCTAATGCTAACCTAAATCAAATGTAATCAATAATGTTGAAATAACAGCACAAACTGAAACTAACTTGTTCACAAAAAAAACACTTTGTACTTTGTATTCTGTGTACTTTGTCAAGTTTGTCTGTTTATATTTAAGTTAATGTATGCTAGCATTAGCTTTTGAGACAAAAAACACGTAGGTTTTCCTCCGGTGACATATTTACATCGTACGTAAAAGTCTTAACCTGCCGCAGTGATTATCCATCACTTTTGATTTATTTGAGCAAGAATTGGTTCATTCCCACAGACAATGAACGGGACGAGCAGTGAAGGTCGGCTCGTCGAAAACAAAACAACAAAACCTTGTATTTGGCTTTCATTCGCGCTTGTTTCCTGATCCTGTTTACGAGGTCTTCTCCCTCTGGGCCTCAGAAAACACTTGGTTTCATCTTTCACAGAATTGTTGCGTCAAAGATAAACTGCAGTTTTTCTGTGCAGTTTTTAAGTCCACACGCCATCGCCGGATTTGTTCTGTGATCCATTTGTGTTCACAACCAGCACATGGCAACATTAGCATAACAGTCACGTTGCTTATAGCTTCATTTATTTATTTTTTAACATTGTTCATTCTTACTGCTGACAGCAGAGGAAGCTCCAGCGCCTAAAAGTGTTTCCCAAATAATAGTAGATATTATTTTAAATTGGAAGTACAAAGCTAAAGTGATCAAAAGCATGAGTTTGCATGTTCTCTTGTGTTATTTCCCCACCACTAAAATAAATTAATGATTAAAACATGAACTTGAACTCAAACGCAGTACAAAGTATGTTCAACGGATCCTCAACACAATAAACAACATACTTTGTGCTAATCTGGGCAACAACAAACCTAAGTGCCGAGGGGAAATATAAAAGGCCCAAACTTAGGCCTGACGTTTGATCCAAGCGTCTTCATTGAAGTGGTGAGTTCTGGCCACGTTGGTCTCTTTGAGGGAGTTCCACATCCTATTTTTAACCAGGAGATCTGGGCCTGAAGCTTCTGGTTAGCTCAGGCTTTGGAGCCGCGAAAGGGTTAAATGTGTTGTTTAAACCAGGACTAAACAAAGACTAAACCAAAGCTCAACCAGGACTGAACAAAGACTAAAACCAAAGCTCAACCAGACTGAACAAGAACCAGGAACAAAGACTAAACCAAAGCTCAACCAGGACTGAACAAAGACTAAACCAAAGCTCAACCAGGACTGAACAAAGACTAAACCAAAGCTCAACCAGGACTGAACAAAGACTAAACCCAAGCTCAACCAGACTGAACAAAGACGAAACCAAAGCTCAACCAGGACCTGAACAAAAGACTAAACCAAAGCTCAACCAGGATCTGAACAAAGACTAAACCAAAGCTCAACCAGGACTGAACAAAGACTAAACCAAAGCTCAACCAGGACTGAACAAAGACTAAACCAAAGATCAACCAGGACTGAACAAAGAACTAAAACCAAAGCTCAACCAGGACTGAACAAAGACTAAACCAAAGCTCAACCAGGACTGAACAAAGACTAAACCAAAGCTCAACCAGGACTGAACAAAAGACTAAACCAAAGCTCAACCAGGAATGAACAAAGACTAAACCAAAGCTCAACCAGGACTGAACAAAGACTAAACCAAAGCTCAACCAGGACTGAACAAAGACTAACCAAAGCTCAAAGGACTAAACCAAAGCTCAACCAGGACTGAACAAAGACTAAACCAAAGTCAACCAGAACAAAGACTAAACCAAAGCTAAAAAGACTAAACAACAAGAAAACCAAAGCAAAGCTCAACCAGGACTGAACAAGACTAAACCAAAGCTCAACCAGGACTGAACAAAGACTAAACCAAAAAAGCTCAACCAGCGACTAAACAAAGACTAAAACCAAAGCTCAACCAGGACTAAACAAGCTAACCAAGCTTAACCAGGACTAACAAGACTAAACTGAAGCTAACCAGGGA
This sequence comes from Chaenogobius annularis, assembly GCA_015082035.1. NCBI lineage: Eukaryota > Metazoa > Chordata > Actinopteri > Gobiiformes > Gobiidae > Chaenogobius > Chaenogobius annularis. Next base: position 235,706 of record BJKM01000507.1, on the reverse strand, counting down.
CTGAACAAAACTAAACCAAAGCTAAACCAGGACTAAACAAAGACTAAACCAAAGCTCAACCAGGACTAAACAGACTAAACCAAAGCTTAACCAGGACTGAACAAGACTAACCACTGAAGCTAAACCAGGAACTAAAACAAACGAAATAAAGCCAAACCTTAAACTAAAACCAAAAACCAGACAAACAAAACTAAACCAAAGATAAACCAGGAACTGAACAAAGACTAAACCAAAGCTAAACCAGGACTGAACAAAAACTAAACCAAAAGATAAACCAGGACTGAACAAAACTAAACCAAAGCTAAACCAGGACTAAACAAAGACTAAACAAAGCTAAACCAGGACTAAACAAAGACTAAACCAAAGCTTAACCAGGACTGAACAAGACTAAACTGAAGCTAAACCAGGACTAAACAAGACTAAACCTAAAGCCAAACCAGGACAGAACAAAACTAAACCAAAGATAAACCAGGACTGAACAAAACTAAACCAAAGATAAACCAGGACTGAACAAGACTAAACCAAAGCTAAACCAGGACTGAACAAAACTAAACCAAAGATAAACCAGGACTGAACAAAACTAAACCAAAGCTAAACCAGGACTAAACAAAACTAAACCAAAGATAAACCAGGACTGAACAAAACTAAACCAAAGCTAAACCAGGACTAAAACAAAGACTAAACTAAAGCTAAACCAGGACTAAACAAAGACTAAACCAAAGCTAAACCAGGACTAAACAAAACTAAACCAAAGATAAACCAGGACTAAACAAGTACGAAACTAAGAATAAACCAGGGCTAAACTAGCACTTCACTAAGGAGTAAACCAAACACTAAACCGAGTCTAAACCAGGGACCAAACCAGGACTAAAGGTTTAACCAGGAGTCAGGACTAAAGTATATTATGCAATACTAAACATCAGCTTCAAAGATGAAATGCATTTTAGTGTTTGCAGCACAGAAATGGACAGTGCTAAACCTGGACTAAACCCAGGACTTTAGCAGGACTTCAACATGAACTAGACCCAGACTGAACCCCGAGCAGACCAGCGTGTGAAAGGGTGAACGTTAAACCTGGACTAAACCCGGACTTTAGCAGGACTTCACATGACTAGACCCAGACTGAACCCGAGCAGACCAGCGGTGAAAGGGTGAACGTTAAACCTGGAACTAAACCCAGGGCTTTAGCAGGACTTCAACATGAACTAGACCCAGACTGAACCCCGCGCAGACCAGCGGTGAAAGGTAACGTGAACGTTAAACCTGGACTAAACCAGGGCTTTAGCAGGACTTCACATGAACTAGACCCAGACTGAACCCCGCGCAGACCAGCGGTGGAAAGGGTGAACGTTAAACCTGACTTTAAACCCAGGGCTTTAGCAGGACTTTCACATGAACTAGACCCAGACTGAACCCCGCGCAGACCAAGCGGTGAAAGGACTGTGAACGTTAAACCTGGACTAAACCCAGGGCTTTAGCAGGACTTCACATGAACTAGACCCAGACTGAACCCCGCGCAGACCAGCGGTGAAAGGGTGAACGTTAAACCTGGACTAAACCCAGGGCTTTAGCAGGACTTCACATGAACTAGACCCAGACTGAACCCCGCGCAGACCAGCGGTGAAAGGGTGAACGTGCTGTTTGATTGTTTGATCGTTTGACAGTGGCTGTGGTTGAGTCTGTGACACGCAGGTGTTCATCGCGGTTTGTGTCTCTTTGTTTACAGAACACTCCCTTCCTGCTTCTCTCCAGCTGCGCGTTGTGCACCCTACAGGCTATGCTAATGCTAATGCTAAACCAATTAAAGCTAATACCTGTACAACCAAACGACAACAACAAAACAACTTCAACTAAATAACAACCACAACTAAACAACTACTAAACAACCACAACTAAACAACTACAGCTAAACAACAAAAACAACAACAAACAAACAACAACTTTACAACTAGAACTAAACAACTACTACTACAACTAAACAGCAACTACGAAACAACTACTTAACAACTACTTAACAACTACAACCAAACAAGAACAACAAACAACTATACAACTAAACAACTACTACCACAACTTAACTTAACTACACTAACACTAGCACTACGACACTTGCATTTAACATTTATTTTAAAATGATTTTCTTTCTTGTTCTGTAAAGCTCATCAAGTACAAATCGTGCTAAAAATAAACTTGCCTTACTACTACTACTACTACTACTACTACTACTACCACCACCACCACCACTACCACCACTTAAATACTACCTTAATAACGTCCTAAAAGTACATACTGTGGCCCTGACACACGTTCTAAAGTGCTTTTGACTCACACCAGATTTTAGCTTAACTCCGTGGAGCCTTTTGGTGGCGTTATTATGTGAAATCAGAGTTAATAAATCCTGTGTGCGTGCGTGTGTGTGTGTGTGTGTGTGTGTGACTTCCTGCCCACGTGGCCTCGTTCAGCCCTGCTTACAGACACAGCACTTCCTCCTCTTCATGTCCTGTACAGAAACACCCACAGAACAACCACAACAGCAGAACACAACCTTTAGGTACAGTAACAAACCCAAACAGAGCAGTGCCATCACAATAAATCCTGGATTATGGATTATTCTGGCGTCAAATATGGACAACGAGTGGTTTTAAAGATGCTCTGTGTAACTTGTCTTGTGGAAAGTCCATTCAAGTTAAGATAGTTTACAGTAAAAATGGTTTTCAAGGTTTTTTTGAGCATTAAAACACCTATAATAGTGCTTCTGCATCGCATGACTAAATGCGCAGGACGTCAGAGAAGAAACGGTGCAAAATTCATGCTTTTGGCGTTTATCCTTGACATTAAATGAAGCCGCAACTAGCAACAAATCTTAATAACGGAATCAGATTAAACATTAGCGACCCTCGCCTGGTCCGAGTGTGCTCTTAAAAGAGTTTAGATCGCGTCCTAAATCTGCTTAATCTGGTTCACTTTGCACCTTCCAATGTCGTCAGAAAGTGTTTGTGAGGAACGCACTACTGTAAGACCCTGCGCATGTGACGTTTACTCACTTCGACCGTTAAAATGATGTGAATTTAATAAAATAGTGAAAACAGTGTGTGCTTGATGTGAAGCTGTTGCACAAGACAGAGGCTCATTCACTCACGGCAAAGGGATAAACACCAGAAGTCATTAGTCTGTGGTTTTGGAAGTGTTTTTGAAAAGCGTTTGTGATCATTTCTTTCCAAACTACTTCATAGACAACAATTTACAGAACTGCCAATACACAATCTTATTAAATATTTGGAAGAGTCTGTTACAGTTACGATGGGTAAATGAAAACCCAACTGAAAACCCAACTGAAAACCCAACTAAAACCCAACTGAAAACCCAACTGAAAACCCAACTGAAAACCCAACTGAAAACCCAACTGAAAACCCAACTGAAAAAAAACCCAACTAAAACCAACTGAAAACTGAAAACCCAACTAAAACCCAACTGAAAACCCAACTGAAAACCCAACTAAAACCCAACTAAAACCCAACTGAAAACCCAACTAAAACCCAACTGAAAACCCAACTGAAAACCCAAACTAAAACCCAACTGAAAAAACAACTAAAACCAACTGAAAACCAAAAAACTAAAACCCAACTAAAACCCAACTGAAAACCCAACTGAAAACCCAACTGAAAACCAACTAAAACCTGAAACTGAAAACCCAACTAAAAACCCAACTGAAAACCCAAACTGAAAACCCAACTGAAACCCAACTAAAACCCAACTGAAAACCCAACTGAAAACCAACTAAAACCCAACTGAAAAACCCCAACTGAAAACCCAACTGAAAACCCAACTGAAAACCAACTGAAACCCAACTAAAACCCAACTGAAAACCAACTGAAAACCCAACTAAAACCCAACTGAAAAACCCAACTGAAAAACCCAACTGAAAACCCAACTGAAAACCCAACTGAAAACCCAACTAAAACCCAACTGAAAACCCAACTGAAAACCCAACTGAAAACCCAACTGAAAACCCAACTGAAACCCAACTGAAAACCCAACTGAAAACCCAACTGAAACCCAACTGAAAAACAGATAACCCAGAAAGCAGAAATACATTTGAGCTCAATGCCACAATGGGGAACATTCCAGGCCAAAGCAATAACATCTCCACAGACCACCAGAAAAGCTACACGTTGCGTCTTTAAAAACGCAAACTAACTACTAACTACTAACTACTAACTACTAACTACTAACTACTAACTACTACTACCTTTAATGATGAAAAATGGTCAAAAAAGCAGCAAAAAAAGATCTGATAAAACTAAGAACAGAAACTTGAAGTAAGAAGACACTTTTGGGGTCAATACTTTTACCTCAACAAAGACATTTACAGATCTGGTCATGGTCATGGCGTAGCGGACATTTGTCGATATCGCTCATTATGTTCCTGCGCGGCTTCGGTTGCCCGGTGGGTGATTGCACATGTTTTGCGCCGTGCGGCTGAGGAGGTTCCAGCTGGTCTGGTTTTGCCCAGAGTCTGGGCTTCGAGTCTGGGTTTGGAGGAGCAGAGTCTGTGGGTCTGATCCTGGTGGTTGTTTTTTAGTTTCAAGTTTTATTTAAAGAGCTATTTTTAAAAAAGATTACTACGACCGGGGAGTATTAGTGTGGCCACGGAGGGCGACTGGTTAGAACGTGTTGAGGGGGGAAAAAAAGATGACAGTGCTGTGTTGCCATGGTGCCAGGAGTAAAGTTTGAGTCAATATTAAGAAGGAACATATTTCTTCAGGACTCAAAACGTCCCAACGAAACTTGTATTGATTCCCCTTCTCCCCCAAGGTGCTGGTCCTGGGCTGGTGACAAACTGCCCGTTTGCCGCCCGTTTGCCGCCCGTTTGCCGCCCGTTTGCCGCCCGTTTGCTGCTGCCTGTTTGCTGTCCGTTTGCTGCCCGTTTGCTGCCTGTTTGCTGCCCGTTTGCTGCCCGTTTGCTGCCTGTTTGCTGCCCGTTGCTGCCCGTTTGCCGCCCATTATGCTGCCCATTATGCTGCCCATTATGCAGCTCGTTTGCTGCCCGTTTGCTGCCCATCATGCTGCCCGTTTGCCGCCCGTTTGCCGCCCATTATGCTGCCCATTATGCTGCTGCCTGTTTGCCGCCCGTTTGCCGCCCGTTTGCCGCCCCCGTTTGCCGCCCATTATGCTGCTGCCTGTTTGCCGCCCGTTTGCCGCCCGTTTGCCGCCCGTTTGCCGCCCATTTTGCCGCCCGTTTGTTTGCTGCTGCCTGTTTGCCGCCCATTATGCTGCCCGTTTGCTGCAGCCTGTTTGCCGCCCGTATTGCTGCCCATTATTGCTGCCCATTATGCTGCCCATCATGCTGCCCGTTTGCCGCCCGTTATGCCGCCCGTTATGCCGCCCGTTTGCCGCTGCCTGTTTGCTGCAGCCCGTTATGCTGCCCATCATGCTGCCCGTTTTGCCGCCCATTATGCTGCCCATTATGCCGCCCATTATGCTGCTGCCTGTTTGCCGCCTGTTATGCTGCCCGTTATGCTGCCCGTTTGCTGCTGCCTATTTTGCCACCCGTTTGCTGCAGCCCGTTATGCCGCCCGTTTGCTGCCCGTTATGCCGCCCGTTTGCCGCCCGTTTGCCCCATTATGGCTGCCCATTATGCTGCCCATTATGCTGCCCATTATGCTGCCCATTATGCTGCCCGTTTGCTGCTGCCTGTTTGCTGCCCGTTTTCCCGCCCGTTTGTTTCTGTTTGCCGCCGTTATGCTGCCCATTATGCTGCCCGTTTGCTGCCCGTTTGCTGCCCGTTTGCTGTCTGTTTGCCGCCCATTATGCTGCCCATTATGCTGCTGCCCATTTGCCGCCCGTTTGCTGCAGCCTGTTATGCTGCCCGTTTGCTGCCCGTTTGCCGCCCGTTTGCTGCCCGTTTGCCGCCCGTTTGCTGTCTGTTTGCCGCCCGTTTGCTGCCCGTTTGCCGCCCGTTTGCTGTCTGTGTGTTGCCGCCCATTATGCTGCCCATTATGCTGCTGCCCATTTGCCGCCCGTTTGCTGCAGCCCGTTATGCCGCCCGTTTGCTGCCCGTTATGCCGCCCGTTTGCCGCCCGTTTGCCGCCCATTATGCTGCCCATTATGCTGCCCATTATGCTGCCCATTATGCTGCCCGTTTGCTGCTGCCTGTTTGCTGCCCGTTTCCCGCCCGTTTGTTTCTGTTTGCCGCCGTTATGCTGCCCATTATGCTGCCCGTTTGCTGCCCGTTTGCCGCCCGTTTGCTGTCTGTTTGCCGCCCATTATGCTGCCCATTATGCTGCTGCCCATTTGCCGCCCGTTTGCTGCAGCCTGTTATGCTGCCCGTTTGCTGCCGCCCGTTTGCCGCCCGTTTGCCCTGTTTGCCGCCCGTTTGCTGTCTGTTTGCCGCCCGTTTGCTGCCCGTTTGCCGCCCGTTTGCTGTCTGTTTGCCGCCCATTATGCTGCCCATTATGCTGCTGCCCATTTGCCGCCCGTTTGCTGCAGCCCGTTATGCCGCCCGTTTGCTGCCCGTTATGCCGCCCGTTTGCCGCCCGTTTGCCGTCCGATGGATTCGTTATCTCTGTTTTAGTTGAAACCAGTCCCTCCACCAAATTTGAGGCACATTTTAACGTGTTTGTGGACGTGTTTGTGAATCACTTTGAACCTGTCTGAAAAGAGGAAACCAGCCTGGCAATTCCCAGCGTTCACATGTGAAGTGATAAACAAAACACACACACACACACACACACACACACAAAACGACTCATTACCGTCTCTGTGAATAAATATGCACTTGCACATTCAAATTCAGCAAAATTCCCAGATCAAAATGAGACCGACTCTGACAAAGATGAAACAAAACTAATGCTGTCACGTACTCAAATTTCAGACTTGAAATTGAAACCACGAAAGATAAAAATCAACACAAAATAATAGTTCTTTCTTTGTGTTGGAATGTGGTCTCGAACTAACTGCGATAAAGCTCATAAAATGGTTCAAGAAAGGTCACATTTTGTCTTGTTTGTGTGCGTTTTTTAGTATCAATAATCTAGTTTCTATAGTTTTAGCGTGTGCTTTTTCGATCCTTTTGACAACCCTAAAACAAAACTCAAATCCAGGCAAACTTTTTTACCAAACAAGCTTTTTAAAAAGACCCTCATAATCGCCTGTGAAGTGAAGAACAATGCGCACAAAGCAGGGCAGCTGTTAAAAATAGCTGGTTGCAGATTGACTGACTTGCGACTAATTTTAGCTTGTGCTTTTCTTTTTACCCTCACTGAATAAAATGTCCGTTCTGTCACTCCCGGATCCAAAAATGACACAACCGGGTCAGAGGCAGCTCTCGGTTTTTTTTGGGTTTTTTTTCAACATGACGGAACAAACGAAGCGCTCGACGACGGTAACGTTTCACTATGAGTCAAGTTTTGTCTGATTGTTTCATCATCGCGCTTAAAAAAAAAAAAGAAAAAAAAAGGGTCAGACGATATTGTGTTTAAACGTGTCAGTTTGAGCTTTAATTATCAAGCGTGAGAAATGTTTGTGAAATTAATCCCCCCCAAAAAATGCAGAAATGTCACTTTTTTACCCTTTGAATTTAAAAGTTTACAACATAACTTCTCCCTTTTTTTTTAACTTTAATCAGCTCGTTTAGCATTTGTTTTTACATGATATGAAGGTATTGCCCGCCTCTACAGGAATGTTCCACGGTGTGACATTAAAACCTGTCCATCTTGCATTTATTGCTGATGAAACCGTTACCGCGGGCCCTTTAAGTTGTCAAAAGTGTCGAGAATCAAAATGCCGATCGATGCTAAACTCTAGTATCGACCCAATGAGAATCGACAAATCACTGGGGGCTGCGTCCGAATGTCCGACCCGAGTCCCCCGAGCCCTCATTCACTACACAGTCCTGTGCTATTTTAGCAGGCTTTATGGGTCCAGTCAAGCACAGAGCGGTTCGGACACTGAGCGCGCTACTTTCTCCTCGCCGCCGGTCACGTGACTCTGGCGTTCGAGTGGAAAAGTCCTCAAAACTCAGATTAAAATAGATATATGTAATAAGTATTGGTCAAATCCGTCTGACACGCACAGATTTATGGACAAAAAATAATAATAATAATGGTGATCTCAAGCTAAGGTTAGCGGCTAACGCTAGCGACTCTGCGGCGTAGCGGTTTATTTCAGAGCGTTTTTGTTCATATTCTCTCACTGAGCTTTGTTTAAGCAGCTCTTCTGCCTCATTCAGTCTGCCGTGTCCAGTTAAAGACCTGTCGCTGTTGTTTTTCCGACTCTCGCAATGCATTGTGGTCTATATTGACCGCTTTAGTGACCACCGCTGAACACGTACTTTTCATGGTGCATTGCGTGAAGTTTTGAGTGCGCCAGTTTTTCACCTGCTGGACATTCGGACGCCACTACAAAATGGCGTGAGCCAGAAAACAGTTTTCCATTTGCCTAATCGTTCCTTGTGAACGTTGATTAATCTGTTTGTAGTTGACCGAAAACCGCGCAAAGAAAAACCGTAACCTTTCCCGATGGACAACCCTCAGCGTTATCAGAACTAGAACAAGACCACGACGTTTAAGAAAGAAGGTGCTAGTATTGACGTTCTACCGTTTAAAACGTTGACCTCAAAAGAGCGTTTTTTTATTATCTTTGTCGTATCGAGAAGTAGATTCATTTGTATCGCGACAAGACTGAGCTGAGCAATCACGATTATCGACTGACCTAACGACCTCGCCACCCCTGACGTTATCTAGCTGGACGTCTTCCGATTTGGTCCCCCTTGTATCCGAGGATTGTGGGTAACGTAGTCTCTCCTCTGCGTGACCTCGTGTTGTTCCTTCCCCGCCGTGTGTTAATGTAAACGGATGATTCAGGGCTTAATAACACCGATCGGGACTTCCTGCTCCACACCTGTGACTTCAGCCCAGGCGTAATTACAGGTGACGGGGCCCCGGGGCCAACGCAGGGGTTTTTTGGGTTTTTTTGTTTCCAGACAGCACACGGCACCACCGCAGCGCAAGACGGGCCCGCTGCGGTCGCTTCGCGTGTGGCTAACGACGGAAAAGCCATAAAATTGAATAAAATCTGACATTCCGCTTGAGTTTGTCCCCTCCTTAGTAACAACAATGATAATATTATGTTTCTACACGGCGCTGGTTTGTCACGATACTAACATTTCCAACTCGATTTCGATACTAAGGAATAGGGATGTCGAGATTAATATTCGGATTATGGATAATTGGGATTATTTGGGTCATAAAAAGTACAAACTAAATGCAAAAACACATTATTTCAGTTCAGTCTATACGCTAAAAAGTCAACGTAAAATGCTTTCACAGTATATCTGTTTGTGTAATTTAGATGTCATTATTATTTATTTTTTTAATTATGAACCTTTATTTAACCAGATGTGATGACAATATAACAGCACATAAATTTAAAACATTTTCACGGTCAAGAGACTTTTAAGGAAAGAAAATCTACATTTAAAAGCACAGATTCCCTCTTTGTTTTATTTGCGTTTTTTAGTCAAGCAAAAACCCCTAATTGAGAGCCCTAATTAAGTATATTATTAACCTAATCACTCTGCTTTAACATTCAGAAAGTTAGATTTCCACAGACGAGATTTACAATGATCAATCAGACAATTTAAATACGATTAAGTGAGAACATTGAGTATTTAATCATTACTTTGTTCAATGTTTCTTGGCTGTTACATTAATCAATCAATTTAAATCGCAGAATTTGGAGAAAATGATCAAATTCGGTATCTCACATCAGTGGAATTCTCGTTCAGAGTTAAGTTTAAGGTTTAGGTTGGGCAAAGTGGTGATCGTGGTTCAGGTGAGGATCAGTCCGTAATGTCCCGCAAAGCTCGGGGAAACGTGTGGATTATCCTGACGTGCCGCTGGTGTTTACACTGGCGCTGAAGCGACGAGAAGGGCCGAGAGAAAGCGCGGGATTACGCCGTTTCCCGATTGTGAGTTTTACGTCCGAACAGCTCCGCGCGTGCCTCTCGCTCGCCGAACGCATTCCCAGCATCCGACACCGTCAACAGAGATGAGTTTAAAAGCCCTTTTCGCAGCCCTCTGAAACCCCTTAGACGAACATTAGCATGCTAACAGACTATAGCATGCTAACGGCGCACTTCCCGCTTCTCGGAGAATAAAACGCTCCATAATTAGACTCAGAGAAAGCGCTCCGGCCTCACTTTTTGGAGCTTTTTGACCATATCCTGTTCCATTTCATTCCTTCATCATAAACATTGCTGTGTTTAGCTTCAGTCACTCGTTTTCAAATTTCCCAGTTTTGTGACGTCAAAAGGCAGAGAGGTTTGGGGAGGTGCCGCTTGTGCCGTTTTTCAGTCGGTAAAACCATCCCCGGACTCGTTCTCAGCGCTTCTGCCTCACATCACGGCGCGCGTACGTTAGCATGTCGGGGTAAGCTAGCTTTTGGTTATGACCACACGGTAATTCTCTACGCTAACGCCAATCCTGACGAGGGGACCGCCTGACCTACAAATGAATGTGTGTGTTTTTACTTCTAAAACATGAAATGTCACAGTAAATGTAAAAAAAAAGCAAGTTTAAAGGACAATAACAATACAGGAAAAACATAATATTTGTCCTTTAAGGTAATTTTGATCAATAAAAACACCTGTAATTCACTAAATGGAAGACATGAAAAGAAGTTTAACGCCCCTGAAGACAAACATGTCACAGACCACCCACCAGCAAATTTAATGCCCGCCGTTTAAACACGTCTCTTTTATGTATAATTTCACTCCACGTATGCAATTTGTACACGGCGGTTTCCTGTCAATTATGTCGGATTCAAAAACAGACGGAAATCCCCCCTCCCCCCCCAAAAAAACAACAGCTCCAAGCCAAAGCGCGCGCGTGTCTGTCCGCGCGCGCACACACTTCTCGTCGCGTTTCCCGTAACGACGCGCGAAACGGAGGAGGAGCAGAAGAGAGCAGAGACCAGGTGTAGTCAGCCGAAATGAGCCCGGATTATTTGGCAACTTTCAGATCGTGACCACAGCCTCCACATCACAGGCAGTTTCGGTAATCAAACGCAATATATCCACACAAAAATATACACCTCACGCATTTACATCTGAAATACTACTAAAAATACTTCTTAATGTTTGTATTCAAACGGAAATAACGACATGGTCAAATCTGTAAATGCCTTTAAAGTCGCACCGACACACAAAGTCAAAGTGAATTTAAATTGGAAAAAATAAATGATAATATGTTAAAAAGTGATTGAAGCGAGAGTATTTATCTTGATTTGAGTGTATTTTGACTTTACAATACGATTCGCCAATAACAACAAGCGTTTTTAGCATTTTCGCTCAACAAAATGCTCGTCTTTTTCTAATTTTATTTTGCCATTTTACGTTAGTTCCACTGGCGATCTCGTTTCACTTGATAAATCTAACTTAAAAACACTTTTTTCGACGTTATTTGAGCCTTTCGTCCGACGTTTAAGGGTTTTTTTTAGCACCGTTTTAGCAACACTTTGTGAGGAAAATCTGCTCCGAACGTTTGAAAATGATCTCTGCTCCGCCGGGGTTCGTTTCGGACGCGTGTAATCCGCAGCTTAGATGACCGCTTTTGGCCGACGCGCGCACGACGAACGCGCGGGGGGAAAAAACAAAAAGCCGTGGAAACAAGACCCTCGACTCCTTAGAAAGATTAAGACGCTGGAGTTCAGGACCAGCTCTGCTTTGGTGGTTTTAGGGCCACGGTATCTTTATTAGACAATAGGGCAGACTTGTGAGAGCGGCGTCGGAACTGAAGGAACTGTCAAACAGCAGAGATTACAAGCGGTTTACATGACGTTAGCGCAGAAGAATTTAAAAAAAAGGATAATGACCACTCTTCTGAGGACGAGTCAAAGTTAGCAAAACCTGATTTGGAAATCGGCTTTTAGTCGTTGAGTCTTAGTCGCCGACATTTGTAGCAGTCGTCATTTATCGCGAATGATGAGTTTAATCCGTCGTTTTTGCGTATGAACACACCGTTTCCGACACGTTTTCGGTGTGTTTTTTGATCGTGTGATTGTAGTCTCTCTTAGGAGTGCAGTTTGGCTCAGATCGCAGAGATACTGAAAAGGTCTTGAGAGCTTTTGCCAGTTTTGCGCCACTAAAATCGATCGGCAGGATATGTCTTTGGTTGACCAAGAATCGATTGGTCGACCAAAGCCCTAGACCCGACTTTATTCTAGTAAATGGAGTAAATGATGCTTTCCCCCACAGATTATATTGTAAAAGCAGCACGCTGAGACAAAATGGGACCGCTGTGCGCTGCCCACGTCTAATTTAAAAACATGACACCAACCGCAAACCTGGAATAAAGAGCCTGATGCGTCGTTTGAATGTTTTGTGTTATGTTTTGGGACCTATTGTTCATAAATACTGGACCGAGATTAAAGCGCAGCAGGCTTTTTATCGCCGTTACTTCAGAACTTAAAACTCCTGCAATGGACACAATGAATGGATACTTCTGGAGCAGGAAAGAAGGACATAAGAAATGGATGACGCAAACTGAGAAAACACGTTCTTTGGACAGATTTAGGACTAAACGGGACTCATACGCTGTAGTAGTAATAATAGTAGTAGTAGTAGTAGTAGTAGTAGTAGTAGTAGTAGTAGTAGTAGTAGTAGTAGTAGTAGTAATAATAATAGAAGAAGAAAGTTAAAAAAGTGTATTAAAATGTGGAAAAGTCAGAAATATCTTGCCAGTTAAAAAGGTGCACTGTGTCAATGCTTTTCCTGGAATGTTCCGCAGTATGGCATTAAACATATCCACATCTGCGCAAAAACGAGCAGGTGACGCCACCAGGCCGAGTTACGGGTCAGCTCTGTGCGCAGGCGAGTCCGAGCAATGCGTTTCTGCCAAACCCTTGCAATCGACTACGTGCAAGATTAGATGGGTTTAAATGTAATAGTGTGGAACCTTCTAGACAAATCACATCTCCATGGAGACAAGAAGAAGGTGACGGACCCTCCACCAGAAAGGTTACACAGTGGACCTTTAAATAATCAAAACATTAAGAATAAACAAACAATAACATGAATATAAATGAATTTGTGGAATAATTCAACACAAATTCAACACAGTTTAACTCTTCGTTTTTTGCAGTGCTTGACCCCCTCAAGGGTTGTTTTTCCCACGATGCCTTGCTGCTGTTTGCGTAAGCTGCAGGTAAATGGGTCGGACACACACTGGCACGGCACCGCGTTTAATTACAAGGGAAGAACGAACACGACGTGCACACCGTGAGGAGCCGCACGGACGAAGAAAGTGCTCTTTATCTTCAAGACACGGACTCCCCTCTCCCCAGACAACTCCCCTTCCTCCCTTATTTTATTTTATTTATTTTTTTTGTGTATGTGTGCGTGTGTGTGTGTGTGCTTTTCCTGGGATGAGAGGTTTTCCAAGAAGTAGTAGTAGGAAAATGAAACAACACACACGGACCACAAAAAGGAGAAGGTCAGCAATTAAAGTTGCTCCTTCAAACACCAAACTTTACAAACTCTTTTTTTTTTTTTATTCCAGTTTTAAGTAAGATCCAGTTACACAAATACTAAATAATGTATAAAACTCTACTCTGTATATTTTTTGGTATTTAACGTGTCAGCAAAATGAAGCGCGCGGTCTTTTGGGTCTGTTATATATATGCTCAGGTACCGCCCCCCCCATCAAGCCCAGGACCAATGAGGGTAAAGTACATTCGGAAATCCCAACCAATCACGGCAAACACATTCTCAGCTATTGAATTTAGCGCTAATCGCCCCGTTTCACACCTGCTGAAGTGGGCAGAGCATAACGACAAGAAGAAGCAAGACATTTAAAACTGCTTCTACCTCTTTTTCAGATTTATATGTGCAATTTTTTTATTTTTTTTTACACAGAAAATGTTTTTTTAATGGAAACATTGCAAGACAAGACGGATTTATGCGAGCAGGGGGGCAAGGTGATCGGGTTAATCGATAATCGTGATTATTTAGGTTACAATATAATCGTAAAGACAAAAAAATATATAAAATCGGGACATTTTTAGATTTGTTTTTCGTTTTTTTGATTAAATTCGTTGTTGTTTTTTGGTTCAATTAAAATAAATTTGATGATTTCAGAAGCAAAATTAAGTCCTTTCTGCCCAGCCTTTCCTCCAAAAAGTAAACCTTAAAGCAAAATGCTTTATTATCTTCTCATTTATGTCAAATTCATGTGTTACGAAAACAAAGAAGGAAAGAAATTGTAGGATTTTATTGTCGTTTTGGTCGCAATGTTAATTTTCGCGACCAATCGTCAAATCGCGATGTTTATTCTCACAATAATCGTTTCACTAAAATTTAAAAGCCAAATTTCAAATGTCTCAAGATTCACCAGTGTCATCCCTTTAAGTAGGAGTAAAAGTACGACTCTGAGAAGTATAGTTTAGTATAGACTGAAAAGATTGTGTTTTTTGTAATTAGTTTTCGGTAAAATCTGTTAAAAAAAAAAAAAAAAAAACAACAAGAATGAAAACCGAAAACAAGCTATAATCTAAAAAACACGGGACACAGCTCGAGTTGGTTTTCTCTCAGGGGCAGAAAAAAACGCATGTTCAAGAGCGCGCCGCAAATTACAGACACGAAACGCACCACATTCAAACATCTGACCAGGAACACGCGGAAGAGACTCTGGAACCTTCAACATAAACCCGGGCTAAATCTGCACGCGACGGATGATTAAGAGGTTCATTCAGCCCGACTTTAGACTTGTTTTGGGCCTCAATTTAGTCAATATTAAGTAAATGGATAAATAATATTAGTAAATGGAATATATATATAGTTGGATAAATAATATTAGTAAAGGATATAATATTTAGTAAATGGATATATAATATTAGTAAATTATAATATAGTAAGTATATAATATTAGTAATGGATATCTATCTGTAATGGATATTAATAAGTAAATATATATATATAGTAAGGATAATATTAGTACAATGTACAGTAATATTAGTAAATGATTAATAATATTAGTAAATGGATATATAATATTAGTAATGTATATATAATATTGTAAATGATATATAATATTAGTAAACGATATATAATATTAGTAAACGGATAATAATATTAGTAAAGGATATATAATATTAGTAAACGGAATATATAATATTATAAAATGTATATATTATATTAGTAAACGGATATATATATTAGTAAATGGATATTCATATTAGTAAACGGATATATATATAGTAAATGTATATATAATATAGTAACGATATATAAATTAGTAAATGGATATACATGAACGTTCTAAAAGGTTTGACTCAAAAATGGGTCACTAAGACTAAGAAAACCTGGACTAAAACAGCACTAAAACAAGGACCAAACCAGGACTAATCAAGGACCAAACCAGGGCTAAAACAGAACTAAACAAGGACCAAACCAGGACTAAAACAGCACTAAACAAGGACCAAAACCAGGACTAAAAAAAAGCCCAAATTAGAACCAAAGCCAGGACTAAACAGCACTAAAACTAGGACCAAACCAGGACTAAAACAGCACTGAATTAGGACCAAATCAGGACTAAAAAGCAGCACTAAACAAGGGACCACAAACCAGGAACTAAAAACAGCACTAAATTAGGCCAAATCAGGACTAAACAACAGCAACTAAAACAAGGACCCAAACCAGGACTAAAACATGCACTAACTATTAGGAACCAAATCAGGACTAAAACAGCATAAACAAGGCTAACAGGACTAGAAACAGCGACTAAACTAGGACCAAACCAGGACTAAAACAACACTAAACCAAGGACCAAACCAGGACTAAAACAGCACTAAACTAGGACCAACCCAAGACTACAAACAGCACTAAACTAGGACCAAACCAGGACTTCACTGGAACCTAAAATAGGACTACATCAGAAGGAGCAAACAGGAAGGATTAAACCAGGACTAAACCTGGACTAACGTAGGGCTCAACCAGTGCTAAAATAGATCCAAACCAGAACTAAACCATGACTAAAACAAGTCTAAAGCAGGACTAAAGAAGTACAAAAGCAGAACTCAAGTGGGTCTAAAGCAGGTTAAAACAGGATTAAAGCAGGACTAAAAGAGGACTAAAGGAAGGATTAAAGCAGGACTAAAAGAGGACTAAAGAGAGGACTAAAGCAGGACTAAAGTAGGTCTAAAGCAGGTCTAAAGCAGGACTAAAGCAAGTACAAATGCAGAACTAAAGTGGGTCAAAAGCAGGACTAAAGCAGAACTAAAGAAGGACTAAAAGCAGGACTAAACAACACTAAACACGTACAAAAGCAGGACTAAAGCAGGACTACTAGAGCAGGACTAGAGCAGGACTAAAGCAGGTCTGAAGCAGCGACTAGAGCGCAGGTCTGAAGCAGGATTTAAAGCAGGACTAAAGCCGGACTAAAGAAAGACTAAAGCAGGTTTAAAGCAGGACTAAAGTAGGACTAGAGCAGTACTAGTTTTTAGGACTAAAGTGGGGAGTAAAGCAGGACTAGAGCAGGACTAAAGCAGAACTAGAGCAGGATCAAAGATGGACTAAAGCAGGACCTAGAGCAGGACTAAAGCAGGACTAGTAGCAGGATTGAAGCAGGACTAGAGCAGAGACTAAAGCATGACTAAAGCAGGACTAGAGCAGGACTAGAGCAAGGATTTAAAGCAGGAACTAAAGCCGGACTAAAGAAAGACTAAAGCAGGTTTAAAGCAGGACTAAAAGTAGGACTAGAGCAGTACTAGTTTAGGACTAAAGAGGGAGTAAAGCAGGACTAGAGCAGGACTAAAGCAGGACTAAAGCAGGATTCAAAAGCAGGACTAAAGCAGGATTAAGGCAAATACAATAAGAAGGATTAAAAGCATCTAAATCCAAACAGAAGACTTAATCAGAACCAAATCAGGACCAAGCATAATTAAACCCGGGGTAGACCAAGTAAAGACCAGGACTAAAGCGGGATCGTGTTCAGACTTGCACAGACACCACATGCAAATGAATTAAACTAAACAGGGACTAAATCATGGTCAGAACACGACCAAAACCAAGTCCACATGAGGACTAAACCTAATTAAACCAAACCAGAACAAGTGTGAACGCAGCCTTTAAACAGCCACTAAACCAGGACTAAACAAGGACTAAAATAGGACTAAACCACATCCAAAAGTAAAATAGGGTCTAAACTAGGACAAAACCAGGACAAAACAAGGATTTAAGATGGGTGAAACAAGGATAGGTACTAACTAAACAAGGATTAAACTAAACCAGAACGTGGTTTAGCCACAAGAAAGTGTAAACCCTAGAACAGCACTAAAGCAAGCACTAAAGCCCAGGACTAAAGCAGGGTCTAAAGCAGGTCTAAAGCAGGTCTAAAGCAGGACTAAAGCAGGACTAAAGCAGGACTAAAGCAGGAACTAAAGCAGGGTCTAAAGCAGGACTAAGCAGGACTAAAGCAGGCACTAACGAGTCTAAAGCAGGACTAAAGCAGGACTAAAGCAGGTCTAAAAGCAGGACTAAAGCAGGACTAAAGCAGGACTAAAGCAGGACTAAAGCAGGTCTAAAGCAGCACTAAAGCAGCACTAAAGCAGCAACTAAAGCAGGACTAAAGCAGGTCTAAAGCAGGTCTAAAGCAGGTCTAAAGCAGGGCTAAAAGCTAAAGCAGGTCTAAAGCAGGACTAAAGCAGGACTAAAGCAGGACTAAAGCAGGACTAAAGCAAGGCTAAAGCAGGTCTAAAGCAGGACTAAAGCAGGACTAAAGCAGCACTAAAGCAGGACTAAAAGCAGGAAAAAGCAGGTCTAAAGCAGGTCTAAAGCAGGACTAAAGCAGGACTAAAAGCAGGACTAAAGCAGCACTAAAGCAGACTAAAGCAGGACTAAAAGCAGGACTAAAGCAGGACTAAAGCAGGTCTAAGCATTAAACAGGACTAAAGCAGGCTAAGCAGCGGACTAAAGCAGGACTAAAGCAGGACTAAAGCAGCACTAAAGCAGGACTAAAGCAGGAGACTAAAGCAGACTAAAGCAGGACTAAAGCAGCACTAAAGCAGGACTAAAGCAGGTCTAAAGCAGACTAAAGCAGTCTAAAGCAGACTAAGAGGATAAAGCAGGACTAAAGCAGACTAAAGCAGAACTAAAGGACACTAAAGC
The DNA here is from genome assembly GCA_015082035.1 of Chaenogobius annularis. Lineage (NCBI taxonomy): Eukaryota > Metazoa > Chordata > Actinopteri > Gobiiformes > Gobiidae > Chaenogobius > Chaenogobius annularis. The sequence goes on along the minus strand of BJKM01000507.1, from coordinate 217,543 downwards.
AGGACTAAAGCAGCACTAAAGCAGCACTAAAGCAGACTAAAGCAGGCCTAAAGCAGCACTAAAGCAGCACTAAAGCAGCACTAAAGCAGGACTAAAGCAGGACTAAAGCAGGACTAAAGCAGGACTAAAGCAGGACTAAAGCAGGACTAAAGCAGACTAAAGCAGCACTAAGCAGGACTAATGTAGGCTAAAGCAGACTAAAGCAGTCTAAAGCAGGTCTAAAGCAGGTCTAAAGCAGGTCTAAAGCAGGTCTAAGTAAGCAGGTCTAAAGAGAGACTAAAGCAGGACTAAAGCAGACTAAAAGCAGGACTAAAGGCAGGACTAAAGCAGCACTAAAGCAGCACTAAAGCAGGGACTAAAGCAGGGACTAAGCAGGACTAAATGTAGGACCTAAACCAGGACTAAAGCAGGTCTAAAAGAGGACTAAACCTGATTAAAAAACAAATGAAAATAGGTCTAAAATAGAATAAAACCAGCAGGTTAAAGCATAATAAAACGAGGACTAAACCAGGACTTAACCCGATATAAAATAGATCTAAACCAGATCCAAAACTAAACTAAATCTAAAATTGGACGAAACCAGTTATCAAAATGGGTGAAACGAGGAAAAATATTAACTAAACAATTAAACAAAACCAAGAGTAAACACTAGAACACTACACCAGGACTAAACCAGGACTAAACCAGGACTAAAACCAGGACTAAACAAGTCTATAAAAGGACTAAACAAGACTATAGAACAAAACCAAGAGTAAACACTAGAACAGCACTAAACCAGGACTAAACCAGGACTAAACCAAGACTAAACCAAGACTAAACCAGGACTAAACAAGTCTATAGAAGGACTAAACAAGACTATAGAACAAAACCCGGACTAAACAAGATTAACGCTGGGTTAAACAAAGTACAGAACAAAGTACAACCTAAAGTAGGATTAAACCAAACCAGGTGTGAAACAGAATAGCAAGATTAAACAAGCACAAAAATAGGACTAAACCTAATCCAAAACAAGACTAAACTAGGTCTAAAGCTGGACAAAATCAGGACTAAAACAAAACAGCTGGGTTAAACAAAGATGACACTAAACCAGCCCTAAACCCGGACTAAAACGAGGTCTAACTTGTCCTTTAACCCGCAGAAGGACCAGACCAGCGGAGCGCCGCCAGCAGAGGGCCGCCCGTGCACCACAGTTTGAGAAACACTCACAGACGGAGAGACGGCGCCGTTGGGCAGGTACGGGTCGGGCAACATGAGGAACGGGTATCCAGGGTACGCGGCCGACTTGTACATGTCAGACTGATGCTGCTGCTGCTGTTTGGACACTGTGGGGACGAGAGGGGAGAGGCATTCAGCACAATGTCAGTTAAGACCAAGAAAACTGTGGAAAAGCTGACAGAAGATACAGAAAGATGACAAAATTGCAGCGTGATCTTCCAAATAAGGCTTAAGACATTTCTGCACTTTTACGCTCAAATTTAAAACCCATTCATTTTTTGTGCGAAACTTAAACCTCACCAAAGACACACATTTTAGATGGATAAAAAAAATATGATCTAATTAAAATAGACACACTTTATTGTCAATTATTATCAATATTGCCTCTAACATAAAAAAATAAATAAATTGAATCATGTTTGTTTTTTTGTTTTTTGTTTATATATTTCTGATTAAACTAAAATATTCCATTCATTATTTTCACATATTTAAAATTCATCAGATTTTTTTTGTTTTAATTGTTTGTTAAAAAAAATAACAATAATAATTAAAACATAGAACAAATAGCAAACAACATATGTGACCTGAGCTTATTAATTTATAATTGATTGACTAAAATAGTATTTAAAATGTAATAATCAAAATTACATTCAAATTGTGTCATTTTTTTTGTTTTTTCCCTTTAATCTGTTAAAATAAAATTAATAAAAACAGATTTAATTTTACGCATAATTTAGGAAAATACAAATTACTTTTAATATTTTTAGAGACACACATTTAATAATAATAATGAGTTTTAGAGACACACATTTAATGGTTAGAGACACACATTAATGACATAATAAAATAATAATGAGTTTTAGAGACACACATTTAAAAACAAAACAAAATAAAATTAAAATATAATGATTTAGAGACACACATTAACAACAATAATAAAATAATGAGTTTAGAGACACACATTTAATACAATAATAATATAATGAGTTTTAGAGACACACATTTAACAACAATAATAATAATAATGAGTTTTAGAGACACACATTTAATGACAATAATAATAATAATGAGTTTAGAACACCAATTTAATGACATAATAATGAGTTTTTCTATTAAAAACTACAGTAGATTTGCACAAAAAGCTAATTAGTGGTTCGTGTTCCAGTTGCTCAGTCATTCTAAATGTTCCGTAACGATATAATATACTCACTGCTCCTCGTCAGTCCAGAAACACATGTAAAGCTCAAAGTCGCCTCGGTCTCTGCACTCGTGCGAAACCTCCAGACGACGAGCGCCACACGACCGGACCAAAGACAACGCGACGCCTAACTCAGGAGGCGTGAACCTGTGCTCCTCTGTGCTAAGATGCTAACGCTAACGCCGCCGGCCACGGCCAAAGTACGAGCGTGACGTTTGAGAAAAGGTCAGAAAAAAAACTGCCGGAAAAAACAAAACAACTTTAACTGGTGCAATTCCACGTTTGAGGTTAATGTGACTGGTCTTTTTTGATCGAGTCTAGTGTGAACCGAATGTGGGACTAAAGGAGATCTAAACCAGGACCAAACTAAGACTAGTCTAGAGCCTAGAAAAATAGCATCTAGAGTCAAACCAGACCAAACTAAGACTAGGTCTACGAGTCCGAAATAGACTAAAAACTAGAACTAGTATAGAGTCAAACCAGGACCAAACTAAGACTAGTCTAGAGCCAACTAAGACTAGTTAGAGCGAATAAGACTAGTCTAGAGTCAAACCAGGACCAAACTAAGACTAGTCTAGAGCCAAATAAGACTAGTCTAGAGTCAAACCAGACTAAACTAAGACTAGTCTAGAAGCTAAACGAACTAAGACTAAACTGAGACTAGTCTAGAGTCAAACACAACTAATATCTGAGAACTGATGACTGAGCTAGTCTTAGAGTCAAACCGAGGGACTAAGACTACTAACTAGCTGAGATAGTCTAAAACCAGGACAAACTGATACTTCTAGAGAACTAAGACTAAACTTGAGACTATCGTTAGATCAAACCAGGAACTAAACTGAGACTAGTCTAGAAGCCAAACTAAACTAAACTGAGAACTGAGAAAACAACTAGACTACTAGAGCCAAACTAAGACTAAACTGAACTAGTCTAGAGCAAACAAACTAAACTGAGACTATGCTAGAGTCAAACCAAAAAACTAGACTAGCTAAGTCAAACCAGGCTAAAGAGACTAGTCTAGAGTCAAACCAGACAAAACTAAGACTAGTCTAGAGTCAAACCACAACTAAACTGAGACTAGTCTAGAGTCAAACCAGACAAACTAAGACTAGTCAGAGCTGAACTAAGACTAAACTAGACTAGTCTAGAGCGAACTAAGACTAAACTGACTAGTCTAGAGTCAAACACAACTAAACTGAAGACTAGTCTAGAGTCAAACCAGGACCAAACTAAGACTAGTCTAGCCAACTAAGACTAACTGACTATCTGAGTAAACAGGACTAACTGAGACTATTCTAGAGTCAACCAGGACCAAACTAAGACTAAGTCTAGAGCCAAACTAAGACTAAACTGAGACTAGTCTAGAGTCAAATCCAGGAACTAAACTGAGACTAGTCTAGAGTCAAAGCAGGACCAAACTAAGACTAGTCTAGAGTCAAACCAGGACTAAACTGAGACTAGCCTAGAGCTGAACTAAGACTAAACTGAGACTAGTCTAGAGTCAAACCAGGACTAAACTGAGACTAGTCTAGAGTCGAACTAAGACTAAACTGAGACTAGTCTAGAGTCAAACCAGGACTAAACTGAGACTAGTCTAGAGTCAAAGCAGGACCAAACTAAGACTAGTCTAGAGCTGAACTAAGACTAAACTGAGACTACAGCCGAACTAAAACTAACCTGAGACTAGTCTAGAGCCAAACCGGGATTAAACTGAGACTAATTAATCCAAACCAGGACTAAAAAGTGATTTAAGTGAGTTCACACTTGCATTATCACTAGCACTATGTTATTTGGGACTAAACTGGGACTAAACTGGAACTAAACTGGAACTAAACCCAGGACTACATTTGGACTTCACCAGAACTAATCTGGAACTAGAACCCGTTCTTTGAACGCAAACTGGACTCAATCTAGGGCTAAAAAAGGACAAGTGTGAAAGTTATGATCTAAAAGTAAACCAAGACTATCCACAGACTAGTCCAAGTCTAAAACTAGGTCTACCCCAGGATCTAAACCAGGCTTGAACCAGGGCAAAAAAAGATCTTAACCATGAGGAACTAAACCAGGTCGAGCGGCAACGAGGACTTGGATCTAGAACTTTAAAACGGACTACTCCAGGACTAAACCAGGTCTAAAATGTAGGCCTTTTCCAGGACTAAACCAAGACTAAACCAGGATTAAACTCAATTTCAGATTTGTGCCGCGGTCGTGCTGAAATACAGCAAAGGAAAATGGACAGTTTCACAACATTTGAAAGAGAAAAGTGAAGTCTTCGTTTGGACCAAGTTCTGAAAAACGCTCCGGTTTTGAAGTCACGCGCCGTCGTTCCTTTTGGATTTTTGAAACGTTAAAATGGTTGAAAAGCACGACGGCCGAGCTGAAGATGGCTGTGAGATAGCGACACCCGCGCGCCCGTTCTCGCACCTGGGGGTCAGTCTTTGAAGTGCGCCCCGTGACCAAAACCCTCCTCTGCGTCTCCACAGGGGGCGACATTTACATTCAGTCTTGTTTTTTTAAGGCAAAACGGACCAAAACGTCGCATTTCCGTGTGTGACGTTTAGACGAAATTGCACTTGTGCGAGCAGTTTGAGCCAATCGCTTTAATTCTACCTGAGGAGCGTTTGGAGAAGTCCGTTTACTACATTTTTAGCCTAATTCACACATATTCTTGTGTCTTGCCCAAGGACACAGTGGCATTTTGCTCCTGAGTCACATTTCAACTCTTTGGGGTCACATTTCAACTCTTTGGGGTCACATTTCAACTCTTTGGGGTCACATTTTTAGATGTTTTAGATCTTTATTTAGATTCTATTGGTTTTATACTACATTTCTAGGTCTAAGTCCAGATTCCAGGACTAAACCAGGGCTGAAACCTGGACTAAAACGCCTGGAAAAGACCGAGTTTAGATCGGGCTAACTGTATTATTCCAGGACTAAAGCAAGACTTCTCCAGGTCTAAACCAGGTCTACATTAGGACTAGTCATACTTCTCGTTGGGTAATACTAAGAACCTGCAGTAAACTAGTTCTAAAACTACTATTCTAGGACCGAACTATGTCTAAACCAGGTCTAAACCAGGTCTAAACCAGGTCTAAACGAAAACAAAAGCCATATTTGTGGTAAAAACTACCATTCCAGGACTAAACCAGGTTTAAACTAAGATTTTTCAAGGCGTTTAACCAGATTATTCCAGGATTAAGGCAAGGTCTACACTAGGACTAGTCATGCTTCTGTTTGGGTAACGTTTAGTAATCGCTAACTTGTGGTAAACCAGCTCTAAGACTAAACCAGGTCGAAACTAAGACAAAAGCAGCTCCAAACCAGGGCTAAACTCAAATTAGCCTTTTCATTTTTAGAAATAAATCCGGTGTAAACTCTTCCAGGACTAAACCAGGTCTAAACTAGTACTTTTACAGAACTTTAACTAGATTTTTGCCGGACTAAATCAAGACTTTCCCAGCACTAAACCAGGTGTACACCACGAGCAGTCACACGTCTACATGTGTAACATCATTTTAGAGCAATTAACCAGTTGTAAAGGACTAAACCAGTTGTAAACCAGGTCTAAACCAGGCCTTTCACCGCACTCACCTCCATCTAAATGCTCCCGTTGTTTGTCGGACGAGTGGAAGCCCCTCTCTTCGCTCTGCTGTCCTCGTCGGACCGCCTAAAGAAACCAGAGCGGCGCTTTTATTGCACTTTGTCTCATTATCGAACACATTTATCGAACACGTTTATCGAACACGTTTATCGAACACATTTATCGAACACGTTTATCGAACACGTTTATCGAACACGTCACGTTACTCGACACACGTTATGCGAACAGTTATCGACACGTTTACAACACGTTTTATCGATCACATTTATCGAACACATTTATCGAACACGTGCGCAGTACAGTCGAGGCGGTAGCGGCAGGAGTAGTTGAAGTGGTCGTCGCGGTGACAGCAGTAGACAATGGAAGCGCTTGCACCCAACGTTAGTCCTTTGGTCTGGTCCCGTTCTGGTCCCGGTTCAGTTTCCGTCCCGTTTTTGACCTCTCGTTTTCGACTGTCGACATGTTTTAGCACGTTTTCTGTTTCCCGCCTGAACATTGTTGTCATTTTTGGTGGAATCAGCAGTAGTACTCGTTGTAGTAGTATAGTAGTAGTAGTAGTAGTAGTAGTAGTAGTAGTCGTCGTAATTGGTAGTAGTTATTGTACAAGAGCAGACATAATGAGCACTTGTATTCAGACGTACCAAAGCTTTGTCAGTGAGAGTGCGACTGACTTCTGTTCGTGTTTCCTAACGTTTACGTTTTGGAGAAATGTGCCGCGGCAACAGAATCGTTTCCCGATAATGAAGCGTCAGCGAAGTATCGGTTTATCTGGAAATCGTGATCGCGGCGTGCCCGGTGGCGGCAGTGAGACGCGGTTGCAGAAGTCATTGCAGAGATTCATCATTTTGCTTGTGAATGTGCCGCAGGTTTTTTTGGGTAAATAAATGGTATATAATATTTCAAACAAATACGAACGTGACCGCAAACGTTATTACAGTGGTTATTACAGTGGTTATATACAGTATTTATTACAACATTTATTACAGTATTTATTACAGTATTCCGCTGTAATAGTCCATCACTTTGAATCTACTTTATTTCATTTCTGTTGTCATAGCAGCGCGCGCTCTGCCGCCGGTCAAACGCACGTCAAAGCGCGTAAACTTTAACGACAACGCGCAAATTAAAGACGTTTCCGCGCTGCCGTCTCGCGTCGGTCGCAGCAGCGGCCGTTTCCTTGTCGGAGACGCGTCGTAACGCGCGGTGGACGCGGCCGCAAAAGTTGTTGGAAGTCGTGGTAACGGCAGTAGTTCTCCTGCGCCCGGTTCGTGCCGCCCCCCCCCCCCCCCCACCACCCCCGGGGGGACACCTACCGCTGCGCTCGGGCTCTGATTGATTTCCGACTCGTTGACCAGCGACGACTTGAGATCCGCAGGTCCCGCTCCGTGAACGCGTTCTCCGGTATCTTCTCCTCCTGCTCGCCCTCGTCTTTGAACGCCAACATCTCGTCGTTGGCCCCCAGGTCGTCTCCTCCGCGTTACAAACGCTGCGGCATGGCTGCGTCTGCGTGCTGCTGCTGCTGCTGCTGCTGCTGTTGTTGTTGTTGTTTGTTTGTTTGTTTTTAAGTTCTTTCACCGAACTCTCTACCGTTTCTCTACGTCCGCGGAACAACTCCCCGACAACTTCAAGCGAACGCGCCGCGGATGCGTGACGAGAAGCGCGCAGGTTTTCGGTGCCACTTCCCGTGCGTAAAAGTGCGTGAACGCGGTCCAAACATGCGGAAAAGTGACTCGCCGCTCCGGAGATGACTCGTGTTGTTGCTCCGTCGCGGATCTGAGCGCGAGACGGGGCGAGGGGGCCGACTTCAAAGGGCGCAGCGCCGGTGATTGACGGCTCCGATGACTTGTTGGGGGGGTTGCGTTCCGTGGCGTGTGATTGTTTCGAGCGCAGCTTTTCTTAAAGAGACATCGCCGACCTTCCGCGCGCAGCCTCGCCTCCTCCGCGTGCGCCCTCGTGCTGCTCCCGGTGCGCGCTCACGAGCAGAGGGGGAGAGAGAGGGGGCGGGGGTAGGGGGGGGTGCGCGTTCACGGTGTCCACGGCGCGGTCCGGTGCGCGACATGAAAGGACAAGAGGCCGCGGCTGATACTGATTGGTTACGTAAGCGAAGGAATCAATGGGCGCAAAAGGAGGAAAAATAATGGAAAAACAAATAATAACACGTTTAAAATAGAAAGATAAACATGATAAACAAAAGCGCAAATGCAAAAAGTGGTGATGGCAAAAAAAAAGGTATTGAAATCCTCGTTTCTGTAAAGTCGATGGGACGGTTTAGACCAGGCATTTCACTAAAACGCAATTTCATTTCAGATTTTACGTAACATTTTGCCCGTTCGTCCCCATTTCTTTGACTATTTTTGTCAAGTTTAGAATTGCGCTTCCTGGTGGGACGTGACCAGCAACTATGACAACGGTAGAGGTCATTTCCACAGCTGTTACCTAGCAACCAGACTGTAAACAAGAGCCAAAAGTCCATATAAATGACACAACAGTTATGATTTGACAATAATACCATAAAACGCCTTTATTTTGTCGAACTGTCAGAAAAGTGTGTCAGTGAAGTGTCAACTGTCTCTGTGTTTTCAATGGCACGTCGCACATTGATGACATCACAGAGGGATTCAGTTGGAGAACTCGGCTCTACTTCGTGTACTTTTTAAACTTTTATTTTTCAAACTTTCTTCGCAAACTGCAGCTTAACAGAAGTCAAACTATGATAAATATTTACCACAGGTTCTACACCGCCAAACTAAGTCATAGTTAGAAAAACAGGAGAGTTTTAAACTATAATAATAAGACATATCGTGTTTTTTTTCTGCTTTGTAGTAATAAAATATCTGTGGTTCATTATTTTATATTCTATGCGTCACAAAATTGCTCTAAAACGACCTAAAAACGGCTCTAAAAAAAACGAGTCCGCTGTCGTCTGCCCCTTTAAGGTACGTCATGGTAAATGCCAATTAAATAAAAGTATTGCCTGTTATCATTTGTGCCAATTCAGCAGGAATTGTGGGCGTGGTCTGTGGACGCACAATGACGCATTTTTATAACGTCAAACAAAAGTAAATGACCGCGAAGTCGATTTGAGACGAAGCGACGCCACGCGGTTCGGAGCGCCTTCGCGGCCGGGGCGTCGCGTGACATCACAAGACGCGACCGGGCGAGGACCCTAAGGTGGAGCTGGAACGTCGTCGGGATCGAAACACACACGCCATGAAGTGCGCAAAATGTCAGACTTTACAATTATATTTCAATCAGAACAATTCAAAACAATTGAATTCAAGATCTTTGTAATGGATGGAGGATTTCGTGTCAGCTGGAGGACAGTCGCGACGACAGAAGATCCTTTCGAGGGTCTTTTACGTGAAAATACCATGTGGTCAGTCGGTCTCTCGCCGCTGCGGGACGATGACATCACCGCGCCGTAAAAGCAGCAGTTCCCGACCATTAGTCTGCAGTGTTTAACATACCTGAGTTTATGGGCCGTCCTCGGGCTCCAGCGACGAGACGGCCTCTGTCATGAACGCTGCAGCTCTCTACTCCCCCTAGTGGCACAGACGGCTGCTATGAGAACAAATACCACAGAAGGGGTCATTCACATGTCTCTTGTTTGTCGATCTGTGTGTCTGAATTGAGTTCTTTCACACGAAGCCGTCCGGTGAAGCCGTCGGGACGTTTGGAAATGTGGGCGGGGTAAACTCAAACACGCAGAAATCCATAAGAATACACATGTGTTTTGATGAGTCACGCAACCGTTCATAAGCCGTTCATTTTGTGTAAGATCTTGATGAGAAATTACCACTGTAAAAAGGTCAAAAGCTCATTTGTCATCCTTGTTTACCCGAGACAGTCTCAATTTTCAGCTCCGTGTCCCATGTCCCAGCCAGATTTACATCCAAATACTTGATTTGTTCCAGTTTTAAAAAGCGATGATAACAACTAAAAAATTATAATATCGTAACAGTCGTTTTGGAAATATGCAAAATGACAATGTCGAGTGAATCTTCTGTCATTTCAACTGTTAGAAATGACCTCAAAGTGCTGCCCGGTGGCCGCAGGGTCGTGGGTTCGAGTCCCGACAAAGTACTGCATGTCCTCCCCGCTCTCTCATCCCCATTTCACGCTCACCGTTCCTGTCCAATAAAGACTTCAGGCCAAAAAGTCTGGGGAAAAAAAGACCTCAAAAAGGTTCAGCGTAAACTCCAAAACACAAAGGTGATATTTCTGCACTTTAATCATTCATGTTTTTTGTGACTCTTGAACCTCATTTTCGAACACATTCCTGGTGTATTGTGAAATTATGGTCTGCGAGGACAAAATGGGACAAAATGGGACAAAATGGGACAAAATGGGACAAAATGGGACAAAATGGGACTCTCATCATGGACCGAGTGGGCCTTAACCATTGTTTGTTTCTGTTTTCTAGGAAGTCGTACTTTTCCTATATTTTCAGTTTCAATTCGACCCAATCTGTCTTTTGTCTCATTTATTTATTTTATTATTATTTTAAATGTATTTATTAAATCTAATGTATTTATTTAAACATTTTGGATTTTGTTTTTGTCTTTGTTCATATGAATCGTGTTTTTCTTCAATAAAAAAAAATAAATAAAAAAAAAAGCTTTGTCTGTACATAAAAATTGTGTTTTTTTTAAATAAAAATAAATAAATAATAATCTTTGTACATATGAATCGTCTTTAATTAAAAAAAAATAAATAAAAAAAAATCTTTGTCTGTACATATAAATTGTGTTTTTCTTTAATAAAAAAACCCCAAAAAAATCTTTGTACATATGAATCGTGTTTTTCTTTAGTAAAATAATTATAATAAAAAATCTTTCTGTTAATATGAATCGTGTTTTTCTTTAATAAAAAAATAATAATAAAAGAAATCTTTGTCTGTTCATATGAATCGTGTTTTTCTTTAATAAAATAAAAAAATCCCATACAAATATTGTCTGCGCATCGTTATCTAGACAATAAAAATATCTACATATATCTCTGTGTTATATGGAGCAGTGCAGTCGTCACATGCAGCCGCGAGCCTCAGGTGAACCGCGGATCATGTGACCGAGGCGCACAAAGCATGATGGGAGTCTCTCAGCAGGCGCACCCCCCTACCCCCTACCCCCGCCCCTCCCCTCCCTGCTCAAACAGCTGTCTATATTTAATCAAGCCAAATAAACACGCATTTTTAACAACTCATTTATTATTTAGATTTGCATACATTAAAATCGCTCCATTTTAATCTTTTTATTAATATGCATCTGAGATATTGTATAAATTTGCAGTTTTATGTAAATACGACGCTCGTTTTCCTGGTTTGGATTTAATTCCTTGTCCCCGGCTGTGGTTGGTTGTTTCCATTCAAGTCTACCAGCCCAGATTAAGTCAATATTAAGTCACAGCACGACATTATAAATATTTCCCAATTAGAAACTCCGGCGCAGAACTGTAGCTCATTAAAGATGCATGCGGCTGAGCGGGAGGCGAGTCGGACTTTGATAGAACATCAGAACTTCCCGTCTTTGAACTGTGTTTTTTTTTTTTTATGCGTCTCGAAGTGAAGAAGTGGCAGAAAAATGCGTCTTTCTTTTTCAGAGACGTGACAAAACCTGTGGGAGGCAAACAACGCGTGCCACTGGAGTTACAACGCGGCGTCCTGAAGCGCCGCCGCACCAAACCGGAGCTGGAGGGGCGGGGCACGGAGGGGCGGGGCGCGGAGGGGCGGGGCGCGGAGGGTGGGAATGGACTTCATAAGGTTTGACCCGGTTCATGGTCGACATCTCTGCGGTTAAACAATGTAATGAAACGAAAACAGACACAAAGTTCAACGTCTTCAGAAATCGGAATAAAAAAGTAATAATAATAATGATGATGATGATGATAATATAATAATGATAATGATAATAATAATGATGATGATAATATAATAATAATAATATGATGATGACAATAATAATAATAATAATAATGATGATAATAATAATAATAATAATATGATGATGATGATGATAATGATAATGATAATGATAATAATGATAATAATAATGATGATAATAATAATAATATGATGATGATAATAATAATAATAATAATGATGATAATAATAATAATAGTCATAATCATAATAATTATAATATAACAATAATAATAATAATAATAATAATAATGATAATAATAATAATGATGATAATAATAGTCATAATAATCATAATATAAAAATAATGATAATAATAAGATAATGATAATAATAATGATGATGATAATAATAGTAGTAATAATAATCATCATAATAATAATAAGGCAACACAAACAAACCATCTTTTTTACCGTAAAAAGTGGAGGCGTTTTTGAAACATTGTTGGACGGACTTAAACGTCACTTTTCTGACACGTTATTGCGCTTTCCGCAACGTACCGCAGTCACCGAGCCGAGTTACGGGTCAGATCTGTGGCGAGGCAAGTCCACTCGCGGTAAGAATGCAGGGTTTTCCTCGGCGTGTTTGAGCAATAAAAAAGCAACGTAGTAATTAAATAAAGATCAATACGTTTAAGGTCAAACAGCAGAGCAAATGATGGGATATTATGAGTTTAGAAAAGCAGGTGGCCCACCCTCCAACAGAAAAGTTTCACCGTGCAGCTTTAACACCGTCAAATAGCTGCCCCTGATGAAGTAAAAATACAACGTAAAAAGGTTAAAAACATAGAGGAAGTACACAGTGTTTTTGACTTTCATAATAAATACCGAAACGAATAATGTGTTGACTTGTTTATTTGACTTGTTTTGATGCTTTGCCTGGAATGTTCCACAGCGTGGCATTAACTTGCTTACTTACTTTATCTTGCAGGCGTTTTTATCGCTCAAACAAACCATGAAAAACACGCATTCCTCCCGCGGATCTGACCTGTGACCTGGCCTGGAGCCGTCGCCTGCTCGTCTCCATGGAGATGACTGTATCGTCGCAAAAGTTACACAGTGCGCCTTTTCCTTTACCTTCACCATTCGTTCACAAACGCCTGTGAATAATAATCATAATCTTTGTTTTTGCATTTACATAAAATAATTAGTTTGAAGTTTGAAGTGCGGAAGAATTTCACACTCAGAACGTTTTAAGTGTGAATTTTTAGCCGAATTTTGTGTTTTAAAATTCGGAGATCGTTGTGAATTCATCATAACAAGACGTAGCAACTGCTGCAGAGTCAGTGAATCTTGTGTTTCTGACTTTGGACTGCTGAACGTGGTGAAGTCTTACTGCACAAGGGCGTCATTTTACTTTACTTTTTTTTGTTTGCGCTCTGTGTCATGTTTTTTAAAAAATTAATCTGTTCTGTTATTTTTTTTTTTAAATGAAAAACTAAAAATAGAGAACCTCAACATATTTTTCTACGGTAAAACAGTCACTTCGCCAGTATCAAAACTGAATTTCGGATGAAACACAGAAATGATTTTATCTGCATTCTTCTCTTTTAACGTGAATTTTATCATGATTATTTCTGTTTTTCTCTGCATGTAGTGGCGCTTCCAGGAGTTTGAAACAGGGGCGGCAAAACAAAAAAATTCAACATCAACGGTTTTTGGTGAACTTTGGGGGTTTCTAGCAAGTCAAGAATAACTGTTGGTAATTATAGTACAAAAATATAGTAAAATACTGTGTAAAGTTTGTTCTTCTCATTGTTGTGCAAAAAACGGCTCCATTCACACCTTTTTAGTTGTTGTTTATTTGTCAAAATAATAGAAAATTATTACAGCAAGCTCCTCCAAACCAGGAGTTATAATAAAGTCTAATTAAATAATGTTTTACTGCCCCCCCAGGCCACCCCTCTGAGCCGCCCCTCTGAGCCGTCCCTCTCCACCCCTCTGAGCCGCCCCTCTGAGCCGTCCCTCTGAGCCGCCCCTCTGAGCCGCCCCTCTGAGCCGCCCCCTGAGCCGCCCCCTCTGAAGCCGCCCCTGAGCCGCCCCTCTGAGCCGCCCCTCTGAGCCGCCCCCCTGGACCGCCCCTCTGAGCGTCCCTCTGAGCCGCCCCTCTGAGCCGCCCCCCTGAGCCCTCGATGCGCCGCCACCCTGAGCCGCCCCTCTTGAGCCGCCCCTCTGAGCCGCCCCTCTGAGCGCCCCTCTGAGCCCGCCCCCCCTGAGCCGTCCCTCTGAGCCGCCCCTCTGAGCCGCCCCTGAGCCTCCCTCTGAGCCGCCCCCCAAGGCCCACCTCTGACCGCCCCTCTGAGCCGCCCCTCTGAGCCGCCCCTCTGAGCCACCTCTCTGAGCCCCCCCTGAGCCGCCCCCCTGAGCCGCCCCTCTGAGCCGCTCGTCTCGTCTTTTCTCGTTCTGGAATCACGTTCGCGTACAAACCGCGCTCTGCGATTGCGCACTGGCCGCGGGAAAAACGCTCCGCGAGTCTAGACGCACTTTGTCCCGCGCATCTCCCGCCTCATCTCTCCATCGCGAAGAGAAAAAAACAAAACAAAAACAAACGGGGTGACGTCGTTTTCGATGGCTGTCACAGGAAAGACCGCGCGGGGGGGGTGGGGAAGAGATAACGGCCCACGCGGAACTCGTGTGAACCTGCAGACGTTCGACGCACTCAGTCAAAAGTGCAATTTAAGTGGGTTGAATCTCACAAAAACTGCAATTTGTACGTAACGCAATTTCCCCTGCGAACAACACTGTCCTGTTTCACTTCTTCATAATCCCGTTCTTTAGACTTTTACACATGTGTTTTTATTTAAATGTATAACAAACCATAAAACACACAATGCGACACTCGAAGAGACGCCGTAGTTCTGTTTAGTCCAACGGTTGTTCGATAAGTCCATTTTCAGATTGAGTGCAAAGGCAATTTGGCTCATTTTGCGAATTTCAGTTCATAATTTGGGTCCAGGGTTCAGTTTTTGGCCTTTTTCCTGCAGACACATGTTCCAAAGCAGGTATCCATTGGCCGTGTCCGTGTCAGGAGTTTTATGGCCCAGATACATAGTTCTGAAGTCAAGTGAGATTCTAGTTTTGTTAATTTTGCTAATTTTGCTAATTTTGCTAATTTCAGTTCATAATTTGGATCCAGGGTCCAGTTTTTGGCCTTTTTCCCGCAGACGTATGTTCCAAAGCAGGTATCCATTGGCCATGTCCGTGTCAGGAGTTTTATGGCCCAGATACATAGTTCTGAAGTCAAGTGAGATTCTAGTTTTGTTAATTTTGCTCATTTTGTGAATTTCAGTTCATAATTTGCATTCAGTTTTTGGCCTTTTGCTTTAATTTTGCTTCTAAAATTGTCACAATTATTATTTTTTGGTTCCTACGATTATATTATGTACTGTATCTAATTCAGTGTTTAAGATGTAATATGTAGCTGAGTGTGTCCCAAAGAGTGTCCCAAAGAGTGTCCCAAAGAGTGTCCCAAAGAGTGTCCAAAAGAGTGTCCCAAAGTGTGTCCAAAAGAGTGTCCCAAAGAGTGTCCAAAAGAGTGTCCCAAAGTGTGTCCAAAAGAGTGTCCCAAAGTGTGTCCAAAAGAGTGTCCCAAAGAGTGTCCCAAAGAGTGTCCAAAAGTGTGTCCCAAAGTGTGTCCCAAAGAGTGTCCCAAAGAGTGTCCCACAGTGTGTCCCAAAGTATGTCCCAAAGTGTGTCCAAAAGAGTGTCCCAAAGAGTGTCCCAAAGTGTGTCCAAAAGTGTGTCCAAAAGTGTGTCCCAAAGTGTGTCCTAAAGAGTGTCCCAAAGTGTGTCCCAAAGTGTCCCAAAGTGTGTCCCAAAGTGTGTCCCAAACGAGTGTCCAAAGAGTGTCCAACCAGTGTGTCCAAAGAGTGTCCCAAAGAGTGTCCCAAAGAGTGTCCCAAAGTGTGTCCCAAAGTGTGTCCCAAAGTGTGTCCAAATGTTTAAAAGAAAAAGTCTCATTTTTCCCTGCTTTTCTACACTTTTCTTGAGGAGGAAACAGAATTCTTTCATTATTATGAGAGTAAATGTGAGAAGCTCCTCCTTTTTCAGAGCCAACTGGAGTTTGAGACTTAATAATCCTTAAATTGTTCACGCCTTAATTTGACCATATGACGATGCTGTGGGATTCAATCATCTGAACGTAGTAAAAGTAATTTTAATGCTGGATAAACGGATGTTTTATTCAAATTTCCTTCTTGTTTTCGCTCTGTGGTTTGTGCGTTGTCTGTAGCGGCACAGATGTGGTCTATCAGTTTGCACTTGCACTTTTAGGAAACTGCTTCAGATGGAAAAAAGCAAAGGTTACGTTCTGGTGTTTTTCAGAAAAGAAACCAAAAACCCAGAAACGTGAGAAAAAAATGTTTCTTTTTTTTCTTTCTTTTTTTTTAAAAACTTTTTTTTGTATTTAAATTTTTTTTTAAATAATTTTTTTGGTAACTGTTTTAAATCATCATTATCATTATTTTTTATTTTTCAGTCACGTCTTTACCAGTATTTAAAAGTGGAAAAAAGCTGTAACTGGAACTTTTCTCTTGCTGCCAAAAGCACATTCTAAACATGTCTCGTTTCTATTGTAGGAGTTTTATGTCCCAGATACATTTTTACAGTTACAAATGGGAGGTTCATGTTGAGGAGGGTTTGCTTTAATAAACAAAAAATAACATATCGATCCCAAAACGCATGATGACAATGTTTTTTTTTTAAACGGAAAACGATTCACATTTAAAAAAAGAATCAAGCCTGTTTCTTACATTTTTGAAGAAGTTCTGAGCGTGTCTATCTCCATGGAGACACCAACCAAAGCTACAGGTCATATCTGTGGAGAGGAGCGTTCGCTCACTGTAAGAATGAACGTTTTTCGAGACTGAGCAATAAAAACGAACACGTTCTTGAATAAATGCACGCTTAATGCCGTGCGGTGGAACAATATGGTATGTTTTTTTCACAAAATAGAGAAATCTGCGTGGAACTCCCTCGCGCTGTCGCGGCAAACAAGTGCAAAGAATGAGTTGAGCTGTTGCCAAACCACTCGATTGTTCGCGTCTTCAAAAATAAAACTGTACTAAAGAGCTGGGTCTAACCACAGGAGCAGGCCTCAGGAGCACCGAGGAGCCGCGCTGGAGTTATTTACAGACATTAGATTTGTATCAGTCGTGTGGTCGCGCTATGAAACCGCTAAACTGCAGCGCGCCTCCAAGGAAATGTACTCTCTTTCTTACAGACGTTGCATCTCCAAATTTAGAGGAGCTGTGCAAACGTGAGCACCAGCGACAGAGAAGTTCACGGCTCCATGAGCAGAACTCCTGTGTGAGAGACCTGCTCATGAACGTTCGGCGTCTTCCTTCAGTACATGCCAGAACTTTTCCAAAAGTAGCAGTTGATGGAGTAAGTTGTTAAAGTGCAACAGTGTCGTCCTCGGCCTTTGAAGAGCCTTTCGAGGAGGTATTCTAAAGTACACGGATAAGTTTGATCTGTGGAGGAGGAAAGAACTGTGCTTTTGTTCTGGTAACAGTTTGACTTGTATCAAGCAGATAACGTTCGTCCAAAAGCAACTTCAAAAACACACATTTGCATTAAAACCTTTTGTGTCAATTCATCTCTTTGTTTTGACGTGTACGATTTTCCCCAAACTGAAAATTGCTTTTTTTCTTGTTTCTTTTCTGACTAATGACAATGAGTCTTAAATTAGAGCTCATTGATCAAGTATCAAAGGTTTGCACTGTAATAAACATACAACACACTGCTTTTAATGCTTGAATTCTCTCTCGCTACTCTTTTAGCTTTTTGCATTAATTGTTGCTTAGTGTTTTTTAACATTGTCTGGTTTTATTACTTTTATGTTCTATTAAAGTGTCTTGAAAAGCGCTATATAAATATTGTTTTTTAAATTATTATATTTTTATTATTATTATTATTATTATTATTATTATTATAATATTATTATTATTATTATTATTATTATTATTATTATTATTATTATTATTATATATTATTATAATGTTAATCTTGATATTATTATTATTATGTATGTTTAATCTTGATATTATTCTTGTTATTATTATTATGGTTATCATTATATTCTTGTTATTATTATGGTTATCAGTATAGTCTTGTAATAATTGTTGTTATTGTTATTAATGTTGTTATTATTGTTATATTCTTTTTCTTCATCTTCTTATATTATTATTATCTATTATTATCATTATTATAAGATAAAGTACTTCTGTAGATGGGGAAAAAAAGTATACATCATTGTAGTCACTTACACTGCCTGCAGGAGCAGATTTGTCATTATTAAGTGTAAACTCCAGAGTCTTGACTCACTGCAGTGTTTAGAGGAACTTTTCAATGGTTTAAAGAGAAATTCAAATCCATTATGGTTATTTGAGCTATTATCGTTATTCAAAAGCGGCCTATAAAGCGAGTTTTAACCATGGTAGAATCGTTTTCTTTTTATTCACCTGCTCGGAGTTGGAGTCAGAGTGATTTAAGCATGTTTGAGTCATTTTCCAGCAATCAAGACGCTCCAAAAATCAGCGGTTTCTTTCATTAAGTCACAAAAAAAAACATAATAATGAGTCATAGATTATAATATTTAGCAGACAAAAGCAAATGTCTTCTTTAAGTCGTCTTAAAGCAGCAATAGAGCTCCCCCTGCAGCTCTCTTTTGAAAATACAACGTCAGAAAACAGGCCCGAAAACGGGTTAGGGTTCGACAGTTAAGACAGTATTTTCACATACAAAAACCTTTTACATTTGCCAAATATTAAAAAAAAAGAGCCAGGGTTTCTCAGGAGAGTTGTCTTGCAAGGGTGTTATTCCGGTCAAAGACAGCAGGGGGCGCCGACAGACACTTCAAAGGCCCCAAAATACATATTTAACCATCACAGGGACTTTCAAAGACGTTCAATAAGGTCAAAATGTTACTAAGTGCTGCTTTAAGGCGCCTATTTATCATAAAAGTAGCTCTTACAATCAGACCGCTGTGTGCTGTCTGCATCTAATTAAGAACTACATTTCTTTGTCAAGGTTTTAAGTCGGGTACAGCCTGTTTAATTGCACGAGAACACATCTTTAACCTTGAATGTGGAAGTAACTTTTTCTTTCTTTTTTAAGTTAACACTCAGCTCTTTCACTGAACTGAATCTTAACATTTACCTCGGACAGCGGCGGTTACAGTTTGTGCCAAGACAAACTGGAAACGGCAGAAATCACAGTTCAAGAGCCGCGTTAAGGATCTGGTGAAATGAACAGACCACACACTCTTCTCCTGCGCGAGGACTATACATATATACAGGAGTGAGTGATACGCCTGAGGGAGGGGAGAGAGAGGGACAGGGGGGAGAGGGAGGAGAGAGAGGGGGAGAGCGAGGGGGAGGGAGGGGGAGAGAGAGAAGAGGAGAGGAGAGAGGGGAGAGGGAGGGAGGAGGGAAGAGGGAGAAGAGAGAGGAGGAGGGGAGAGAGGGAGAGGGGAGAGAGGAGAGGGAGAGGGAGAGAGGAGGGGGAAAGAGGGGGAGAGAGGGGGAGAGGGGAGAGAGGAGGAGAGGGGAGAAGGTGAGAGGAGAGAGGAGAGGGAGAGAGAGAGGAGAGGGGAGAGAGAGAGGGGAGAGAGAAAAGAGGGGGAGAGAGGGAGAGAGGGAGGGAGAGAGGGAGGGAGAGGGAGAGGGGAGAGAGGGAGAGAGGGGAGAGGGGAGGGAGAAGAAGGGAGGAGGAGGGAGGGGGAGAGAGAGAGGTGGGGAGTGGGGAGGGGGGAGCGAGGAGAGAGGGAGAGAAGGAGGAGAGGAGAGGGAGAGGAGGAGAGAGGGAGAGAGGGAGAGGGGAGGAGAGGAGGAGGAGGGGAGAGAGAGGACAGGGAGAGGAGGGGGAGAGGAGAGAGGGAGAGAGGAGGAGAGGGAGGGGAGGGGAGAGAGAGGAAGAGGGAGAGGGGAGGGGAGAGAGGAGAGAGGGAGAGAGAGAGAGGGAGAGAGGAGAGAGGGGAGGGAGAGAGGAGGGGAGGGAGAAAGAGAGGGAGAGAGAGAGGAGGGAGAGAGAGAGAGAGGGAGTGAGAGGAGAGAGGAGAGGGGAGAGAGGAGGGGGAATGGGGGAGAGGGAGAGGAGAGAGGGGGAGAGAGGGGAGAGAGAGGGGAGAGAGGGAGGGGAGAGAGGGAGGAGAGGAGAGAGGGGAGGGAGAGAGACAGGGAGAGAGGGAGAGAGGAAGAGAGGAGAGAGAGGGGGAGAGGGAGAAGAGGAGGGGGAGAGGGGAGAGAGGAGGGGAGAGGAGAGGAGAGAGGGGGGAGAGGGGACAGGGGAGGAAAGGGAGAGAGGAGAGAGGGAGAGAGAGAGGGGGGAGAGCGAGAGAGAGAAGAAGGGTATCGTGAGCGGGGAGAGACGGGGATAGAGGAGAGACGGAGGAGGGAGATTGAGGGAGGGGAGCGAGGGGGGATGGGAGAGGGAGAAGAGACGGAGCGGGAGAGAGAGGGAGAGAGAAGGGATGGGGAGAGAGATGAGGGGGAGAGAGATGAGTAAGGGGGAGGAGTTTGGGGGAGAGGGAGAGAGAGTGGGCAGAGGGGAGAGAGAGGGGAGAGGAAGGGGGAGAGAGGGGAGAGGCAGGGGGAGAGAGAGGAAAGGGCGAGAGAGAGGGCGGGAGGAGGTGAGAGAGAGGAGAGGAGAGAGAGAGCGTGATGGGGGGAGAGAGGAGGTTTAGGGGGAAGAGGAGAGGGGGAGAAGAGGGAGACAGAGATTTATGGGGGGTGAGGGGAGAAAGAGAGAGGGTGAGAGAGGGAGGGGGGAGAGAGAGGAAGGAGAGAGGAGGAGAGAGAGAAGGAAGGAAGGAAGAGAGGAGGGGAGAGAGAGCAGGGAGGGGAGAGAGAGAGAAGGGAAGGAGAAGAGAGGAAGGAGGGCTGAGGAGAGGAGGAGAGGAAGAGGGGAGAAGAGAAGAGAGGGGAGGGAGATGATGTGGAAGAGACGGGGGAGAGGAAGAGAGAGGAGAAAAGAATTGTGAGAGATGAAGTGTGAGGAGGGAGGGAGGGAGGGAGAGCATGGAGGGGGACAGGGAGGTAGGAGAATGGGAGAGAGAGGGGGGAGCATTGAGGAGGAGGAGAGAGAGAGGGATAGGGGAGAGAGAAAGAGAGATAGAAGAGAGCGAGAGAGAGAATAAGGGTGAAGGAGTGAGAGGATAGAGAGAAAGAGGGGGGAGTATTAACAAAAAATGACGGGGGAGAGAGAAAGAAAGTATAAGGGAAAAGAAAGAGGGGAGAAGGAGCGAGAGAAGAGAGAGAGAGAAAAGTTCCAGGCGCTTTAGGCCGTTGCTATAGGCGAATGAGCCAAAAGACAAACACATAAAACCAGAGGATAGGGAATGAGGGGGGGTGCAGGGTCCGTGAGGGCAGGAGTCTGAACAAAAAACACATTATTATTAATAGCTACTTCCTGTTTTACTTTTGACCCAGGACCAGAGGACTACTCTAAAACCACACGCCCAAAACCACCTACAAAATAATGGTCAGGAAAACTGTTATATATTTAGGAATTTGGCCCTAAAATCATAAAGAAGCCGTATAATTTCACTTCCTGTTTGTAATTGATGACATCACACTAGGAAATTACCGGAAAAAAACTCACGTCCACTGTTTTTAAATTTATTTGACAATTAAAAATATAACAGAAAACAGAAATTTATTTAGTTGAATTAATGTTTAGAGAGTCAAAAAAGTTTGCTTTTTTTTTGCGTGTACATTTCGGCACAAACTGGAACCGAGCGCGCGTCCCTGTTGTGATGTCACTTCCTGTCATTTCCCACAGATATTTTCAACGTTTTCTCCACAAATACCTGCTCGATTGGTGTAAAACGTACAACAGATATAAATACACCAAATAAAGGCAAAAATAAAACTGTCATACGCCCTTTAAGAAAATCAAACATACCTGTAACTTTACCTGGCGCCACCTGCTTGTCTCCATGGAGCATTGCAGGTAAAGCGATGGCATCTCTCACCGGCCTCCAGTCGCCGGAGTTCAACTTTTATTCGGTTGAAAATGTCTTTAAAAAGCAGGAATAATCGTTTGGACTAGTCGACAACTAAAATACTAGTCAGTGACCCGAAGGTAAAGAAGTTTAAGTCGTGGGATTCATGCGATATGTCGGACGAAATTACAATTGCAGAAAAAGTACACCAAAACCTCAAATCTTCAATAATTTCAAATCATAAACGCCGAAAAAAAGAAGAAAAGACAACATTTTTTGGGGGATTTGTGTCAGGATTCTGGGCTCCAAACACTCTTTGAATTCAAATTATGAATGCGTTTACGACCAGACGCATGGATGAATTTGAGTATTTTTGATCGCAAAAGCAATTTCTTTGATTTCCTGATTTGATTGGCTGATTTATTTGCTCAAATAAACTGGAATGGATCATACATTTTCGGCGGTGTTATCCTGTATAATCATGAAAACTGTTACGGGGTTTGGCTTTATAATATAAATAAAATAAAATAAAATAAAAGTGTTAAATAAAAGTAAATAAAATAAAATAAAATAAAATAAAATAAAATAAAATAAAATAAAATAAAATAAAATGTAAAATAAAATAAAATAAAATAAAATAAAATAAAATAAAATAAAATAAAATAAAAATAATAAAAAATAATATAAAAAATAATATAAAAATACAAAATACAAAATAAAATAATAATAATAAAAAAATTATTAAAATAAATAAAATAAATAAAATAAATAAATAAAATAAAATAAATAAAATAAATAAAATAAAATAATAAAACCGTTTTTTTATGAACAAAAAATGTATAGGAGTGTTGCACAATTAATTGAATCTGTTTTTGTTTTCATATAATGAGAACAAAACTAAAACTAAATAAAAGCCAACAGAATCAGAGACAGAGAGTGAAAAAGGGTAAAAAGAGTGTTCTGTAAAGTCAGTCTGTACAGTACAGACTTTTGTTTCATTTGTCCATTTTCTGCAACGTCACGACTAAAGTTTATAAATGTCTGATGTTATTTCAGACCCTCTTCTTGTTATTGCTTTGGATTTGTAGCGCATTTTAAAGTTAAAACTCACAGTTTACAGTAAAATTTACATATGCCCACAAAATGGTGTAGAACCTGTGGTCAATATTTATCATAGTTTTACTTCTGTTAAGTTGGAGTTTGTGAAGAAATTTAGAAAAATAAGACTTTAAAAATGACAGGAAGTGGAGCTGCGTTCTTAAAACAGAATCCCCTCGTGATGTCATCAACGTATGCGACGCGCGCCGTTGAAAACACAGAGACAAGTTGACACTTCACTGACACACTTTTTAAACCATCATTCAACTAAAATAAAGGTGTTTTATGGTATTATTGTGTGTCAAATCATAACTGTTGTGTCATTTCTATTGCTTTTGGCTCTTGTATTTACAGTCTGGTTGCTAGGTAACAGCTGTGGAATTACCTCTACCTATGTCATATTTGCTGCTCATGTCCAACCAGGAAGTACAATTATAAAACATGAGAAAAATGGTCAAACGAAAATGGGGGACATGGCACGGGCAAAATGTTACGTAAAATGTATAAAATAAAATCGGTGTTCACGGGCGTTTTAGTCAAATGTGACCTGTCACAGTGAGTTTTAGTAGCACTCTGTCCCTTTGACAAGCTAGTACCAGTCCTTTGACATTGTTCCACCTCTTGGAGCTGGGCCTGGGGTTTGGGTGAGGATCGGGGTTTTTTTGTTTTTTGGGGGGGCGCGGGCGATAGGGTCCTTAGGGAGGTCTTCGGGGGCTGAGGGTTTGAGTTTGTGGTTCAGCCCAGGATGTGGAGCGCGCTGATGGACGATGTTTAGAGATTCAGGGCGTGGTCCGCGAGCAGGAGAAGGGTCTATTATTAGTTGAATGTGAGTTGTTCGGTATGGAGATTTGGAACCAGTGAAAATAGTAACGCGTCAGAGTCGAAACACGAGGACAGACGACTTCACGACGGAGGAAACAGGAAGTCTTCATTCTTTTTTATGACATTTTGATTGAGAAAAATGACACTGTCTTTGTTATTAAAAAGTATGATCAAAAAAACTATTATTTCTTTACGGTTGAATTGTCACAGTTAGTCGATTAATGAACCAAAACAGTGGATTTTATTAAGTACAATTACATGTCTTCTACTACTTTACTACTACTACTACTTACTACTCCTCAAAAAAGTACAGTTTACTCAATAATATCAGTATTTGCTTCTTGCCACTTCTGATTATCAATATAGAAATCATTACAGACATTGATATTTGGTTTGTTGTCGTGCGATTTTTGTCTTTTCTGTTGAACAACCAGAAATGCCTGTAACACTTTGTAATAACACGTTTAATAGCCTTAACAAAGCATGAGCACCCGATGAATGAATTAAGAAAGATTCAGCTTTAGTACTTAATTATTACCCTAACTCCCATGATTAAGTAGTTCGTAGGCCTGAATCAGTCTTCATGAACTATATTGTGGATTGTGATGTAGGTCGTTGTTCATGCTTTATTAAGTTGGTGTTTATTACAAAGATTTTGTACCGAAAAGAGCCGTGGACAAATGTCCCCGCTCGTTGTTTTCTGTCATAGTTTTCAAATACGCCAGTAAACGCGCAGCGTTTGTCCGCTCAGTTTGAACCCAGCTGTGTCTCTGGTCAGTCCGTGCGGTTGGTCAGCGCAGACACAGACACACTGCCCTCTGGAGGCCACCAGCAGAACTACTGTGAATGCTCCGACCTGCTCCGCAAATGCAAATGTGTTTACAAGGACTTCTGATTGGATTGGTATCAAGTTGCTTGTAACGGAGGGTTCATTTTTGGCTTCAGTCGGACGTAAATGGCCAGGCTCGACATCTGTGGATTACTTTTGGATATTTCTTAAAGTCTCTGTGACACTTTGGACGACGCATTTCACTAAAACGCAGTGAACACAATTATATTTCAGACTGGACTAAACATTTTGTTCCTCCCCATTTTGACCATTTCTGTCAAGTTTATAATTGTACTTCCTGGATGGACGTGCGCGACGAATATGACATGGGTAGAGGTCGTGCCACAGCTGTTACCTAGCAACCAGACTGTAAACAAGAGCCCAAATCCATTTAAATGACACAACAGTTATGGTTTGACACACAGTAATACCATGAAACACCTTTATTTTGTTGAACGATGGTTTAAACTGTCTCTCTCTGTGTTTTCAATGACACGTCGCGCATTGATGACATCACAGTTTTAGAACTCAGCTCTTCCTCCTGAAATGTATTTTATTTAAAACAAAAAATATATATATTTTCACAAATGACAACTTAACGGAAGTAAGTGCCCTCCCACCAAATTAAGTCATAATTAGAAAAGCAGGAGAACCTTCAGATCAACTTTATTCAAAAGTCTTGAAGAAAATACTAAACCACAATCAAGAAAACTGCCTCAGTTCATTGTTTTTCCAATGAAAGGGTCCGCAACATGTTTATGTGACGCCCACTTGGATCCGGGAGTAAATTTCCCATAGACTTTTGAAAATAAATAAATAAATGCGTTTGAAAGCTCGCTCGGGGCTGATTGCGATAAAACACTACGAGAACTGCATGTAATTGTAAATAATATCTGTTTTTGAAACTTTGAAACAGAGAAGTTGATTTGAAATGTGTTTATTTGACTAAAAAGAACGGCGTAACATAATGCAACATAAAACTGAATAATAATAGTAAAATATTAAATAAAACATGACATCCTGGAGAGAAAGGTGTTGGATTAAATAAAATAAAAACAGACTTTGACTAAATATAATACAAAATGCGCAGCACAGCCGTGCAAACAGATACATTCTGGAAAAGTCAAGAGGAAAATGAATGGGAAATGTAGCAGCTTCGAAGTGACGTTTGATCCTTTTTCACTCCGGCTTGAACATGAAACCACCTTCTGTTTTCTATAGTCTCGTTCTTCCTCATATTCCTGACCTGCGATTATCTTCATCAAGTTTCCAGTTGACCATTTTGTCGAGATCGATGTCATCGATGAGTCGTGGAAAACGTGATTTCAGCCACTTTGGAGTTTGTCTTCACAGCAGACTTTCAGCTCCACAGGGAGGCTTTGTCCAGGGCCACCTCAGTGGAGGAGCAGAGGCTCTACTCCGAGGCACCCAGCGGAGGACACCCTTTTTGGCCGCTTGCATCTGCCATCTTGTCGTCGGTCATCACCCAAAGCTCATGACGAGGTAAATCCACTCTCACTTCCTGTAACCTTTATTTGTCATTTTTTATTCACAAACTACAACTTGAATAAATAGTACTGAACATTTACAACTAGTAAACAAGTTCTAGCCAATCGAACTTGATAATGATAAGTAAAACGTTTAAGCTCATCTTGCGTTCATTGGATTAGAGGCGTTTTTAAAGCTTAAACACACATTTTCTGCTCCACTGTCTCGTCTCGACGCCTCGGTTTCCTGTCCACATTCTCGCCGCGGTTCAAATGCCTTTCGACCCTCGTTCTCCCGCTGAACAAACCATTTCATTTAATGACAATCTCTCTTCTCCAAACTTCCGGCTCCTTTTAAAACGCCCGCCCGCCCCTGGCACAATGAGTCGGACCGACGCCCGCTCTTTTCCCACTGTAAATCACTGTAAATGTCTGACTCTGACCTCAGTTGTTTTGGTGTTCCAGACTGAGGCAGATGAGAGGGACCAGTGGAGGCGCTATAGAGTCGAAACACAAATATTTGGCGTTGAGGAGTTTCATTTTTCCTTTCAAGTGTTCATTAAGAAAGATTATTTTTTTGGCAATGATAAAATAAGTTCAGAGCAGTATGTGGTTCAGTTGTAAAGGTGCGTTATGTAACTTTTCTCCCACAAAACTCAACTGGAAATGGAAATCCCTCTTTTAAGACGTTTCTTGGTAAATTATAATGTATTTTAACTGGGGCTGGGAATCACAGGGCCCCTCACGACACACGGCTCGCGATACGATAATATCACGATTTTGCGATAATCGATATATTGCTTATCTCTACGATATATCAACATTTTTTAAAAAGAATCCACTTTTTAAATTTTTTTTATTTTTCATATATGTACAAATATAAACAATGAACAGAACCAGAGGGCTGGACAATTTAATTATTTTTTTTTAATTGAAAAATTAAAAATTAAAAATTAAAAATTAAAAATTAAAAATTAAAAATTAAAAATTAAAAATTAAAAATTTAAAATTTAAAATTAAAATTAAAATAATGGAAGAATAACTAATGACAACTACAATTAAGGCACAGCAAGTCCAACAGTCAATTAGCCATTTAGTACAAAGTTGATCAAATTTGTCCATTTCCAAATTTAGTTTTTGTTTGATGTTTCTTATTTATTTATTATTTTGGTCCAGTCTTTGGTCGTCTGTGAGGTTTGTGCCATCCACTTATAATAGCCTTTTTCCCGGGCCCCTAAAAGTATGTTCCAAAGGTATCCATTCACTGTGTCCAATGGTCAAACCACGACCTGCACAAACACCAAATGAAACATGTCAAAATGTCAAGTTTCCTTTCTTTAAACAAGAACAAATGGATTGTTGCATGTCTTAAAGGCTGAAACGTCTCTTTGTTTCTCTTATTTCAGGTGTTTTCAAGCTCGTCCGTCCTCTGAGATTATAACCGGCTTGTCTGTACGTGAAACTTCTTAGAATATGGAACGTAAATTGCGCAAATCAACAATACCAGTATATCCTATTTGAGCATAACTAATGAGTTGCTTTATTGTATTATACTTATTTCATTGATATTTTACCTGTTTGAATAAAGGTTCATAAATACAACGCAATAATTAACAGCAGAATAAAGAGTAATGCACAGAAATAACAGCAAATGAACCACTTTAAAGATGTAAAATTGGCAGCTATAGCTAAAGATGAGTTTAGCGTTATTTATGAAGCGCTGGCTGTGCTTTTCATCTTGAAAGGCACTTGAAGACAACATAAAGGCGTATATATCTGAGGCATGTTGTCGAGTGGGAGGCAGTGGGTGAATGTGGTGAGCGTACGTTGGCTCGAGGTTTGGCATTTCACAAACCGTCAAACGCTCTCGACTGTGTCTTCACCGTCGTCGGGCTGAAGACACCTTCAAGGACGAGGTTGCACAACCATCAGTGGAACGAGGAGTATTTTTAAATCCTCTCTGGCCGTTTCTTCCACTGGAACAAAAAAAAACAAAAAAAAGAAGGAGGAGACGCTGTGAAGGCGTCGCCGGCGGGTTTTGTGGAAGCGCTCGTCCTCCAGAGAGTGGTGACGCGATCGATTCCGGACCAGCGCGCTTAAACTAGAACAATAAAGGTTTAAACGTTTTTCCAAAAGGGCACGTCGAGTTGTGCAACTTTCTGCACAGAACTGAGATGTTGAGCCTGCTTCACGCTCGTAGGCTGATGCTTTTGGTGTTTTAAGACGCACACGTCGTCGATTTTTGCCCCCCAAAAAATTACGCCATTGTATTTACAATACAATGGCGTATTGTAAAAAATGAATGATGATGAATAAAAGTGGTTTTCCAGAAGTTGCTTTACTGTTTTGTTCATAAAAAGACGCAGCGCTTATGCTCCGACATTCTTTTATTCCAAAAATGCTCCTCAACATTTCTCTGAGTGGCAGAATTATGGGCAGCACAACTAACAAAATGTGTTTATTTGGGGTTTTTTGGCCTATTTTTTGTCTGTAGTTTCTCCGTCGTTGCTTAGAGCTTTGCTAGCTTGTTGGCTAACGGCAGCGGGAGCTAAAGGACACTTCAACTCGCCTTACAACAAGTAAATTCCTCATGCCATGGACACAAAAACATAATAAAAGTAATGAGATCAACTGTGTGCGATCCCAAAGTCTGCGTCAGTGGTAAATGCGATGTAGCTACAGCGTTCCTGTTGTTTATCTGGTTTTCTACAACTGTTTACTTTAGTTTCTTCTTTTTAGTTGTCAAGTTCAAACTAAATATTTAGCAGAGTTGTAGACTTTTATATTTGTTATTTGACCTGTCGCAGCTCTTTCACGTTTTGCTTGTGTTTTGAGCTCCTACAGGAGAAAATGTCATCGCTCATGCGTTTTTGCCACTCACTGTGAAACGCGCTGTGCCGGATTTTCACTGTTTTGAAACGTGACAAACAGAACGAATTCATATTTACACGTCGTCTGTTTTGCCCCAGTACAGATACATACAAAAAAATTAAAATGTGAAAATGTGACCGCAGCACTTTCTCTGCGTCTAATTACAAAAGCGTTCTGGTTCTCAGGGAAGCAGGAAGTAGCACCGTTAGCATGCTAATGTTTGCTAGCTTTACCGTCGCGGTAAAACTCACTTTGGGCTCTGGAGATTCGTGAAATGGGCTCGTAAACTCATCGCTGGGAATACTAAAGGATGCTGCGAACACATTAGACGAGCAGGCGACAAAATGTGGCGCTGCGAAGAGTTTAAAACAAACTATTTCTGGGGTTCACGTTTCAAAACAGTAAAAGATCTGCGGCCTTATGCGGCTTGTGATTGTAATTGTAATCTTTCTCTTTTTAAAATGGTCTTAGCTGTGTCTGCACTTTTTAGTAATAGTTTTACTCATTATTATTACTTTTTAAATGTAGTTTTTGGCATCAAATGTACCACGGCATTGACAAAAACGAAATATTTTAGTTGATGAAATGAACAATGCTGCTCGACTTCGGAGATGAGAGGAGAGCACAGAACAACAAAAACAACAAACAGAACAAGAAAAACAACAACAAAGAAAGGGAGAAAGAAAGAAACAGAGCGAGAACGAGAGAGAAATCATCCAAAGAAAAGAAAAGAAAAGTCCCAAAGTCCGTCAAATTTGTCCATTTTCAAATTAAGTCCAAATGTGACATCTTTATTTTGTCATTTTGTCATTTTCCGTATGTCAGTCCAGTTCTTGATCATCCACTGTTTCCCCTGCTGCCAGAAGCATGTTCCAGGTATCCATTCACTGTGTCCATGGAAAGAGTTTTTTTATCTGTATATCTTGTGTTTGTTTGTATCATTTTTAATTATGACAATGTTTTTATGAGTTAACGGGGCGCTCTCGTAAATGTCCCTCCCTGTATGAATAAAGGTTATAATAATATGAATAATTTGGAGGGAAAAAGGCTTTGCAATTTCGTGAAACTGAATGAATGAATGAATGAACACTAGACAACTCAACGTAACAAAGAATAAGTTCCCAGTGAGTTGCTCTAACCTCTTCTTAGCTCTCTGATGTAGATGCAAATGTCTGTCTCCCTGAGTGATTCCTTAATACTTTTATAATTTAAATGATATTCCTTTAGTATTTTACATTTCCAAACCTCTCAGTATCTGTCCATCTGCAGACTGCGCTGTTTGAACCAGGTGCACGGCCCAAAGCGCCAGCCCTGAGCTCCACGGCGGAGCGGCTCGTCGAATGAATTCTCCCCAGCGCCGGGGCCCGCGTCTGGGGCAGATACGGGCGTCGCTCCCCCTCTTTGAAGTGCCGCCCCTCCTCAGGGCACCAGCGTGAGGATAATGTGGTCTACGCACACCGCTTAAGAGGAAGATCTGCTTGAAATGACTGGAATTCAGAATATTCATCTCGATTTGAGAAGTTTCCGTGTATTTGCCCACAGATTATTTGTGTTTGCGACTAAACCGAGACTAAACTGTGACTATAACAGTCCAAGGTCTGAGCCAAGCCCATACCAGGACTAAACCAGGTCCAAGCCTTGTCCAAAAACAGGACCAAACCAGGAATAAACCAGGTCAAAACACGGGCCTAAACCAGGTCAAAACCAGAACTAAACCAGTTTTATACCAAGACTAAGCCAGGTCTATGGCAGATAATAACGAGATCTAAAGCCAGACTAAACCAGGTCAAAACAGAGCCTAAAGCAGTCCTAAACCAGGTCTAAACCAGGTCTAAAGCAGGTATAAATCAGGTCTAAATCAGGTCTAAATCAGGTCTAAATCAGGTTTAAATCAGGTCTAAATCAGGTCTAAATCAGGTCTAAATCAGGTCTAAATCAGGTCTAAATCAAGTTATCCCAAGGTCTAAACCAGCTAAAAAAAACCAAGGCCTAAACCAGGTCTAAACCAGGTCTAAATCAGGTCTAAAACAGATCTAAACCAGGTCTGAATTAGGTCTAAATCAGCTCTAAACCAGGTTAACCCAAGGTCTTTACCAGGACTAAATCAGTTCAAAAAAAGACTAAGCCAAGACAAAACCATGACCATGACTAAACCAAGACAAAACAAGAACTAAACCAAGTCAAAAACAAAAAATTAACCAGGTCCAAACCAAGTCTATACCAGGTCTAATCCCCCGGTTAAAACAAGGACTAAACCAGGTCTATGCCAGTTCTAAACCCCTGGTCTAAACCCAGGAATAAACCATGACTAAACCAGTCTAAATCGAACCATATCCAAACCCTGAACCAGATCCAAACCAGATCTAACTAATGTTGAACCTGATTCAAAGGTTTATTGTCACTTTGGACTTGCTGCACCTTTTCACATTCAGTTTTTCTTCTGCTCGAACGACCAGGACAAACGGATACCCTCGTGACCTTTGTCTTTCGACGCGGTCTTCAAATGGAGACGAGCGTGTGGTTTACGCTCTTGTCATACGTTCTTTTTTGCTGTATATTAACCGTCCATCTTACGAATCCGCTGTAGACTGTCCTTTTCTGTACGTGTCTGGGTGAAGGCTGCTTGACACTCGTGGAAGGGTTGCATGTGGTCTTACAGGACCCGTGTCTGGGGTCTGTTTGACAGGTCCCTGCTGCAGGCTCCTCTTGCTTCACGCTCTTCTCTTGTCGGAGGCAGAGGTGTAGATCTTTATCTTCTGCCCCATGCGCTGCTTCAGTCTCGTGTGTGTGTGTGTGTGTGTGTGTGTGTGTATCTGGCTATGTACAATGTAGATGTGCCGATAGCGTCTTCTTCTCCTCTGACACCTGCCGCCTTGTTCACAGGAAACTCAAGAGAAAACCATGATTGCCCAATCGCTCAAACGCTCCCTTTGGCTCCCTTTGGCTCCCTTTGGCTCCCTTTGGCTCCCTTTGGCTCCCTTTGGCTCCCTTTGGCTCCCTTTGGCTCCCTCCCTTTGGCTTCCTTTTGCTTCCTTTGGCTTCCTTTTGCTCCCTTTGTCTTCCTTTGGCTCCCTTTGCCTTCCTTTGGCTCCCTTTGTCTTCCTTTCTTCCTTTGCTCCCGTTGCTTCCTTTGGCTCCCTTTGCCTTCCTTTGGCTCCCTTTGGCTCCCTTTGTCTCCTCTTGTCTTCCTTTGGCTCCCTTTGCCTTCCTTTGGCTCCCTTTCGCTCCCTTTGTCTTCCTTTGGCTCCCTTTGTCTTCCTTTGGCTCCCTTTGGCTCCTTTGTCTTCCCTTGGCTCCCTTTGGCTCCCTTTGTCTTCCTTTGGCTCCCTTTGTCTTCCTTTTGCTCCCTTTGTCTCCCTTTGTCTCCCTTTGGCTCCCTTTGTCTTCCTTTGCCTTCCTTTGGCTCCCTTTGTCTTCCTTTGCCTTCCTTTGGCTCCCTTTGGCTCCCTTTGTCTCCCTTTGGCTCCCTTTGGCTCCCTTTGGCTCCCTGTGGCTCGCCTCTCTCGTTCACTCTCCGTCCACGTTTCGACTGGTTCACTTTGGGGCGGATTGGGGGCGACCCGAAAGTGTCTCCCACGTCGTTTACGCTCTCAAAATGGGGGCCGTGAGCGGTCGTAGCTCCGAAGCGGTTTGGCTCGCGCGCGAACGTTTTTGAGCGAGATCACTGGGCACGAGAGAGCGCTCAGGCGGAAAAACGAAACGGCAAAAAGCAGTTATACCAAAAGAAAAAGAATCGTTTCTCGGCAAACGCAGATCTCGCCAAAGTATTTTCACCGATGATAAGTTTATTTGCTGAGCCGACAAACGAAGCTAGCGCACGTTAGCATCGGCTGTTTCCTGTTTATCGGCTCAAGAGGAATATTATATTTGTATGTGACATTACAGAAAGAGACAAGAAAACGCAGAGAAGTGAAATAAATGCAGGAAAGGCTAACGATATATCGAAAGCTGTTTCTTGTTTACTTTAGCTTTAGCCACGTCTCCCAGCGACACAAACTTAGAATTGCTCAATGCCTTTTTCAGGTACAATTTAGATTTTTAATGAAGCCTTGGTTATGTTCGCGTTCAAACAGTGAGATTTGAATCAGTCAGAAAAAGTCTCACATATGTTTTTCTTCTCTCGTTCCTTCAATCGTTCAATCGCCATCTCTTCTTCCTCTGCCTCTCTTTTTCTCCCTCGCTCTTTCCCTCGGTTTGGTCCGGCCGGTCCCAGTTTTGCTGTGGCGTTTGAGATCCAAAAGCCAAGTAAATAGGTGAGTCAAGACCGCGGCCAATCGGCACCTTTGTCTTTGTTGACTCTGAAGGAAGCTGGGATCGGACGGCAGACCTTCGTTGGGCGAACGAGCTGAACTCCGAAACACAATCCAAACCATCCAAAGTTCCAAACCGTATCCGGGTTCGGGGCTTCCCATGGAGTACGCACTTACACTTTACTCTTTTGTGGTAAAATTGTACTTCTCAGAGACCATACTTTTACTCCTTCTTCTTGAGGAACGGTTCTCTTACTTGGTTCCTCTTCTCGTTCCATCCTTTCAAGTACTTCGAATTCTAAATCAAACGCTACATCCAGACACTTTCTTTGGGAGTTCCCCCAAATAAATATCCTTACTTTTACTTGAGTACTCCTCGGGACACTGTTGTACTTCCGTGACATACTCAAGCACGTTGCTTTGGCCGACTCCACCCTTCTCCTTCTCCATGGAAAAGTGAATGGAATCAGATTGTTTTTGTCCGGACTCGGCTCGAACCGCGGTGTTTGTGGAGAAGACGTCGCGTTTCTCCACCCGCCACATGTTTGCCATCAGAACATATGTTTACAATCGCTTTTATTTACTCTGAGGGAGCTTGGCACCGCTCGGCGACCGTGTTGTCGTCCCCCCGCGTTTGATTGACACTCGGTTGACGCGCGTTTGAAGTTGGCTGTTTGGGTTTCTTGGCTTTGATGCTAAGCTAAATAGCATCCAGCAGAAACTTTTTTTCTTAGTTTTGGGCTGCCTACGATGCGCGACAAACAGGCGACAAATGAATTAGAATAGTTAAAAGATCTTCAGCAAATGTGTTGAAAATAGTGGCAACAGGCTTTCAATTTATGGGTTCTGACTTTAATTGTCGGTATTAATCATTTTTGCGATTAAAGTTGACACCGCTGTAAAACGACGGTCTATTTGTCACAACGCAAGTATGTAATGACATCAGTGAGTGGTTCTAAAGCGTCGTGAAGTTCTCAAAGGGTGCTGGAATAAGGGTTAAAGGAATGCCAAGCTCCTCCGCACAGTCGCGTTTTCACCCAGACATAACAAATGTTTTCTTCAGAAATACAAACGAAATGGCGCCTTAATTACGCTTTTTAATACACAATCAGAAAGTCACAGAAAGACGTTTAGTGTTTCCAAGCGCGTGTCGCTGCGAGACGTGGCCGAAGCGAGCGCAAACGAGGAACAGCTTCTGGGTCGAAAAAAAGAAAAGACGTTTTATGACTCAAATTGAGCCGCAATTGCGTGAAAATTATGTTGAAAATGTGTCAATTGAGTGTATTTGATGAAAACACTCGTATATACATTTAGTTCAGAAATGTGCTCCACAAACAGCTTCATCCGTTTGGTAAAAATCTTTTCATCGCACGACTTTTGCATTCTACTACTCATCAATAAATCGAAAGAATAACCGCTATCGATTAGCAAAATGATTGTTAGTTGCAGCCGACTGGGAGTATAACATTGTGTCATGACACGACGTCGATAAACAGGAAATAGCTGATGCTAACTTCAGCTAGCTTTTTTTCAGGACTAGCATTTTGCCGTCCTGTTTTCACCTGAGTCTGCGCTCTCTCTTGACCAATAGGTCCTCTTCACGATAGGCCCTTTTCGCAATAGGCCTTGTTCACGATGGGCTCTCTTCATGATAGGCCCTTTTCATGATAGGCCCTATTCACAATAGGCCCTTTTCACGATTGGCTTTGTTCACGATAGGCTCCCTTCATGATAGGCATTTTTCACGATAGGCCCTCCTCACGATAGGCTCTCTTCATGATCGGCCCTTTTCACGATCGGCCCTTTTCAGGATAGGGCTTGTTCACGATAGGCTCTCTTCATGATCGGCCCTTTTCACGATAGGCCCTCCTAACGATAGATTCTCTTCATGATCGGCCCTTTTCACGATAGGGCTTGTTCACGATAGATTCTCTTCATGATCGGCCCTTTTCACGATAGGCATTTTTCACGATAGGCCCTCCTCAAGGTAGGCTCTCTTCACGATAAGCCCTTTTCACGATAGGCATTTTTCACGATAGGCCCGCTTAACGATAGGCTCTCTTCACAATTGGCGCTTTTCACAAGAGGCCTTTTTCCTGATAGGCTCTCTTCATGATAGGCCCTTGTCATGATAAGCTTTCTTCATTGGCCCTTTTCACGATAGGCCCTCTTCACGATAGGCCCTCCTCACAATAGGATACAGAATACAAAGTGGAGTGTTTTTGTGAACAGGTTAGTTCAGTTTGTGCTGTTATTTTCACATTATCGATTACATTCACTGTTAGCATTAGCTTAGCGACAAAAGCGCGTACTTTTATAAACACGTAGATGACTCCGGGTGAAGTATTGAACATGCCGCTGTGATTATCCATCTGCAACTCGCTCTCCGCGTCGTCTTCATTCATTATTGATTGCATTTTAGCGCGACTCGGCTAATCACCCATGAGGAATGAACGGAACAGGAAGTGGAGCTCCGCATTCTCAAAGAAACTGGAAGTAGCCGCTCGGTTTCGCGGGAAAAAAGGGCCCGTCCTGTCGCGGCGGCGCGTGGATCCTCCGCCTCGCGAACGGCCCGGTACGGATCGCATCTGCTTTTTTTTGGGACTTTCGGACCCCAAAGTGAACCAGTGGAAACGCAGCTTTAGTGGCCCATTTCAAACTGGCCGCAGAAGTCATTTGTCCAGTGGAAATCAGGACGGTTTGTTTGAACGCTTTCGGGATCCACACTCGACACGACCAGCTGCTCTCAGTAAATAGGATCAAGTCAAAAGTGCGTTTAATCTTTTTAGGAAATATTAGGAGTTTGTAGAAGTTTTCTTGTCTCCCTCCGCAGTGACCCCTTCAGGCGTTCAAACACATTTAATATTCACAGAGCTTCATTAAAAGCATAGGCTCTTTCTGCCAAACTGAAGTATCTGGATTTGCTCAACAATAATCTCATAAAGTGTGTTTTAATCCGGTTCCATAGAGACTCTACTGTCTGCAGACGGAATATTTAATGCACACGGCGTCGATGTGAAATCCTGAATTTGTGATAGTCCCTTAAACGCACCAAACTGAATACATTATAATCAGGGGGTTTCATTAACACAGGCGCCAATTACAAATGTAGCTCAAATGTATTTACAAAAAATACATCGGTTTTGACAATTTGATCATTATTTTTAGTTGAATTAAATGCTATTTAATTTAATTACTTTGTTTCTTAACCATAAGAATTATGAATTAATAACGTTGGTTTCTTTTGGGTGCAAAATGTCTGAGGAAAAGACCATTTGAATCAGAATGTTACTTCATTTGGACTTGATGCATGTTCGAAAACAAATAAACAAACAAACAAACATAGGTTCATTTTATTTGAGTATTTTTCTCTAGATTGTGATTTTGTCTGGTATTGGGCTCTATGGTTTAGTTTTAGTCAACAAATAATGACTTTAACACTAACAAAGTATTATTTGACATAAAAACACAGCTCTGTTGATAAAAACATGAAGCTTGTATGAAAACGTTCTTGAACAGATCTGTAGTTTTTAAACATTGTGAAGAAAACTGAGGCATTCGATCTGTAAATGAGATTACTCGAGTCCTAAAGTACAGAAACTGTAGAAGAAGCACAGATTTACTGTCTGAAAGTATATCAATTATACAGACTATTTTTATACTGCGGACACGGCTTCATTCACTGTCAACAGTGCCACCAAGTGGCCAGAATGAAACACATCTTTGAGCTCCAGACTGATCACAAACATTATGTAGCACAACCAAACGTCTCACTCACAAGTGCATTCTGCCTGTTTTAAAACAGCTCAACATGTGTTCACAGACTTGTATTTTCTTCAGGTTAGATATAAATGAGATTGAAACTGAAAGAGTCCCAAACACACGTGTGGCCTTCAGACACAGGTGCTTCAGGAGAAAGCAGGAAACACCCGGGGTTTGGCTCGGTCCCATCTCTGCACCACACGCTGCCGATTCCACGAAACTCTGCAAAAATCAACTAAACAGCAGAAAAAAAACAACACACACAAAAGTGCAACGAGAGAAAAGCCAGAGTTGCACCGCGACACGACTGCGCCTGAACTTCAGGTGTTTTCAGAGTCACCACAATATGCAAATGTGTGTCTCCTCCACGAGTGCAGGAAGAGCTGCAACAAACCCGCTTAAAGGTGCACTGCGTCACTTTTTCTGCTCTGCTTGGACTCAGGTCTGAGTGATCGTCGGAATGTTCCAGTATGGCATTAAACACGTCTGTCTTGCAAATCCACAGGTATTTTATTGCTATTGCTAAAAGACATCTTGAAAAACAGACTCGCCTCTCCACAGATATGACCTGTACCTGACCTGGTATAACTTTAATGCAATACTGTGGAACATTTCAGACAGAGCAGTCTCTTGGTGAGGCCAGTGGCGCCTCCAGGGGTTGGAAATGGGCGTGGCCAGAATAAGGCGGTCTGGGGCTCCTCCCCCAGAAAGCTTTAAATATATCAAAGCACATTTCCAGTCATTTGGTGCACTTTTAGAATGGATTGTGTGAACCAGCTCTGATTATAATAAACCGCACCTTTTAAAGAGTGCGTTGTTTTACTGTGAAAGAAGAACGATCAGGTCTTTTTATGCACAAACTGCTCCAATCACAACTCTTTGTCACTTATTTTCCCAGTGCGAGTGAGTTAAAGCCGGCTCCTCTAAAACAGGACAGTTAGAATGAACTTTAAACCTTCATTATACATGATAATGACGCTATGTCATTGTTTGGCCACCAGGTGGCGCCAGTGTAAGCAAGCACTGGCGAAATAGGCATTCAAATGCTAAATTAACCAACACCGACTTCACAGGTGAGAAACTATTCTAATTCGCCAATAATAATATGATTATTCAGGAAATGGCCTCTTCACCACCAAAGCAGAACTAGTGTACGTTGCCTCAAGCACGACTGAGCCTGGAGCCCTTTGATTTCACTACTTATGTTGACATTTTTGCTGTCGTCGTCTAATCCCACGCGTCTGTCCAGCGCTGATCCTCCGGACGTGACCGACGGGACCGATGATGCTGGAAAGGACAACCGCGCGGAAGTGCTCTGTCCCGGTCAGTCCACACCCCCACACCCCATGGTCCACACAGAAACGTCCTGAGCGGACCATGGGCGGACCATGGGCGGGACTGAGGCTGGAGCGGATCCAGAATCAGCTGCGGCTGGTGGAGGCGCGTGCCACAGGGACTGGACTGCGCTTGCGTCAGGGTGAACGATACCTGTGCCAAAGAAAATTTAATACACTTAAAATGTTAATTTAGATTACTTCCGGTTTTGTAATCCCTTTTTGAATTCTGTTTAGGTGTAATTGTTGTTTTGCGCTTAGAGCCAGAGGGTGAAAGTGCTAAAAAAGCCTGTGTCTTATTAAGGCCACGCAGGCCGGGTGTGGCCAAGTATATATTTTACATGCTGTATTCTCATACTGGCACATACACCCAAACATGTGTATGTTGTGCATGTTTGTGCTGGACTTCTGGTGGTCCCAAGAGTCTTAAACTCAGTAGGAGGTAGAGCGTTTCCTGTGTGATGGAATCAGCTCCTGTCCATGTAAAGAGGCTTAAAACATTCCTCTTTGAAATGGCTTTATGGTCAGGCCAGTTTGGAACAGAAATATAAAACCTGCCCTAGGACCCACTACCCTAGGACCACTACCCCTGGACCCACTACCCTAGGGGAATATGTGCAGCTTGAGCACTATCCTCTGCTTCTGACTACTTTTTCTATCAAACAATATTTCATATTTAATTTCGCTTGCAATCTGTTCATTGCTTTTTCCTTCTCTTTCCTTCTTCTCCGCACTTCTCCGTGGGAAGTGGAGCAGTCACATGGAAGACCTGTGGACCCAGATGGTCCTCAACTGCCTGGGAGAAACGGTTTCTACTCCATATGAACGGTTCTTCATCTGCCTCGAAGAACTGTTCTCATCCTGAGTGGGTCCAGCTCCACTGTCTCTCTCGCGTCCGCCTGTCCGTCCGAGGAGTCGGATCTCTCCTTCGCTGAGGTACTCCTCCAGTTTCTACTACAAACAAAGGTTGGTAGTTTTTCTACGAGAAAGGAGGGTCTAAGGACTCGGGATGCTGGGACATTACTAAGTCCCTATGAACATGGTTTAATCTGTTTTTTCACTGTCGCCCCTGAAACAAATGCTGTTGTGATTTTGGGCGAATTATTTGAAGTCATTTTTGTTGTATCTTTAAAAAGCACCAGCACTTACCTTCTAAAACGCAAAAAACGTGTTTTGTGGTTTTTATGCACTCCTCTGCGAGTGGACTTCATCTCCACAAACCTGACTCATAGCTTCCTCGGTCTTGAGGATTTCTCCTGAAATGTTGTCCCTATAATATTCCACTGCAGGACATAAAACTTATATTAATCTAATTTTATATACATATCTGCTTCTGTACCCTTTGTTGCAACATTGCCATCCCCATTTTGGGACAAATAAAGGTGATCTTTTTCTTATCTATCTTATCTTTGCATGGAAAATGTTCCAAAACTATAATCATGCGGGTAACATAAAATTACATACTGTTGCTTTAACGTTTTCTAAACTTTGACTCCTTATAATATACTATATATATTTATTTGTCTAATTACGGAAGTCGCATGAAGAAAAAAAAAAAGAGAAAAACTAAAACGAGGCTGCACTTGACCCGCGTGACATCATCCTTTGCGCTTTGTGTCTTTGGCTGCGTGCGCGGCTCTGTGCGTCATGACGTTGTGCGTGACGTGCTGCGCTCTCTCCGTTTCCTCCGGTCGCGCAGTAACAGCCGCAGCAGCCTCCTTCTCTCCGCTCGCTGCACCGAAACCACGGGCTCCTGCAGGTACGTAACCCCGCTCCGCAACACCGCCGGAGCCTGCTCTGTACAGCGGCCATACCCACCGGCCCTGCCCGGAGAGAGCGCACTAATCCCGGGTGCAGTGTGCGCGTTAGCTCCGGTGCTTTAGCCTTTACCTGGAGGCCCGCCGCTGCTGTTAGCATGAGAGGTCGTGGGTCGTGCGGTGGTCAGTGACTTTACCACCGGCTTCCTATCAACGCTTTGCCGTGAGGAAAGCACACGGGCTTGTCGGCTTTAGTCTCCGGTTCTCCGGCTCTCAGAGAAACAAACTTGTGCTGCTAATGCTACAGCTAGTTAAACTTGGGCTAATGCTAAAGGCTAGTGGAGAGGACACAGATGCTGCCCTCTGCTCGGCCCAACGTGGATTTCTTCAGGGACTAACATTATTTGCTCACTGTCGGACCCGGACTAGTCTTGTTTTGGCATTTAATAGTGTTTTAATTAAACTATTTAAAAAAAAAACTAAACTGGTTTAACTAAACCAGTTTATTTAAAAAACTGGTTTGTTTATTTAATTTATGGAAGATGCCCATTCCATAATGGGTATCTTATCAAACCCATTTGCATAGTTTCATAAGATAAAGGACTTTCGCATTAAAAAAACACCTAATAGTACTTGGTGTTCTTTAATATTTGTCAATGGTTCAAGAGTCCTTAGCCAAAATCAAGAGGTAAAACGGAATAAGATATTTTGTATTTTTAATGTTTTGCAATTTCTACAGGGTTGAAATAAATTCATTGATTTACTGACTTACTATAAATTGTCATGAGCTTAAAGTAGAGGTTTAGACTAAACAAGAATCACTTAATTAGTCTGTAATTATACTTAACCAGGATGATGATGATGATGAAACAACTCAACACCAACGTTCAATTCTCCAAAGGTTTTTGTTGCTGTTGCACGTGTGATCTGATTTTGGGTTGTCTGATTACACTGTTATCTCAATTGTCATGAATGTGGCTTTAGTCCTGGTTTAGTCCTGGTTTGTTCCATGTCTAGCTCTTTATCTGAGACAAACGGACACTGAAGAACAAAAAAACGGTACAGTCTTTACATCTGACTGTAGATCCTGTGTAGTCCTGGACCTGACCTGGTTCAAGCCCGGGGTTGGTCCTTGTTTAAGGCCACAGCCTGAGGTTAGCACGTTCGCAGACTGGTTCCACACGATCAAAATCCCGATTCAGTCCCGTTTGTAGTCCATATTTAGTCCGGTCTGAACTCCTGCGCATGAAAACGCGTCAGGAAAAGTCTCGTCTCTGTTTTTAAAGTGTCAGCAGTGTCACGTTTGTCTCTGGACCGCTCTTGACCCGCGCCGCTGAAGGTTGAGCCTTGTCGCGTAATGGCTCGTGACATTTGGCCGTGGTGGGGGGGGGGGGAAGGTTAGCTCCTCTCATGTGTGGGCATTTATCACAGTGTGGGGAGGACTAACATTTTCTCGGGATGCACGTTTAAAATGCTTTCTTTTACCGGTTTATGGCAGTGTTTTTCCTTTCCTCGATATCGCCACATTAATACACGGCAACAGCACAACACGACGGAATGGAAGCAGATGGAAGTCCACGTGTGGTATATCGATGGCACAATAAACCAAAAGCAGGACAGTCGCAGTAAATCCTCGTATAATATCGTAGAAACGTGCGCTAGAGCAAATTCGGAGCTGAATTAAACGCTACACTTCAGTGGTTAATGTTGTCTAATCTTGTCACGTTGCTAATATACCCCAAAACTCCCCGCTAACGCAAAGAAAAGGCACAGACGACAAATACTGAGCCCCGAATTCTATTGTTCCAGCCATAATTTATTGAACAAGGAGTCAATATAGTATCTATCGTGATGAGCAGGATAGAAGTGCTATTTAAATGCACTGTTATGTCCTGATTGACAAATGGAGAGTCATCAAAGTTAGCCTCTTAGCTTTATCTCGATAGTTTGACATTTTGAATCTGCATTATTTACTGTTTTCTTTGCCGACATGGCAACGCGAGTGAAATAAAACATGCATAATTAATATTGGTTGATAAATTCTGCTCAGCTTTGCTCAGTCTTTGAGATAAATCCACGATTCGTTGTTTCGGGGCACATGCGCGCTTTCTGGTGGCGCAGTTGTGTATAACTTTTTTTATTTTTATTTTTTTTAAGGATTACAGAGGACATTTTAAAGCCCCTTCTTGCTTCTTTCTGTAATCCTGGTGTCAATAAAGAGATTAAGATTGTTTTTATAAGCTTGACTTGACATGTTCGGCGAAGATTTGGACCAGATTGTGAACGTAATAAAGTCGCTACGGAAAAACACTGTCACTCTCTTTTGGCACTCGCCTCAAGTGACTCACTGCGGTCGGGGAAAAAAAATAAAAAGAAGGGAGTTCACTTTCAAACGCACACTTTCAGCAGCGGAGTTGCTTCAGCGGACGAATCACGCTGTTGAACGGAGATTCCGCGACACAAAAGACGCTCGGGCGCTATCGCCACAGGCCGCTTGAGTAAGTGAAAGCAAATAGCCGCCGCATTTGGAAAGGA
The DNA here is from genome assembly GCA_015082035.1 of Chaenogobius annularis. Lineage (NCBI taxonomy): Eukaryota > Metazoa > Chordata > Actinopteri > Gobiiformes > Gobiidae > Chaenogobius > Chaenogobius annularis. The sequence goes on along the minus strand of BJKM01000507.1, from coordinate 174,925 downwards.
GGGAATTGCCAAATATCCAGGACTGAAATGCAGAACTGCACTGGAATCTATCGCCGAAGAATGGAGGTCTCAAATCTTGCTCGTTACGAACTCATTTCTTTACGCTTCGATGCGGCCGTGAACTACGTAGACCATGATGCTTTGCGCCTATTCACCGCAGCCAACATTAGAAGTGATTGATATTTCAGAACAGATTATTTTTCTTTTTGCCTGGAAGCTTTAATAGACAGGACTCAAGTGTCTGGGGGGGGGAAATATATTTAGTCAGACAATAGTTTTGTACTGCAATTTCTTTATTATATTCATTTGTATTTTTTAATAATGAACGAAGAGTTAATTTTTGTTAAAGGGCCTACGACAGGTTTTTAAGATTTTTTAATTTTGACTTTATTTAGTGTGTTTATACCTGTTGTACAGATAAATGATAGTTTTACACCAATCAAGGTGATATTTGTGGAGAAAAAGTTGAAAAATCTGTAGGAAAATGACAGGAAGTGACATCACACTAGGGACACTTATTCCAATCAAAGTTTATGCAGAATTTACACAAAGAAACGCCTTTTTAAAAAACTCTCTAAACATGAATTCAACAAAATAAAATCACAAATTTATTTTTATTTGTCAAATAAATAAAAAAAAAATGCCACATTAAATTAGTTTTGGCCCGGTGTTTGCTGGGTAATTTCCTACTGTGATGTCATCCATTACAAACAGGAACTGAAATCATTAGCCTATTTTTAGCCAAAGTTCAAAGTCTCTTTATTTTAATTTAAACTGCATTTTGGTTCAATGAGTGGTCCGACCTGTAGGGGGCACTTTAACTTTGCGGGTGAAACGCTTCGGTTTTCTTGTTTTGGGACCTCGACAAACGGGTTCACTAAACCGTCCCGGCTTCTCGTCACGTCTACAGAGTGTTGTCAGACCGTTTCCTTGTTAGTTTGTTTATTGAATACTTCTAACTTAAAAATGTTTCGTCTTTTGTTGGATTGACGCGTTTCGGGATTAGCGTGGCACATTTTTTTTCTTCGCTCTTCTTCCGGTAACTCGTGTTTGTGTGCAGAAAATGGCCGCTCTCCCCTTACGTCGACCTGGGGAAGTCCGCCAGGGACGTCTTCACCAGGGCTACGGTGAGAACGAGAGAGACCACGATTCAGCCACGAATGTGACTTGTCGACTATTAATAAGTGTACTATCTTGACCGGGGATGTCAATGGTATCAGGTTAATCGATAATCGTGATTATTCAGGTCACAATAGAGAGGCAGGCAGCGCGAAAGAATCAATTCTAAAAGGATGGCCCATTCCCGGAGCATCTGTTACGCTGGCAATGTCAAATATTCATGTCAGCAAAATTGTTAATTGAATGTATAGAAATGAAGCTTTTGTGATTTCTGTTCTTGTTTTTGTAATTTGAATGCACTTTTTTCCTGTTGTGTAAAGCACTTTGAATTGCCTTGTGTACGAATTGTGCTCTACAAATAAACTTGCCTTGCCACAAATAATCGTGTGAACCAAAAAAAAAATAATCGTGAACATTTTTGAAACAAAGGTATCTTTTTTTTTCTTTTTTTTTGTTCAATATATCGTCCAAATAAATATATTTAAATGTAAAACTTTTATCTGTCTGTCTTTGTCAAATTGAACTTTATTTTTTCTTTCAGACAGTAAAATTTCATAAAGCCGTTGCACAATTTGAACGAGTCAGTTTTGAACGCGGGAATGAAAGAAAACGGACTCTAAAACAGTGCAAAAAGAAATAACAAAGACGGCAACATTATTCAATAAAAATGTCAAAAGGATAAACGGTATTTCTGATTGTTTATTTTTTAAATCAATAAAACACTTAAATATTCTTTTTATTCGAATAAAACATTGTAAATATTTCTATTAGAAGCTTTCACTGTCAATATTAATATGTTTTTTGATGAATAATTTATTTAAAAGTCTCTGTAAATACAAATAATTGGACTAAAGATATCGTTATTGCCTTCCTTAAATAAAAAATAAAAATTGGATTTCAAATTAATTAAAAACAAAGACTGACCTTTGAATTTAAATGTGATTTTGTGCTGTAAAACCTCTTGTACAGAACGACTCGTTTGTCCGCTAATTTGTTCGTTACGTTGATTATTGCTCCAAGCCAAAATACCTGAACCGATGAACAGAGTCGTCCCGATGTAAACTCTCTTGACGTTTGGGCTTTTCGCTGATGGCGCAAATTACAACCGCGACTGTTTGTCTCGTATTGAAGATTATTTAGAACGATTATTCACTTCTCCTTTTAAATAAACTTCTGCTTTTCCTTTTGTACGTTTTCCGTTCATTTTAGATCTTAAATAAACCATCATTTTTTCAAAAACTGTCCCTCTGAAACATCCCAAAAAAACAGTTTAAAAACACATTAAAATATACTCAAAAATGGTCAGAAACAAAGCGTGAAGACAAAAGGGATGTTTTAGTGCGTGGCTTTCAGACTGACCGCGATGAAGACCGTTACAAACCGTTTAACAAAGTGCTCAAAATGGCGCCCGTGAACAGGAAACAGGAAACTCTGAATTCGTCTGTTTGAAATGCAAAAATAATCGATGAGCACGGCCAGTTTCTTGACAAACGACGGCTCGGCAGGAAAATCAATTGACACGTGCTCTTAATGGACGCCGCCTCGTCAGACACATTATTCATTCAAAAATGAGCCATCGATGTCCGTTCCAGTAGATCCGGAACATTCAAGTTCACTGGAAACTGCGCGTAAAAGAAGGTCGTTTCCCATTCGAAGGGCGGGAAACGTGTCGAAATCGACTAAATCGTGCAAAATGTGACGTCGAGTTTTATTGCGGCAGTTTAGTAATCGAATACTCGTCAATGGTCCAAACGAAGGTTCCGGAACGCGCTCACGAGCTGAGCAAAAGACCTCGAAATGAGCCGCGAGTGCGTTATGACGCGGGAAATGTGTAAATCCGAGCGCGCGACGAAAACGCACGCTTTTTGGTCCGTAGACATAACGTACTCCACCGGATCACAAACGGCGAGGTCAAAATATTCTCATCGCTTGACGTTTTGGCGTTTGTAAACAACTAATCGATCTAAAGAGTAATCGATGTTAGCGGCCGCCCTAGTTTTAAATCAGTGGAAAATGCTATATTTCTGCACTTTTTTTTCTACAAATATTTCACTATTTATTTGAACATTAAACCTCAAAAATACGTTTAAAGACATCAAGTTTCTCAAAACAACAATCGCTAAACTCCGCGCGCGATGAGACGATTTTCCTGAAACGTGTGTTTGTTTTTTGTCTCCTCAGGTTTCGGGCTCAATTAAAACTGGACTTGAAAATCAAAGTCAGAGAATGGCCTGGTAAGTGTGTGCTAAATGAGCTTAAGCCGCCGTAGATTAGCCTCATTCCCTCAGTCGTGTGTTTACAGCGTCAACAGCTCGCCTCGGTGTTGGGAGTGCGACGTGCGCCACACTTGTAAACGCAACATTTAAAGTCGAGACTGGATTCTCACGTGCGGGAAAACCTACCCAAACGAATGACTCGACTCGTTCCGACGCTTTCAGTTTCAGCGTTTAAGGTTAACAGTTGTGTTTTCAGAGCGTGACGGGAAGCAGCCAATCAGAGTGGTTGATTTTTGTCACAAAGCCGCTTTTACGAGAAGCTCCAAAGTGTCAGGCGCCCCAGGTAACGTCCGAGAGAGACTGGGTTAGGTTAGTCACATGTTTGTAAAAGATCTGAACTACGCAACAGGATTTATTTTCAAAATATTGTAGTATTTGTGATTTGATTATTGTGCAGCCTATGTTGACTAGAAGTACAAGTTGGAATAAAAGTATTTATATATGTAAGGGAGGGACCACAGAGGGTTTCATTAAGAACCGCTTTTATATTATAAATAATGAGCAGAGCTTCGAAGTTTAGAACCCCTTCATCTGACATGAGCCAACATAGACATGCTAATTCACAGAGTAAGGTGTCGTAAGCTGGCGTCCCACTCTTTAAGGTGCATCCGCCCCGTAGGGTCGCGTCCCACTCTTTAAGGCTGCGTCCCACTCTTTAAGGCTGCGTCCACTTTTTTAGGCTGCGTCCCATTTTTAGGGCTGCGTCCCACTCTTTAAGCTGCGTCCCAGCTGCGTCCCACTATAAGGCTGCGTCCACTCTTTAAGCGCGTCCTGCCCGTAGGGCTGCGTCCACTCTTTAGGCTGCGTCCTGCCGCGTAGGTGTGCGTCCCACTCTTAGGGCTGGCGTCCACTCTTAGGGCTGCGTCCCACTCTTTAGGGCTGCGTCCACTCTTTAGGGCTGGTCCCGCTCTTTAAGGCTGCGTCCCAGCTTTAAGGCTGCGTCCTGCCAGAGGCTGCGTCCTGACCCGTAGGGCTGTGTCCCGCTCTTTAGGCTGCGTCCCGCCCGTAGGGCTGCGTCCGCTCTTAAGGCTGCGTCCTGCCCCGTAGGTCGGTCCTGCCCGTAGGCTGTCTCCTGCCCCGTAGGCGTGTCCCCGTAAGGGCTGCGTCCCGCTCTTAAGGCTGCGATCCGCCCGTGCTCTTCTGCCCCGTAGGCAGCGTCGCCCGAGGGCTGCGTCCGCTCATGTGCGGCTCAGAGTCCTCACAGCAGCTCCTCTGTTTCATGACCGTTTGCTGTTCTGACGCTCGTCGCGTGCAGGAGTTCACGAGCACCGGCTCGGCCAACACCAGAACCAGCAAAGTGAAACGGCTCCCTGGAGACCAAGATACAAGTGGTCGAGCACGGCCTGACGTTTATCGAGAAGTGGAACACGGACAACACTCTGGCACGGAGTCACCGTGAGGACCAGGTCAGGCACACAGCATCCAGAGCTCACGTCAGATACTGGCGTTGTGTTTCCTGTGTCTCATGTGTCGTTCTTTCAGCTGCTCAAGAGCCTGAAGCTGACGTTCGACTCGTCTTTCTCACCAAACACCGGGTAAAGACTTTTGAATGATAATTAAATGTTCTAGAGCAGGGTGTCAAACTCATTTTGTTCCGAGGCCGAATTTCGGCACTCAGGTTGGGTCGCAACATAACGTAAAATATAAAACAATAAAAGATATAAGAAATAAATAGCTTTATATACCCTAGTAATAGTTCTTTGTGGAAACTGTTGAACAATTTGCAGCAGGTGAAAGAGAGTCCATATTCATTGCAGCAAGAAACAGGAACATGGACTTGTATATGATTTCTGATATGAAATGTTGATCACAGGCCTGTTGGTTTGTTGCTGCACAAACTCAATATGAGCTCACTTTTTTTTAGTTTAAGAGGTATCTTAGTGACAGATTATTCATGTAATTAATCAAATGAGTTGCATTGTGTTTGTATTCACAGTCCCATTAGTGCGGATACAGTCATGTTCATACTTTTCTACTTCATACGTTTTACCTGAGAACTCATGATCTGTCCAGTTTTGGTTTTGGTTTGAATGTTTTCCCTCACAGAGCTGTCGTCACAGAAGTTTGTTTTCTGTTGTTAGCTCCACATTAGCTCCACTTTTAGCGCCGCTCTAATGTCCACAAAACCGTCTCCTTTCTTTCTTCCACGTGTTTCCCAAAAACGTCTCTTTCCTCGTTAGGACCTCTGCTCAAATCTGTAAAGTGCGCGATGAACTTTTGATAAAAATGACCTAGAGACTCATCCAATGGGCCGGGTCCGGCCCGCGGGCTGTATATTTGACATGCCTGTTCTAGAGCGACCACCGCACCAGATCTACTATGAAACTGTGAATTCGGGAAAAAGCCTGAAACGAGCCGCATCAATAAGTTAAAGAAAGAACCAGTTGAATGTTGTACGTCGCTGCTGAATGTGCTCTAAAGCGAAGTAGTTATAGAATCTTAATGACATTTATACATCGGTAATGGCTTTAAAACGTCTGTGTGCTCGTCATTACTGGGTCTATTTAACTCTAACTAAACCCAAAACCAACGTACGTTTACTTGGGGCACGTATACTTCTTGTGAAACACCTCTTCAGGCCGAACAGTCGTTACAACAATCGTGTACAGAGATTCACACGCACAAACGTGAAAATAAAAATCACCTCTTTTGTCGCTCTGGAGAAAAGAAACGTCACAATTTACGATGGATTGTATTTCGTCAAAAGGCCAAACTCGCTCTAAAGACGCGGACTTGGCGACTTCAGTGTTGCATTTGTCACATCCGCAGCGGCCTCGCACGACGTCATTGGTCAATGGCAGAGAAGCAGAATAACAAACCTTCACACGAGTGACGTAAACTGTCCCAGAGCGCCCCCTGTGTCACCAAAACGCCACAAGCTTCAGTCGTGTGGCTGTGTTTTGCCTCCACAGCCCCGTGTTGTGCACACTCGCGCTTTAGATTTACTGTAAATAGAGATTGACCACCTCCTGGTCAATGCCCAATCACAGAGGTGAAGCAGGGCGGGGCCTGGTCAGTACGTGGGTGGGGCTAACTTGAACCGTGAAGTCCATGTGGCACATTAGACTACACTTTACTGTCGATTTGACTGAACATTTGGCCTGTTTTTCTCAAATTTGGCAATTTTGGCGACGTTTATAATGTCACTTCCTGGTTGAACATGACCAGCAAATAGGACATTGGTGGAGGTAATTCAACTGTTACCTAGCAACCATACTGTAAACAAAGGCCCAAATCAATTTGAATCAAACAATAGCTACGATTTGACAAACAATTACACCCAACAACACCTTTTTTATTTTGTCAACTTATCGTTTAAAGTGTCATAAAAAGGTGTAAGTCGAGTTTGCAAAGTTTCTCTTCATATTTGATGGAACGGCGCTTTTTGATGACATCACAGAGCGATTCTGTTGTCGAACATTTTGTCAAATTTCCTTCACAAACTGCCACTATGCCAACTATGATGAATATTTATCACAGGGACGATCTCACCAAACAACATGATGATATAAACGTGAGAACCTGACCCTTTAATGTCTTCAGGTTCAAGCGTCACACAAAGTTAATGGTTTATAAATCTAACTGTAACAACACTGAATTTGAAAGATCATGTCATCCTCCCCTGAACAGGAAGAAGGGCGGAAAGGTGAAGACGGCCTACAAGTGCGAGCACATAAACGTGGGCTGCGACGTCAACTACGACATCAACGGCACGGCGATCCACGGCGTCGCGGTGGTCGGCTACGAGGGCTGGCTCGCCGGCTACCAGACCACGTTCGAGGCCGGCCGCAACAGAATCACCCAGAGCAACTTCGCCGTGGGCTACAAGACCGACGAGTTCCAGCTCCACACCAACGTGTAAGAGTCTGGCAGTGATGCATTTGCTTTTTTTTGTTGTTTTTTTTACATTTATTATTATTATTTTTTTATTAGAACATAGAACAAACAAAAAAAACCAAAAAAACAGAATAAAATAAAAAATAAATGTAAAAAACACAAAGAAGAGGCTGGACCAGGGAGGACATAAGGTAAGTAAAGGAGTGAAAATAGAAAATAAGGGCGTGGCATCCATTAAAAAATAATAAATCGAAATAATCGTCCCATTTTGTCCATTGTTTTTTAAATAAAAAATTAGCTTCATTTCTTTTCTTTCCTCTCCGACGGTTTCTATTGAAGCGAATTGTCATCAATCTATTCTATTATGTATTTTAATGATTTTTTGTTGGGCCCGTGGGCTTTATCGGACAGGACTGAGCGTGAAATGGGGAGGAGAGAGGGAGAGACATGCAGCAAAGGGATTCCAACTCACGAAGTCAGCGCGGCCGGCCACTCGACCGCGGGCAGCGCCACTCGATCGTCTCACATCGTAAACCATCAGAGAAGAAACTTATAATAGAACTGAAGTGTGACCTCTGAAAGGGGGAAATAAACGTGCCCCCTTTTTTTTTTTTTCCGTGGAGCAATGACCCAGATAGAAACGCCCCTCGGCCGTACAGTGCAGTAGGTTCTGCACTTCGCGAGCCCAGGAATTCTCCCCAACAATCGTTTTGTTGTTCTGAACGCGAAGCTGAAACGAAGCACCAAATTTAGGCCCAAATGGTGTTTTCATCCGAATTTTTTACATTTTCCACATCATTTTCATGGAATTGCGTCTCGATTTGAGTCTTGAAACTACTTTCTCCAGCCCGATTAACCAAAATAGAGATGTTTTTTCTGTTAAACCCACAGCTTTCACCACGGCCAGCGCTTTTAAAGGGTTCTTCTGCAGATTTTATTCTTTTGTGCGGAAAAAAACTTTTGTCCCCGAAATAAAGTTAAACGTGGCAAAAACTTCCAGATAAAAGAACGTTTTTTGGGCCGTATATTGAACAAAAAATACTAACCCTTCTCGACACTCTTGAAACTCGATTTTGAAGGTTCCGTGTTCTACTTTTTAGCCTCACGGTTGCGTCGCTTGTGCGTTTCAGGAATGACGGCACGGAGTTCGGCGGCTCCATCTACCAGAAGGTGAACGATAAACTGGAGACGGCCGTGAACTTGGCCTGGACCGCGGGCAACAGCAACACTCGCTTTGGCATCGCCGCCAAATACCAGATCGACCAGGACGCCGCCTTCTCTGTGAGTGAACGCGGACACTGAAGGATGAACTTGTGCTGCAATGATTAATTGTGACTAATCAACTATAAAAAGTGATTGCATTTTGATGATCTTGATCGTTTGCTGGACGATACGGACTTAAACCCGTGGAAGACCTTTTTGAAGACGAGGGCCGCCGCATCATTAAAACACAATGTACATTATTCATAAATATGTTCTATCTACAAGCCTTCAGTCGCCATATTTCAACTTTTTATTTGGTCAAAAATTTATTTAAAAAGTCTCAAAAAAAGATCCAAGTCGTTCGTTGCCTATTTGAAAGCGCTCTTGCTCGCCGGTGGTATGCTTTCGTCCAATGTGGGCTCCATCCCAGGCTCCGCCCCCTCTCTGCCCGTTTCGACAGTCTGTCCTGTCAAAATGAAATCCCCAGTCCTGATTTTGGAAGCGTGTATTTAAAAAATGTTTTACGCCCGTCGACCATCTCACTTTGTCTTTCCAGGCGAAGGTGAACAACTCCAGCCTCGTGGGCCTGGGCTACACTCAGACGCTGAAACCCGGTGAGTTCAGAACCTTTTACCGTTTCCTTCCCGCGCGGCTCAAGGTTGACTGTTAGATTAAGGTATCTGCAAGGTTTTCATCAAGGGTTTCGTTGAGGTTTTCGCCGAGGTTTTCGGCGAGGGTTTCGCCAAGGTTCTCGCAAAGGTTCTCGCAAAGGTTCTCGCAAAGGTTCTCGCAAAGGTTTTCGTCAAGGTTTTCGCCAAGGTTCTCGCCGCGGTTCTCGCAGGGTTTCTCGCCACGGTCTCGCCACGGTTCTGCCAAGCTTCTTCGCCAAGGTTCTCGCAAGGTTCTCGCCACGTTCCTCGCCACGGTCCTCGCCACGCGCTTCCTCGCCACGGTCCTCGCCACGGTTTTCGCCACGGTTTTTGCCAAGGTTTTCGCCAAGGTTCTCGCCGCGGTTCTCGCAGCGGTTCTCGCAGCGGTTCTCGCCACGGTTCTCGCCACGGTTCTCGCCAAGGTTTTCGCCAAGGTTTTGCATCCATTGAAACATGGTCAATACCGTCCTCGGCCGTAAAGAAGCGTGTGTTTTTCAATGTGAATGTGAAAAGATGATGGAATCGCTGGCATCGCACCGCCAACCTGTGGGTCGGCGTCCCGTATCTGACCGCTCTACCGAGGCGGTTTTGTCGAAAGCGGGAATCAAACCGCCGATCTTTGGACTCGGGCGTAAAATCTCCAACTTTGGTGACAATGAGCAAAAACTATTTTTTTCAAAGAATTAACTCTGTGAAATGGTCAAACTTTGATAATCTTCTACTCTAAACGCAGAATAAACATGTTTTAAAAGAGTTTAATGAGAAATGCCACCAACATGGCGGATTGTCTTTCAAGATCAGATCACGATTCGATGTTTGTTTGTTTTCGCTGCTCAGATCATTCCTTTCACCATAACTTGATGCATACGTGTTCTTGTTTTGTTTGTTTTAGGCATCAAGCTGACCCTCTCCGCGCTCCTGGACGGAAAGAACGTCAACGCTGGAGGCCACAAACTGGGCCTGGGTCTGGAGTTTCAGGCGTAGACCCGAACGAGGGACCCCGCTCCACTTGCGCGCGCACTCCTTCCCACCAGAACGACTCCCAAACAAACGTTTCTCGGTTAGCGTTTAGACGTCACCAGTCAATCCCAAAGCCCCCCCTTTAGACCTGTGCTTTAGTAATACACGTCGAAGCACCACTTTTTCAAACGGACCTGTTTATTTAAGGGAGAATATTAGAACATTTGAGCCCATTTCAGAACAAATCAATGCGCGGAAATGTTGAAATGTGTAACTTTTAAGGGAACAGAAGCTGATTGGCGTCACCACATTCTTACACTATGCTTTCAAATCATTTCAGATGCAATTCCATGTGTTGGCCACCAGGTGATGCTGTTACAGGGCTTGGTAAACGGGGCCGGAGCCGATGTTCGCGTTCTCTGCAGTGGGTCGTAGTTGCCTGTTTAAAGTAGCTACCGCACCGAAATGTATTTATGTCTCACGTCGTCTTGTGTGCTTTTTTTTGGTGAAATGTTCGGTTTAAATATAGTCAAAGGAACATATTTTATTGAGTAGTTTATATCACATGTGAAGTCTTACTCTGTCATTCACAAATACGAGCTAACGTGCACCAACGGAGTGGAGTCAAACTTAATAATGATTAAATTGGACCAGGAATGGGGGTCTTTCCACAGCAGATCAATGGAAATATACTTATGTTTGACACTGTTGTCATTCCCTGAAATAAATAAAAAAAATCCTGAACGAGACGAGCCTCTGTTGGTCTTTGTGTCCGAACTATTTTCATAAATATGGACTTGGACCGGCCTCCTGCTGGTGCCAGAGTCGGGACTAAACAAGGGCCGGCCTCCTGCTGGTGCCACAGAGTCAGGACTAAAACATGGGCCGGCCTCCTGCTGGTGCCAGAGTCAGGACTGAACATGGACTGGCCTCCTGCTGGTGCCAGAGTCAGGACTAACACGGACCGGCCTCCTGCTGGTGCCGAGAGTCAGGACTAAACATGGACCGGCCTCCTGCTGGTGCCAGAGTCAGGACTAAACACGGACCGGCCTCCTGCTGGTGCCAGAGTCAGGACTAAACACGGACCGGCCTCCTGCTGGTGCCAGAGTCAGGACTAAACATGGACCGGCCTCCTGCTGGTGCCAGAGTCAGGACTAAACATGGACCGGCCTCCTGCTGGTGCCAGAGTCAGGATAAACATGGACCGGCCTCCTGCTGGTGCCAGAGTCAGGACTAAACATGGACCGGCCTCCTGCTTGGTGCCAGAGTCAGGACTAAACATGGACGGCCTCCTGCTGGTGCCAGAGTCAGGACTAAACATGGAACCGGCCTCCTGCTGGTGCCAGAGTCAGGACTAAACATGAACCCGCTTCCTGCTGGCGATTTGTGTTATAGAAACTGGAATTATTAAAGTTTTAACTCCAAAAATTGAGTCAACACACAATTTTTTTTTAAAATTAAAAATCAAATTTAATCAAATCCTAAATAATAATATAATAAACATTTTCGAATATAAGATGTAAAAAATAAAAATATGAGGGAGTTAATTCAAACCAGGCTTTGTTTTTCCCCCTGATTTATAAATCCTAAATATGTGCAATTTTGGCAATTTTTCTTCACATAAAATGTAATATTTCAACACAAATATTACATGATGAAAAAACAAACTGTACAATTCATTTTTCTTGTATTTGTGAGTCAAATACAAAAGACGTTTTACATTTATTTGTCAACATTTAAGATATTTACTTTTCATCTGCAGCGTCTCACCTTCATTATTATAATTATTATTATTTTAAACCAGGGGTCCCCAAACCGTATCCAGTGAGGGCCACATAACTTCTCTGATGGGGGGCCAGGCTCAGACAATCGCAGGGGGGCCTAAATGTAAACATGGCTTGTTTTCCAGAAAGCCACACACAACCACACATTAATGACCCTTTCCGAGATCAAATGAGCCCCCTCTGGGCATGAATAATGCGTCTCTGGCATTGTTCAGGGGGCCGGGTCAAATGTGGAGGCCCCCGGGGACCACCGTCTTAAAAAGTCAGAAGAATTCTCTCCTTGCATTTTGGAGGGAATTTTGATGGCAATTGATGATGGCATGATGTCTTTCGAGTGTAAAATATCATAAATACCCTAAAACGTTCACATAATAATCCTAAAGACATAAAGTACTTCAGTCTCTGCGAGTAGTATTAAGCACTTGGAAGGATAAACTGCACCTGAGCTCTGGACTGTGGATCTGATGCCACATGAGAAATATCTGCCAGGGGAGGAAGCGGTGGGCCACCAGAAGCTCTCTGTAGATGCACGGGTTGTACAAGCCCATTTTGTTGGGAACAGAAAATGGCATAATCTTCACATATTTGTGCCGCTGAGGAGTCAAACCGGCTTTGGCCAGGCACATGCCGATGTACACATCGTCGATGGGAAGCAGTTGGATGTCTTTGGACTTTTCATAAATGACTGAGGCGGTGTATCCGGAGAGTAAGAAGCCCCCGCCGGTGCAGTACGGAGGGTAGGCGTTTGGGGCGAACACCTGCTTGGGCACATAGTACTTGGTGCGTGCTGTTCTAAAGGGACTCGCGTTCTGGATGACGTCCCCTTGAAATAAGTGCTTCCCTCCGTCGTTGCCTTGGAGGTCGTGGAGATACTCGACGATGTTGTTTGTGTTGGCGAAAACGTCGTCGTCGCCGTTCAGCAAGAAGCGAGCGTTTCTGCAGTTTCGATCCATCCACTCCAAAAACAGCGTCTGCTTCAAGGTGAGGTTGAAGAACGAGTCTGCGAAATCCCACTGGAGGATGTCCCCGTTCGACTCCTGCTCCGCCTGAAGAAGCTTGTTCATCCTCGCCTTCTCGTCGCCGGCGCCCGACGACGTCCCGGAAATGAAAACCCTTCTAATCCACCGGCCCTTGTGCCGCCGCTCTCTGGCCCATGTTCTGCGCAGCACCTCCCTCTGCTCGTAGTTCCCGGGTGAACTTTTGATGACCAAGAAGAGGAAGACGTTGGATGAGTTTTCGAGACCGCCGCATTTGTCGGGGACGTCCAGGAGCATGGGGAAGTGTCTGCAGTGGCGGTGGAAGAGAAAGTCCTGAATGTGGGCGGGGAGCGAACTGAACCCTTGGACCTCTGCGGCTGTCGGGTTCCTTTCGCACTTGGGCCATGGGTAAACGGTGGGCTTCACCTTTTCCAACGTGTGTGTCGGACTCGGCTTTTCCCTCACGCCGATCTCAGAATGAAGTCGAATGTCGGCTTTAGGTTCGTCCATATTCATAACGAGATGAAGCGTTACAACCCCCATCGCTGTGAGCATGAAGAGCAGACCCTTTTTGGTGCATGGCAGTCTCACCATGAAGAACATCTGTGGAGACAAACATGAAATGGGTCAGTAGATGTGGATGCCCAGATACCGATCAACACTGGAGCCAGAGACTGATCGACCGACGCTGAATCAGACTCCTTGGCCGTGATCCTCTCTCATGTCACACGAGGAGCGACCATGTCCATGTTCAGTCCTGATGTAGGTTTCGTTTTGGTCTTCGTCCTGATTTAATCCCAGTTTGCATGTGGTTATTTTGCAAACGTTTTCTCAGCTCGAAGGCCTGTTACGTAAAACCTGTTTAGCAAAGCGGGACTGTTTTGCCTGACTCCGCGCTTGATTTCGCGTAAACAAAGGAGTCCAGATCTGTTTCACCAGTCTCGCGCCGGACTGTCGCCCCGCCCCGCCGCGCCCCGCCGCGCTCAGCTCACTCTCACTTGTTAGGCCTGTTTAAGCCGAGGGGGCGGAGTCAAACTTGAACGCGCCGCGAGCCCGGGAACAGAGAGGCCTCAGATCGCACGTCGTCCCTTTGAACTCTCAGATCTCGCGTTTCTTTGACTCGTGGGCTCTGAATAAAACGGGATAAAACTCTGTGACTGCTCCTGCGTCCCACACACACCACGGACTGACACACACACGTCGCCAGGGCAACGCACAACGAGCTCATGATGGAGTTTAAGATCGGTCTTGATCCATGGTGAAAAGGACTTTGAGCGCAGGAAGATCATGTATTATTCATGTCGTCTGTAATGTCCAACGGCCTGGGCCTTTTGTGTCTCAGGTGGGCCGTCTGTGATGATATTGGGCCGTCTGTGTCTCATGTGGGCCGTCTGTGATGATATGAGGGCCGTCTGTGATGATATGAGGGCCGTCTGTGTCTCATGTGGGCTGTCTGTGATGATATGTGGCCCGTCTGTGATGATATGTGGGCCGTCTGTGTCTCATGTGGCCGTCTGTGTCTCAGGTGAGCTGTCTGTGATGATATGTGGCGCGTCTGTGATATGATATGTGGGCCGTCTGTGTCTCATGTGGGCTGTCTGTGATGATATGTGGCCCGTCTGTGATGATATGTGGCCTTTTGTGTCTCAGGTGGGCCGTCTGTGTCTCATGTGGGCTGTCTGTGATGATATGTGGGCCGTCTGTGTCTCATGTGGGCCGTCTGTGATGATATGTGGGCCATCCGTGTCTCATGTTGGGCTGTCGGTGATGATATGTGGGCCGTCTGTGTCTCATGTGGGCGTCTGTGATGATATGTGGGCCGTCTGTGTCTCATGTGGGCGTCTGTGATGTATGTGGCCGTCTGTGTCTCATGTGGGCTGTTGTGATGGTATGTGGGCCGTCTGTTGTGTCTCATGTGTGGGCCGTCTGTGATGATATGTGGCCCGTCTGTGTTCATGTGGGCCGTCTGTGATGATATGTGGGCCGTCTGTGATGATATGTGGCCGTCTGTGATGATATGTGGCCGTCTGTGTCTCATGTGGGCGTCTGTGATGTATGTGGGCCGTCTGTGTCTCATGTGGCCGTCTGTATGATATGTGGCCGTCTGTGATGATGATAAAAGTAGATAAATGAGATGAAGAGTGAGGGGGAGAGCAGAACTTTCAGTGTCTCCTCACGTGTTACACAGCACTTTACACACTACTTCATTGTATTCATGTACTTCACTGTATTCATGTACTTCACTGTATTCATGTACTTCACTGTATTCATGTACTTCACTGTATTCATGTACTTCACTGTATCACTTCATGTTCAATGACTTCACTATTTGGAAGTTATTGTAGAGCACAATTCGTACACAAGGCAATTCAAAGTGCTTCACAAACAGGAAAAAATGCATTAAAATCACAAAAGACATGCAGAAATCACAAAATCTTAATTTAAAAGAGCCATTTTCAGGTGATCAGTCAAATAGTTCAAGACATAAAAGAGAAGAGTGCAAAGAAAATCCTTTCAGTCATATGCACAGCCAAACAAAACAGTTTTTAGTTTAGATTTGAACATTGCCAGAGTAGCGGCCTGTCTCACATCCTCAGGAAGACTGTTCCAGATTTTAGCTGCATAAAATTGAAACGCACATTCCCCATGTTTAGTCCTGACTCTGGGCACCAGCAGGAGGCCGGTCCCTGAGGTCCTCAGAGTCCGAGATGGTTCATATGGCACTAACATGTCCGAGATGTACTTTGGTGCTAGGCCATGGAGAGACTTGTATACAAGTAGAGCTGCTTTGAAGTCTCTTCTCTGAGCCACAGGGGGCAGTGCAGAGACCTGAGCACAGGACTAATGTGATGGTACTTCCTGGTTCTAGTCAGGACCCGAGCAGCAGCGTTCTGGATGTACTGCAGCTGTTTTACAGCTCGTTTGGAGAGGCCAGTGAGCAGGCCGTTACAGTAGTCTAATCTACTAGAGACAAACGCATGGATAAGTCTCTCCAGGTCTGGTTTAGACACTATACTTTTGATTTTGGCTATGTTTTTTAGATGGTAAAAAGCTGCTGATGTTATTGATCTGACGTGGCTGTTAAAATTCAAATCTGAGTCCATTATTACCCCCAGATTTCTAACTTGATGTGTAGGTTTTAGAGCGAGACTCTGGAGGTGACTGCTAACACTTTCTCTTTGTTTCTGTGGGCCAAAGACGATGATTTCAGTCTTGTCTGAGTTCAGCTGGAGAAAGTTGTTCTGCATCCACACACTGATCTGTTGGATGCAGTGACAGAGTGAATCCACTGGTCCATATTCACCTGGCGTCATGGAAACATAGATCTGAGTGTCGTCTGTGTAATTGTGATAAGGACACATTCTCGCTGCGTATCAACTGACCTAACGGCAACACTTCCCTGTATTTGTGTGCTTCCCTGTATTCAAGTACTTCCCTGTATTCAAGTACTTCCCTGTTAGTATCTTCCCTGTATTCAAGTACTTCCCTGTATTCAAGTACTTCCCTGTATTCATGTACCGTTTCAGTTTCTGTAGATCATTTTGTATCTGAAAAATGAAGGTAAAAATAATAGTAAACGAGGGCTTACAGAGCAAAAAGTTTATCACCAGTGAACACAGAAAACAGACTTGAGCCTCGAGCTGAAGCTTCTGACACGAGCGACGTCACGTGAGCATGTCCCCCAGGCGCATGTCCCCATGGAGCATGTCCCATGGAGCATGTCCCCCGTGGAGCAATGTCCCGTGGAGCATGTCCCCCGTGGAGCATGTCCCTTATGGAGCATAGATGTCCCATGGGGCATGTCCCCAGGGGCATGTCCCCTGTGAGCATGTCCCCATGGAGCATGTCCCTCGTGGAGCATGTCCCGTGGAGCATGTCCCATGGAGCATGTCCTCGTGGAGCATGTCCCTGTGAGCATGTCCCCGTGGAGCAGTGTCCCCCGTGGAGATGTTCCCTGTGGAGCATGTCCCCATGGGCATGTCCCCATGGAGCATGTCCCTCGTGGAGCATGTCCCCATGGAGCATGTCCCCTGGAACATGTCCCCGTGGAGCATGTCCCCCGTGGGAGATGTCCTGTGGAGCATGTCCCCATGGGGCATGTCCCCCAAAGGGCATGTCCCCGTGGAGCATGTCCCCATGGAGCATGTCCCCCATGGAGCATGTCCCCCATGGAGCATGTCCCCTCCTGACGTTGACTTCAACAGGTTTGACGTATGACAGGTTTGGTCACTTCCTGTCCTTTTTCTACCGATTTTTTGGGGACTTTTCTACACAAATAACAACTCGATTGGTGTAAAACCATCATTTATACGTACGACACCGAACACAGAACATCGTAAATGCCTGTCATGGGCCCTTCACGGTAAAAATGGGGGGGGAAGTGTGTGAGAAAGAGCGCTGGGGCGGTCCGCACTTCAGACAGCTCGTGAAAGAGTCCGTTCCTATTTGACCTTCGCAGTCGCTCTGATATGAATCTGTTTATCGCAGTCAAATATCTTACAAGCGCTTCGTTGGCAAAAGCGACATACCTGATGCCCCCTGAAAAATGTATTAAATTGAGTATCAACGTCTTCAGAACCAAGATCAACTTAAGCATAACTGTCTTCCCCTGGGCCCACGCACCATCTGCTTTTACCGTCAGTTTGACCTGCAGTTCCTCTGTTTGTCCACGTGTGTCTCTGCACAGTTACTATAGCGCTCGTACAGTAAAGTGAACAATAAGTGACCTGATATTTACATGGTCAGTGTTGTCCTCGAAAGGAAGGATACAGAATGTGTGTGAAGCGGGACAGAACACTGATACTATCCTAAAATATACGCACTCCAATAACTTAGAATTCGCCTTGTGCTTTCACCGCGTTATTGTGCACACTGTGTTACTGAGTGTTTGTTCTCCACCACCAGCGGGTGCGCTTTGTAGTTCTACTTTGTAGTTCTAGTAGTGTTTGCAGTGTGTTCATCATTCTATGTCGGACTCAGTCGGCTGAGCAGGGTAGGCAAACATCCTACCGGCTTATGTAATCACTGTCAAGAACCAGAACCAGGTGAGCATGTGCTGCTTGTTCGACATATGGAAGAGAGAGAACTGAATTAGTTTTATGGTTTCACAATAAACCGGGATTCAATCGGCCGAACCTTCCTACGATCCATTCACAAGGATCATGAGGGGCTTGAGTTACTTACTTATATAACATAATCTTTGTACTGTTACACTACAATCCCCTTCTTTGGTTTTCTGGTCTCCGTTGATCTCCTGTCCACACTCAGTCCAGTGGGCAGCGGTGGCGGCGGTTGACTGCCGGCCGCCATTGGAAGCACCAACAACAACAACAACAACAACAACAACAACAACAACAACTAAAGAATGGGGTCCAATGAATCAAGTCTAAAGAATGACGTTAATGTGACATGATGGATACCAACCGCCATAAAACACCACCAAAGAAGACGAAGAAGAAGATGATCATGGTGTTGTGTCTCTTTTGGGGGCTCTTTGGGACAGTGGGATCTAACTCAGACGCCTGTGCCGATTATGCCAGGTGAGTCCAATTCAAGGAAAAAGTGCTTAAGAAGGACGTCCCACTTTACTAAGCATTTACTAAGCAGACCACCATCAAGAGCTGACTCAGAGCACACACGGATTTCCTGCTGATGAAGGCACGATGAGGAAGGTTTCTGCCAGACAAAATGCATCACATTAAGAGAGCAGCTGCTGGAACGCCATGACAGAGCAGCAAACACGTACGTGAAGCTGCTGGCGAATCTGGAGTCCCGCGAACATCACCGTGCAGGACCCTCCGGAGGCTTGCAGTTCACGTAAAAAACCTTCTAATCGGCCGCTCTTCGCCGATGTTCACGACGAGAAACGGCTCCCGGAAATACACAGGGACTCATTTCGCATTTATGGACGCACATCTTTGCTGAGCGGCCGGTTCTTCACGCACTTTCTGTCCTCCTGCCGCTCTTCACGACGCAACGGCAAAAAAAAATAAAAAAATACACGTTTGTCTTCTTCTCTCCTCTGAAGTGCAGATGAATCAAAATGACTTCTTGGGAGCGCACGATGGCGTTCCAATACTGTTTGTGTCGTGGGTGGCATTTTATCAATTTGCAACGCAACCTTTCCAACCAGGCTCCGATCACGTTCGCTGGAACGTCTCCATCCCCCCCCCCTTATGTGCTTTCCACTGCCTGATTGTGATCAAACATGCGGTCGGAAATGACAAACGCTGTACCGTTACTGTTCAGCGAAACCCCATTATTTTGTTGCTGTTGTGTGCGCCTGCGACGTTTTTATCTGTGTTCGGATCGGGGGCGCGGTTTGTCATCTTCAACATCATTGTTTCACCTGTATCGTTTGCGTTGCTGAACACAGAAACACAATAAATTAAAATCAAAATAACAAGCAAAGTAAATGATATATTATTTTTGGCCCGGCTCGCAATGGACTCTCTCACAGTTTAAATAAATGTGATATATATAACTATTGTGTAATTTATATGGATTTTGCTCTTGTTTACAGTCTGGTTGCTAGGTAACAGTTGTAGAATTACATCTAACATTGTCATATTTGCTGCTCATGTCCAACCAGGAAGTACAATTATAAACTTGACAAAAATGGTCAAACTGGGGACAAACGGCCCAAATGTTTAGTCAAATCTGAAATCTAATTGTGTTTTGGTGAAATGTGCAGTCAAACCTGATCAGTGATGATTTAAACTATGCCATTTACATAAAACAGTAATTATTTCACATTACCAGGTGTCTTCTGGTTCTGTTTTTTGTACTAGTATTATTGTATATTATGATTATTATGATTTTTGACTAGTATTATTGTATATTGATTATTATGATTTTTGACTAGTATTATTGTATATATGATTATTATGATTTTTTTTACTAGTATTGTTGTATATTATGTTATTATGATTTTTTGACTAGTATTATTGTATATTATGATTTATATGATTTTTTCTAGTATTATTGTATATTATATTATTATGATTTTTACTAGTATATGTATATTATGATTATTATGATTTTTTTGACTAGTATTATTGTATATTATGATTATTATGATTTTTTTACTAGTATTATTGTATATTATGATTTTTTTCTAGTATTATTGTATATTATGATTTTTTTTACTAGTATATTGTATATTATGATTTTTTTACTAGTATTATTGTATATTATGATTATATGATTTTTTTTTAAATAATATTATATTATGATATTATGATTATTTTGTACTAGTATTATTTGTATATTATGATTTATATGATTTTTTTTACTATATATGTAATTATGATTATTATGTTTTTACAGTATTATTTATTTATGATTTATGATTTTTTTTGACTTTAGTATTTTATTTTTTGATATTAATTATTTATTTATTATTTTGATTTTTTTTACTAGTATTGTTGTATATATGATTATTATGATTTTTTGACTAGTATTATTGTATATTAATATTATTATGATTTTTTTACCCAGTATTATTGTATATTATGATTATTATGATTTTTTTACTGAGTATTATTGATTATTATTTTTTTTTGATGATTTTTTTTACTAGTATTATTGTAAATTATGATATTATGATTTTTTTTGACTAGTATTATTGTATATTATGATTATTATGATTTTTTTAACTAGTATTGTTGTATATTATGAATCATATATTTTTGTACTAGTATTATTGTATATATGATTATTATGATTTTTTTTGACTAGTATTATTGTTATATATTATTATGATTTTGACTAGTATTATTGTATATTATGATTTTTTTTCCTATTTATTGTATATTATGATTTTTTTTACTAGTATTATTGTATATTTTATGATTTTTTTACTAGTATTATTGTATATTATGATTATTATGATTTTTTTATAATATTATTGTATATTATATTATTATGATTATTTTTTGTACAGATTTATGTTATTATATTATGATTATATTGATTTTTTTACTAGTATATTGTATATTATGATTATTATGATATTTTTTACTAGTATTATTGTATATTATGATTATATGAATTTTTACTAATATTATTGTATATTATTATTATTATGAATTTTTGTGCTAGTATTATTGTATATTATGATTATTATGAATTTTTTACTAGTATTATTGTATATTATGATTATTATGATTTTTTTACTAGTATTATTGTATATTATGATTATTATGATTTTTTTTTACCATATTATTGTTATTATGATTATATGATTTTTGTACTAGAATTATTGTATATTATGATTATTATGATTTTTTGTATAGTATGTAATTATGATTATTATGATTTTTTTTGACTAGTATTATTGTATATTATGATTATTATGATTTTTTTGTACTAGTATTTTGTATATTATGATCATTATGATTTTTTGTACTAGTATTATTGTAAATTATGATTATTATGAATTTTTGACTAGTATTGTTGTATATTATGATTATGATTTTTTTTACTATAATTATTGTTATAATGATTATTATGATTTTTTTTTACTAGTATATTGTATATTATGATTATTATGATTTTTTGTACTAGTATTGTTGTATATTATGATTATTATGATTTTTTGTACTAGTATTATTGTAAATTATGATTATTATTATTTTTTGACTAGTATTGTGTATATTATGATTATTATTGATTTTTTACCAGTATTATGTATATATGATTATTATGATTTTTTTTACTAGTATTATGTATATTATGATAATTTTGATTTTTTTTACTTGTATTATTGTATATTATGATTATTATGATTTTTTTACTATAATTATTGTATATTATGATTATTATGATTTTTATGACACCTCCAATCATTGTTAAAAAAGCTAAAGCATTTTCAGTTTGCCAATGAAACTGACCATGAGCTTTCTTGCTGTGTGTTGTCGATAAACACCTGCCATCAAACCGGTTTAAAGATGCAATAACATTATTTTAGCAGGTTCAGAAGTGTGTTGAGTAAAGAGAGTGGGTGTCTGAACCGCAGACCCTGCTTCACTCCATTTCTGTTCATTCTATTATCATCGTGCCAAGAATTCCAAAGACAGGCAGTTTAGTCCAGCGCAGTCTGACCCTAACTCAAGGTCAGAGCGAGGGTCGTTCAGCGGTTCAGGCTCAATTCCGTCCTTGATTTATGGCCATCAACTTTGAATCCACTGAAGTCTACCCGGACCGTTTCCCCTTTCACCCGCACCACCGGAAAAGCTTTCGCTGCGCACACGGACGTCAATTTAAAGACGGGCAAATGAATTGTCCTGTAAAGTTTTGACGCGGCGCGATTATGACGCGAACCAAACCGCCGACGTCACCGTGGAAACAGCAGAGAGTTCAAGTACAAGAAAAAAGAAAAAGAAAAAAAGCCACATTTTGAAGATTAAAGACATCACTTACCATCCTTTCCATCCCGCGTGTGTGTGTCAGTGCGCGCGCGGCGGCTCCGCTTTGACGCTCCGCTTTTGACGCACCTGTTTCCGCGCAGAGGAGAGGCGGCGGAGACGGCGGAGGCGGCGGCGGAGGCGGCGGAGGCGGTCCGGTCAAACCTGAACCGACCGTCAGCTGGCACCCGTCCATTTGAGGGCATTTCTGCTCTGGGAACGAGCTGTCTTTTCATGTTGGTCGCATGGCAGCGCTTCATCATCTGCTGTGATTGGCCAGAGCTCAGAGAATATGTGCCTTGTCATTAAAAAAAAGAAAAAAAAACAGCTTTGAACTGTTTATTTAAGAACGTTTTGTAGATATATATAAAAAAAACAGTAAACGCTTGAGTTAACGGTGCCTTTATTAACATTTATTGACAGACATGTAAGTCCTCATTTTACTGCGGGGCCTAAAGTAAGGGCCAGGTCTGGACTTTTAATTTATGCGACATTAAAGTGAATTTGCCTTCCCAGTGTCACATGGCCGACGATTGGCTCGTTTGTCGTTGGGCTGGGTTACGCCTCCTTTGGGACATTTTCAGACGCTTTAGCGGAACATCTCGGTCATCGGTATTCGTTTAAACAGGGTCAGCTGATGTTTAGCTCAGGGTATCAGAAAGCTGCTTGGACATGAGAAGGTGGGACAGGGGTCACTAAATACAGGTGCAGTGGCTTTCTCATCACACGTTTAGTTTGGGTCAAAAAAGGACTCAAAATAATGTTTTCTCCAGTTTACAGCACTGGAACAAACACTGACATTATTGTCCTATCTAGTGTAGTCTACAAAAGTACACTTATTTATTTATAACGGAGGAAGTGCAGAATCATGTTTACAGATGAGGGCCGGCTGTGGAGCTCGCCTGACCCGCCCACTTTAGCCGTGGCGATATGTTACGACTTTAAAAAGCACAACTAATGTTCGTGAAGACGTTGTTTTACAGCCCAAAAAAACACGTGTACAACTTCAAATTCTGCAAGGCGTTTTTGTGTGTGTGTTTTTTTAATCCGTTTTTAAAGTTTCAGAAACAGATTGTAAATAAAAGCGGGGTCTTGTGCTCAACACTCACCACGGAGCTCAAACTTTTGTCTCCAATCTTTGAAGCGAAGGGCCGCGAACCAGTGTCATCGAGTCATTTTTTAACTTTGACAGCCACGGCGCCGTGAGGCTCGGATCATTGTTCTTCGGTTTTGCCTCGCAGCAAAGTGAATTTATGGAGGTTTTGATGAAAGATTGACTTAAACTGATTAAATATTCATTTGGGCCAATCCAGCAGGAGGCTGGAGGGCTGGCAAAAGTGTGTGCGGGCTGCAATTGGCCCTCGGTATTTGAATGTTGAATGAACGTACATTTCTCTCAATGGAATAGCCACCGAATTCAGTTTTTAGAGTCTTTTCCAGTTCATTTTAAATTCAGACCGAATGCAGTGAAAGGGAATGACGCTTTATTCCTTTTTGTCCAGTTATTATTATTGTTTTTAATATTTTATAGTTTTTATAGTTTTCAGAACATAACGCTTAAGCGAGAAAGAGAATAGACAAAAGAAAATCACAACATAACATCTTAATAAAATGAAGGCACCCAAATTTCAGAATAAACGTCCCAATTGCTCCAAAGTCGGTCAAATTTGTCCAATTTCAAATAAAGTGTAAATATAATCTTCTCCAGTCCTGATCGTCGGTGCAGTTGGAGTCATCAGTTTTTGCAAAGGCCTTCCTTCCTGCAGCCAGGAGTATGCTCCAAACGTATCCATTTACTGTGTCCATGGCAGGGGTTTTTAGGCCCTTATAAATAGTTTTGAAATCAAATGGAACGGCAATGCCGAAAATAGTCTGTAGCTCTTTGTGGACTTCAGTCCAATTTTCCTGAGCAACAGAACAGTGATAATGGTTTGCCTCGTTTCTCCAACAGCATTTTCTTGTGAATAATGGGCCGTTTGACATGGTGTTATGAAAAACCTGTTACACTTTTCTAACAGAACTCTCCAAAGACTTTGTGATTCTCCACTGTGATTTACATATATTTTCTCATTCTTCGTCAGTCAAAATAAAATGACCCTCTCCTTCCCATTTATGTTTTATATTGGTAGAGTGGCTTCCTAAATTGTCAATAGTATTATTTAAAATGATTCCCCTGGAAATGTATAAGCTATAATAAATTTCAGTCAAAGGGCCATGGCTGTTATTGCTTAGCTTCATTCATTTCTTGGTAATAATACCTTATGAATACCTATAAAAGTTTCTCCAATCAAAGGATTCTTTCATCATCGCTCGATGGTAATATGATTGAACAAGTACCCCATTACAAATACTTCATCTGGATCGATGATAAACTCTCCTTCAACAAACACGTACAAGAGCTGATAAATCATCTTAAAGCCAGATTGTCATTCTTTAGAAATAAAACATGTTTTCCTCTTATTTGTAGAAAACAGTTCATCCAGAGAACGTTTCTCTCAGTTCTGGATCATGGTGACAATATATGTATGAGGTTCAGCTCTGAGGTTCAGCTCTGAGGTTCAGCTCTGAGGTTCAGCTCTGAGGTTCAGCTCTAAGGTTCAGCTCTGAGGTTCAGCTCTAAGGTTCAGCTCTAAGGTTCAGCTCTAAGGTTCAGCTCTGGGGTTCAGCTCCAAGGTTCAGCTCTAAGATTCAGCTCTAAGGTTCAGCTCTGGGGTTCAGCTCTAGTCGGAGTTCAGCTCTGAGGTTCAGCTCTGAGGTTCAGATCCAAGGTTCAGCTCTAGGTTCAGCTCTGGAGGTTCAGCTCTGAGGTTCAGCTCTGAGGTTCAGCTCTGAGGTTCAGCTCTAAGGTTCAGCTCCAGGAGGTTCAGCTCTAAGGTTCAGCTCTAAGGTTCAGCTCTGAGGGTTCAGCTCTAAGAGGTTCAGCTCTGGGTTTTCAGCTCTAAGGTTCAGCTCTGGAGGTTCAGCTCTGAGGTTCAGCTCTGAGGTTCAGCTCTGAGGTTCAGCTCTGAGGTTCAGCTCTAAGGTTCAGCTCCAGAGGTTCAGCTCTAAGGTATCAGCTCTAAGGTTCAGCTCTGAGGTTCAGCTCTGAGGTTTCAGCTCTAAGGTTCAGCTCTCAAGGTTCAGCTCTAAGGTTCAGTTACTCTAAGGTTCAGCTCTGGAGGTTCAGCTCTAGGTTTCAGCTCCAAGGTTTCAGCTCTAAGGTTCAGCTCTAAGGTTCGGCTCTAAGGTTTCTAGCTCTAGGTTCAGCTCTGAGGTTCAGCTCTGAGGTTCAGCTCTGTGGTTCGCTCTAAGGTTCAGCTCTAAGGTCAGCTCTGAGGTTCAGCTCTAAGGTCAGCTCTAGGGTTCAGCTCTAAGGCTCAGCTCTGAGGTTCAGCTCAAGGTTCAGCTCTGAGGTTCAGCTCTGAGGTTCAGCTCTAAGGTTCAGCTGCTGGTTCAGCTCATAGAGGTTCAGCTCTAAGGCTCAGCTCTGAGTTCAGCTCTAAGGTTCAGCTCTAAGGTTCAGCTTAAGGTTCAGCTCTAAGGCTCAGCTCTGAGGTTCAGCTCTAAGGTTCAGCTCTAAGGTTCAGCTCTGAGGTTCAGCTCTACTAGGTTCAGCTCTAAGGTTCAGCTCTAAGGTTCAGCTCTAAGGTTCAGCTCTGAGGTTCCAGCTCTAAGGTCAGCTCTAAGGTTCAGCTCTAGGTTCAGCTCTAAGGTTCAGCTCTGAGGTTCAGCTCTAAGGTTCAGGTCTCTAAGGTTCAGCTCTGAGGTTTCAGCTCTAAGGCTCAGCTTCTCTGAGGTTCAGCTCTAAGGTTCATTACAGGAGAAGGATTGCAGAACTCACCATTGTGAACTCTATTCTGAAGTAGAACGTGATCATTGATGTGAAGAGAACAGCACTGCCTCTTGTTTGTGTGTAAAGCTCTCGTTGGCATTTTGCCTGATTATTGATCACGTTTATTGCACATCAGATCAGGTATTGACAGTTTGAGGTCTCAGGACAGTTTTTATCTTACAGACCCAATCGTATCAAGACAGAGACTTTTGAAATTAAATCATTTTATGCCTTTTAATGATTTTAAGCACTGGTCCAAGACTACCCGCAGTGCCAATGCACTCAGTTGTATTTGATTTGATCTCATATTGTATGTGTAAATGTGTTTTTATGTATTGGTTCATTTTATTGAATGTTTTATTTGTGTTTAGTATCCTGTGTTTGTTTGTTGTTTATTTTGTGTTGTGTTTTTATCAGATTACCCATGAAAAAGAGAACTTTTCTCATTGGGTTTTCCCTGTATAAATAAAATAAATTAAAAATATCAAAGCTTTTTATGTGATTTTCTTTTGCCAGCTGATAGAAAACCCTTTTATACCTTTAGTTTATCAAGACTTTAAATTTCAAATCTGTGCTGTTAGTGCACGACAAGAAAGTAGATCTGACTCCAGCCGCGTGTCTTTGACATTCGGAGAGCGACAGAGCTGTCAACTGGTGATGAGTTGTATCCGCTGACAGAGGAAGCCGTAAAGCTTCCTCCTCGTGACTTGGCAGGCCAGATCATGAGCCAACCAGTTTAAGACTTTAAGAGCTTTGTTTCAGAATCAGATCATCAGAATCAGAAACAGAAACAGAAAGTTTATTGCCATTGTCAATGAACAAAAATTCACAAACAGGAACTTGTCTCGGCTTAAGGTGCAACATAAAACACTGAGCAATAATAAAAATACATATATTCAATCAAAAAGGGCATGCATTAAGAAACAATTTAAAAATTACTATAAAATAAAAATAAAAATAGGCATTAACTATGTACACAAGAGTTACAGTTAGATTTTACAGTTTTTGAGTGCAGACAGTGACAGTGCAGTGAGTGATGAAGAGTTGCAGTAGTTGAATAGTTTGGATTATTATTTAGCTCCTCCCCTGTTGTAAGAACAGATTTCACCCATAGGTATGTAACTTCTCTTAATGACTCAACGGTTTTTTCATCTGCCAGTAAGACCGCACATACTTGTTTTCAGACATGTCGATCCCATTCCCCAGGACCACACCTAACAGTTTTTAATTTCTGTTTTTTGTACATTCAATTTGTATCCAGACCAATTTTTGGAAGAAAATGTATCCATTGGGTATGGAAATTTCTGGTTTGGCAAACATTGTCTGCATAGCAGGACATTTTATGGTCCATCCCATCAATAGTAACACCGTGAATTGTTTTTGATTGTCTAATATGTGGGCCAATGGTTCCAAGTACAAAGCAAACAGGAGAGGGACCAAGCATAGCCCTGTCACACCCTCTTTACAGCGTCAGCGGATCTGTCAGGTGACCATTGAGTTTAACTCTTGATGTTGGACCATCAAAAAGAGCCACAAATGTTTTGTATAATTAAATTGTCTATTTGAAATTTGTTTAGCACTTTAAATAAAATAAGGCCCTAAGTGAATCAAAAGCTTTCTCAGCGTCCAAACTAATGAATATGGTTTTGTTTTGTTGTTTGTTGTTACTTACGTTTGTTATCTGATAATAAATCCTGTCTGATCATTGTCGATTAAATTTGAAGAGTATTTGTTCATTCTTTTTGGAACTAATTGAGGTGTATAAACGATATTCCAGATTCAAATAGAAATGGGTCTATATGAGGCACAATCGAGTCGGTCCTCCCTTCTTTAGATATCGGGGATATGATGACTTCTTTCCAACTAGGAGGGGTCTGAGTTTTTTTAAGTGCCCAGTTGATTGTTGCTGAAAGCAAAGGGAGAACTGTTTCTTTTAAAAGCTTTATACCACTCTGAGTTGAAACCATCGCTCCCGGAGATTTATTGTTCTTTAATCTTTTGATTGCGCTGTATTTCCAACGGTATTATTTCAGCTCCTTTTTAAAAAAAAAAAAATTCTTTTCTGCCATAATAGGAGGATTTTAGACAAAATTTTTACAGAAGGATTCAAATGCTGATTGAATTTGAGTTTGTTTGGTTAAGATTGCATTACTTTGCCTGTCCCATATTTAAAAAATTGTTCAGCTTGTTGTTTTCTAAGTTGCTAGCATAATAATATAGAAAATGTTGATAGACTCTCATAATATTTTTGTTTGGTAAAGAGCATTTTCTGAAACTATTTCCTGAGAGTTTCAGTTCATTAATTTCTCCTCTTATCTTCTGATTTTCCTGTGGCATTTAAGATTCCCCGTTATGATTTACTTCCAAAATTTGGATTTTTCTTGCAGATGATTTAGCCTTTTCTCTCTTAGTTTTTTTTTTTTTGGTTTTTTACAGAGGGTATGGCTATAATTTTTCTTCTCAAAACTGCTTTAGCAGCATTCCAGAGGATGGGCGCGGAAGTTTCCCCATTGTCATTCTCTGCCAGATACAGAAAGTATTAATGTCATTTGACATTTTTTCCTTAAACAAAGGGTCATTTCCTCCAAGTACAATAATGTAGATAGGATCGTGGTCACGTAAGTCTATTGTGCCTATATCTGCCTTAGTGATTTTTTATCTGTCTTTATTGAGAATATGAACAATATTGCAACTCGTTTTTAATGTTCAATGCTGTTTAAATGTGTCTCTTTATATATAGAGAGACACATTTATATATTCTATATTTTATGATATATATATTTTCTTTTCTTATTTTTATTAAAATATTTTTACAGTTGTTTGGGTTTACTATGCCGTTTACGTTAAAGGATGCTGCTCGTGACACTTCCGATGTCACTGGATTGATTGTATTGATTTTATTTTAATTTTCAAATATTATTAAACTCTCTGGCCAAACACCACATATAAACACAACAACTACAGAAACATGAAACAGATGAAAAGATAAAATAGAAGACAAAAGGTTCATGCTGAAAATATGCACCAAACCCAAAACCTGATCACCAATCCTCACAAAGAACTGAATACACCTGGACTCCAAATCAAGTATATTGCTTTACATATTCTTTACCTCCTTCCGCGGTGCCACTGCCTCGGCCCTCAGCTTCTGTAACTCCTCCATAGTGTTTCAGTCTCACCGATGCATGCTCTGTCTCCTCCTCCCACTTTCAGCTCCTTTATGTCGGATTCAATTTGGTCAAATTGGGCTGCGCCATGCCCCGCTCTGTGACGCAGTGTCACGCTGAATTTCACGCATCATAAGGGCCAACTGTTGTAAAATTATCTCCTCTCCTCCTTCAGACAAGGACGAGCCTGCAGACTTCACATGGGTGGGAGGGTTAGCTGCGGGGGGAAGGGCTGTTGGTAGCTGCACTGGGCCTGTTAGCCATGTTAGCCTCGTTAGCTTGTGAGGCAGGCTGTTTTCCACCGAAACCATGGATTGTCAGCTTTGTTTGATTCCCATAGCGTTGCATGTCTTGTGTTTTCGGTGTTTACTCATCTCATCTCAGCAGTGGAGTGAGTTAGTGACCCAAAACCGGCGCCCACTGAATATCAGTCAAATCAAACATTATGGGATAAATAAGGGTCAATTTGTTCTACAAACCCACAAATACAAAAATTACCCTAAAATTCCAAAACATTCAATAAAACTTTTATGTGGATTCTGACTGGACATTTTTACTTTTTTACGAGTCCCTAAATCTCATTTTTAGTTAAATTGTCTTCAGCTTTTAAAGAGGGATTGTCAAAACCCAACAAAAGTCCAAACTAGTGTCAGTCAGACCATCCTCCAACACCAGCTCATTCAAATACAGTACATTCAATGGAATTTCCCCGTTGTGGGATGAATCTTCCATCTTCTTCCGCTTACCCGGGGCCAGGTCGCGGGGGCATTTCCTAAGCAGGGACTCCCACACTTCCCACTCCCCAGACACTTCCTCCAACTCTTCTGGGGGCGTCTCCCGAGGCGTTCCCAGGCCAGCCCGAGAGACATAGTCCCTCCAAGGTGTCCTGGGTCTTCCCCGGGGCCTCTTCCCGAAGGGACATGCCCGAAACACCTCCCCAGGGAGGCGCCCAGGAGGCCCGAGCCACCTCAGCTGGCTCCTCTCAAGGTGAAGGAGCAGCGGTTCTACTCCGAGCTCCTCCCGTGTGACTGAGCTCCTCACCCTATCTCTATAAGGGAGCACCCAGCCACCCTGCGGAGGAAACTCATTTCGACCGCTTGTGTCCGCCATCTTGTCCTTCATGACCATAGGTGAGGAATGTACATCGACCAGTAAATCGAGAGCTTTGTCTTTCAACTCAGCTCCTTCTTCACCAGAATAAATCTAAGAAAGAAAATCTGGGCAGGATTTAAAATTTGATGTTCCTCTGTGCAGAGCTTGTGATGACTTCTAAATCAGACATCAGTCTCAGCTTCACAAAGTCCAGCCATTTGTTTTGTCTCAAAGGATTCAGTAAAAGCTTCAGTTTGAAATAGAGCTCATTTTAGTCGGAAAAATAGGCCCTATGCTTAAGGGGTTAATTACCTTTAATGGGTTTTGTGTAGGCTATTTATTGGTTCTATTAAAAATATTATTATTTCATTTCTTTAGATTTACAGAATGTTGAGGTCCGACCAGTGACAAGTAAACATGAAATTTGTTATAAATGTAATAGTTGAATTTGATACACCATTGATTAAATGTCATATGTTAAATGGTTGATAGTTTCTCTAACATTATTAAACAGCTCTTGGACAGTCACTGCAATAATAAGATTAGCCTAACATCAGTCCCGCGGCAGCTGAGGAAAGCCAAGCTGCAGCACAGATGGTGGTTCAGGTTTACACAGCCACCATCGAGTCCATCCACAGCTCCTCCATCGCCGTGTGGTACGCTGGAGCCACAGGAAAGGGCACCGACGGCAGAGAAGCGCCAACATCGAACCACAGCCCTTTGGATACCTGGGAAACCATATTAATGCGCATATCAACTGTACATTTCTCTCAAACTAAAAATGTATAGGTGGAGTTTATAATGTTACTTCCTGGTCGGACTTGAGCCGCACATGGGACACAGGTAGAGGCATTTCCACAGCTGTTACCTAGCAACCATACTGAAAACAAGGGACAAAATCCATATGAATTGCACAACAGTTATGATTTGACAAACAAAAATACCTGCTAAGATCTTAGATTTGTTAAATGTTTTTTAAACCCTGCGTGTGTCTTGTCCCTGCATAGCTTCATAGAGGGATTCCATTTTGACACTTCCTGTAATATTCAACTTTTATAACAAACTGTCACTAAAACTGGTGTAAAACTTTGATAAATATTGGACGATGCCACAAATAAAGCAATGATCAGACCTATTAAAAAAACAAACGAGAACCTGTCATAAGCACTTCAAAGTCCATGTGAACGTTCTCCTGTTTTCCAAATATGACTTAGTTTAGTGTAGAACCTGTGGTAAATATTTATTATTATAGTTTACTTCCGTTAAGTTGCAGTTTGTGAAGAAAATTTGCCAAAAATAAGAGTTTAAAATGAAGGAAGTAGAGCCGAGTTCTAAAACAGAATCCCTCTGTGATGTCATCAATGTGCGACGTGCCATTAGGTGCTTTCGTGTTTAGCTGCGCCTCTTCAGGAAAAATCGACGAGAGTTGACAGCTGCAACGGAGGCGGAGCTAAAAGTCTGCTGTAAAGATGATATCGATGATGACATTGAACTCGATGAAGATAAACACGAGCATCGAAGGTCAGGCATTTGAGCCACAGAAAAAGGGAGGAATAATATAAAAAACAGAGGGTAGTTTCAGACTCTTCAATGCTTAAGCCTCAGTGAAAAAGGATAAACCGTTGCCTAGTAAATAAATAATGATGCTTATAATTACAATAATGCACACGGCAATTGCGGCTGCTGCTCCGTTGATCGGTAAAGTCGATTGCAAACCGACCACACCGTGTCAGATCGGCGTTGGGTCTGCGCTGGTCCTGCTTATCCCGAACGTGTCTATTGAAAACACAGAGGCAGTTTAAACAATGATCATTCAACAAAAATAAAGGTGTTATATGGTGTTACTGTTGATCAAATCATTACTGTTGTGTCATTTATGTGGATTTTGGCTCTTGTTTACAGTCTGGTTGCTAGGTAACAGTTGTGGAATTACCTCTACCTATGTCATATATTGTGCTCTCGTCCAACTAGGAAGTACAACTATAAACTTTACAGAAATGTCCAATTCAGAGACAAATAGGCTAAATGCTTAGTCAAATCTGAAATATAATTGTGTCATTTTTTTTTGCCACTTGCCTCTGTGTCTGGAGAATAATTAAAGAGTTGTTTGGGAGCAGAGTTTTATGACGCAGAGCAACTCATCCTCACCTCATTCATCCTCATCATCCTCATCGCCAGTCCAAACTCCAAACCACGCCTACCATTACGCATCCAACATGGCGACGTGCGGCGCGACCAGGCGAAACAGCGTCAACATTTTCACCTTTTCTGCCATTATTGTCACCCACCTTTTGCTCCAGCCGTGTCTCTCGGCTCCTCTGCTCAACGCCACTGCCACACAAGGTCGGTTCCGTCTCGCATTGCACCGTTCAGCTCCACTTTAGCTGAGGTTTCTGGGAGTTAGCATCGCGGTGCTAGCCTGCTCATGCTAACGATGCGTACCAAAGTGGACGACGACTAACACAAGCAAAGTTCAAAGTTTTTTTTACTGTTTTATATTTCGATTTCCCCTTAATTAGAGCGTGTGGAATCAGTAATGTTTATTTGATGCGTATTGTTTGAGTCGAATTGCTGTGTGAAGTCTACAAAACGTATGAATTATGGACTTAATGCGACACAAGAGCTTCCAAAGTTTATATGAAATTATTCGTTTTTGCTAATTGGTTGACGACGTTTTGAATAAACACGTAACAAGTCGTAGTTTTCCTCAAAATACGTCTTGTTTGATGCTTAACGTATGACAAACTTTTGAGGCGCTGTTCCGCTTACACGTCAAACGTTTGTGTTGTTGTTGTTATTGCACGTAAAGCGAAATGTGGTGTCGTAAAAAGGGTGGTTACACGTAGAACCGCTTTTCTGCACAAAAGTAACAATTGATTTGTTGAAAGCAAATGGCCCAATCGTTATTGTCAAATGTAGTTTAGCTTTGAACTTTGGAATGGTTCTTTATTATGAAAAGTTGTTTCATAATTTGTTTAGTTCCATTTCATCCATTAATTTTTATGATTTCTTGAGTTTTATTTTGCATTGTGCTGTTATATTAATATTACTGTGATATTTGAATATACTTTTAATTATTTAACACAATAATTTCAGTTAATTTAAAACGAATCCTGCCTTTTTTTTCTTTTTTTTCTAACTACATTTATTCCGCCAAATAGATCATTATAATAATATAATAAAAAAGACTAAAACCAGAATCAGAAAAAGCCTTTTTTGCCATTGTTGGTGAACAAAAACAAAAACGTAACTTTTTTTGGCGTTAAGGTGCAACGTGAAACGACAATAATAAAAAAGCAAAAATATAAATGCATAAAAAAAAAAAAAGGGCATGAATAAAAAATAGGGTTAACTAAATAGAATAAAAATAGTCTTAAACTAAATACTTTGACTGAAACCCTGTAAGTCGCGGTCAGTTCAGGGTTAATCGTACTGTATTTGTCCCCGGACTCGCCGCGGACACAGACGCCGCTGTTTACTGCGTGTTTCCCTTGGCCACGGTTATGAATAGGCCCTTTTTGTCCCCCCCTCTCACTTGGGACCCTGCGACTGCCTCCTGCGCCAGCCTCTGCGGATCGAATCGCACTTACGTCTCCCTCTTACACGCGTTCATTCATGTCACGCGGTAAATACAGTATGTTTTTATAGCCGTATGTACATATAGAGTCTGTTCACAAAGTTCACATTTCAAACTAGGGCCGTGCAATCAATAGAATTTATAATACATTTCAATTATTCCTAGTTCTGGAATAAAGTGGGAGTATTTGAGTATTTTTACTGCTGAAAATACATCTATTTGCTCGGGGCAGAGATGTTTATAGGGGGAATTTATAAAAAGTTTCATTTATTACTTAAACCAATGGAAAACATACACTAAATGAAAGTTGAGTTGATTTAAGGACAACTTGACCTAAATTCATCCAATGCTTTTAACGACAAATATATTTAATAAAATCTATATTGGGTCTCATTTCTCCTGAGGTTAATTCGGACAGTACACTATAATAGTATGATAACGGCTGGGAGACGGCTGAAATCTGAGCTGCTCAGAAAATACAATGATCCCATGCATTTCAGAACGTGTTTGAAGCGATCTGAACTACAGGTTGAGCCGGTTGAGCAGGTTTTTGTGATTTTTGTCGTTTGCGGAGGGAATTGTGCAATAAAGTGGACTTTTGAAGAGATTCCACAGTGTTTGCTGAACATTATTTTGCTCAAAGTTCTTGGTTCCTGCATGTTTGAGGTACCGTAATCCTTGTGTGCTAAAATGTCATGAAGCCACTTTTTAAACTGCCAGTAAATATGTAAAAGGGAAAGGACAATCCGCTGCTTGTCGCGGTGAAATGCCTTTTGGAACAGGAAGTCAGTGGACCGGTTTTTATTATTAAAGTGCCTATGACAGGTTTTTACAATTTTGACTTTATTTGGTGTTTTTATGCCTGTTGTAAATATAAATTATAATTTTATACCAATTGAGGTTGTATTTGGGGAGAAAACGTTGAATAAATCTGTAGAAAATGACAGGAAGTGACATCGGACATTCCAGGCAAAGTTTATGCATACATTACACAAATAAACTACTTTTTTGACTCGGAACTTTCATTCAACAAAATAAAGTCGCTCTCATATGTTGAGATAGATAAATAAATATATTTTTATTTGATATTAGATGAGTGTTTGCTGAGTAATTTCCTAGTGATCAATTACAAACAGGAAGTGAAATTATAAACCTAAAAAAAATTGCTGTTTTGAGATAACATTGTTTAGAATTTTTAGCTAGATTCTTAATATATTCATCTTAACTGCGTTTTAGTCCAATAAGTCGTCCGACCTGTAGGGGGCACTTAAGCCGTTTTATATCAATTGTGGTTTACAATGAACAAAAGGTAAAATGGTTGCAGCTCAATAGGTTGTGTTCACGTGACATCCCATCAGCCAATAATATAAAGACTAAAGTCTAAAGACTGGTGGTAATGTAACACTATGGATACCAACGCCACCAAAGAAGAACAGATAAAGCTCCTAAAATGAATATCGTTAAACTGTAGACTTTCGTTATAATACAGTGAGTTCTTGGGTCTAGTCGCAGAGAAATCATCAGGTTCAACATTTCTTCCTTTTTCTTGTCTTTACAGACCCACAAAAAGGAGGTGTTGCCCTTACAGATCAGACCATAAACCACCGGGACGCCGTGAGCGCCGCCGTGAGCGTCGCAGTGCCTTCAGAAAAGCTTCCAAATGACCTCAACGCGAACACAACAGTCCCCAAAAGTCCTGAGCCGGTCTCGGGCGCCAAAGAATCGACCACCGATCCCAAAAAGAATGACTCTACCTTAATTCCACAAAGTCCTGTTTCAGACCCACAAACCCCCAACGGTCTCAAAACCCCCGCGTCTCGAAACCCCGCAGCAACTGCAGCCAGTTTGAACAATCCCATAAGTCCCCCAGATTCTGGAAAAACGCAAAAAAACACAGCAAAGGACGATCCCAAAACTGCAGAGGATGCGAAAAAGTCAGGAACAGTAGACACTTCCCCCAAATCAAAGACGGCAGCGATAACGACGCCACAAAAAGACGGAGACGCACAAGTAGCAGCGGAAAACAAAGCTAACACCGCTAAAGCAGGTGCTGGAGGTGACGCTAACGAACCTAAGCAGAATGCTATGAACGAAGCTAAGCAGAATGCTATGAACGAAGCTAAG
Source organism: Chaenogobius annularis (assembly GCA_015082035.1). Taxonomy (NCBI): domain Eukaryota; kingdom Metazoa; phylum Chordata; class Actinopteri; order Gobiiformes; family Gobiidae; genus Chaenogobius; species Chaenogobius annularis. The sequence continues at coordinate 138,941 of BJKM01000507.1, read as the reverse complement.
CAGAATGCTATGAACGAAGCTAAGCAGAATGTTACGAACGAAGCTAAGCAGAATGCTACGAATGAAGCTAAGCAGAATGCTACGAATGAAGCTGACGAAGCTAAGAAGAATGCTACGAATGAAGTTAGCAATGCAAAGGACGTCTCCAAAGATCCAGCTGCCACTACAGCGGCTCCAAACGACTTGAAGACGACCAAAGCGCAGACAACTCAACAAAAAACTGTCAATTTAGCTAAAGACGAGGTTTTGGACGAAACGACGGTAAGAATGGCAAGACTAATCGTTATTTGGGACACATTCAGGTCGCACACGAAAACTAAAGATGTTGTGAGGGTTTTGGAAGCAAAAAAAATTATCATTTCAATTAAATTTTTGTCTCCACGAACTAAATTGGTCTGTTTATGTCACATTACCTTTACTTTGCATTACTTCAGAAAGTTTGGTCAATCGCAATGTAATCGTACCGACTAAAAGCTAATAATTGTGTCTATTTTAGAAGCAAAATTGGGTGTTTTCAATCCAATATTGTCTAGTGCTTTTTATGTGGCTGTTTATATCACAATAACTTTACTTTTGCATTCGGAAAGTTTGATTTTATTAAGCCGGTCACTTACTATTGGAACAGTAATGTATTTAAATGAAAGAAAATTAAGGATTTCACAGTATTATGACAAAAACACAGACAGAAGTCGGATCATACGATTCCACAAACTTGAATAGCAACATGTTATAACACTATTGAAATAAAAAAAAAAGATTGTACCGTTCGGTCGTTCTCAATAATGATGAATCGTTGTGAAATTGTGGTGTTTTTTTCCCCTCTCGATAATGCCACCCGTCGACCATAAACTGTGACGACCGTTTACGCAGGGGTTCGACACTTGGAACAAAGACGCGGAAAAGGCCGAGCCCACGGCGCCGACACAAGTCACCGACGCCACGGACGAGCCCGAGATTGACCTGTCCGACCTGTCCCAAATGAACACGGCGGACGGGAAAGAGCTGCTGCCCGGAATCACCAAACAGGTGAGGCCCGGACGTCCCAACACCTCGAGAAGAAGCACCTCCCGAACAAAGGGGATTCAGGTCGCATTTCCGCTGATGTTTCTGCTTTTAGCGACATTTAAAGACACGTTTTAGCACTTTTCTGAGGCGTTGGTAAAATATTGTCGTCTTATTGTTATCACGATCATTTCAAAGACGTAAAATAAAGTTGAGAAACGGGTAAAGGCAAGTCACGGCCGTTCGTTTGCGATTTGGGCGATCCGAACGCGACCAATTCACATTCGGTGTAGAAGCGTTAAGTACTATTTATTTAGTTGGTGTTTTATAGTTCTCATCTAACAACAGACATAACGGAAACGGAACAAGACCAGAGAGAAACGTGGCCGACGAAAGAAAATCATGATAAAAGACGTCCGGATACGGCACACAAAGTCCAAAAGAAAACGTCACATTTAGTCCACATTTAGGTCGCGTTTGTCCATTTTCAAGTTTAGTCCAAATCTCGATCCAGTCCGTGATCGTCGCCGCAATTTGTGTCATCCATTTCTTTTGTGATATATTTTTTTCCAGCTGCCAGGAGTATGTGCCAAAGGTATCCACTGACTGTGTACACGACAGGAGTTTTGAGGCCCAAATACACACAACAATTTAGTTTCATTAAAAAATAAATAAAATGGAAATGTCTCGTTACCGCGGCGTTTCATATTCGTGCAATGATTCTGGGCAATGTATTAAAAAAAATCAGCGCGACAATTAAAAGAACTTTAGAACTTTAATAAACGTATCAGGTCCAGTTTGAGAAATGATTATTTTTAGATTACAGTCACCCAGGGACACGCACACGGACAGGCACACCCAGAGAAGTCACCCAGGGACACACACGGACACACCCAGGGACACACACACACACACACGGACACACCCAGGGACACACACGGACACCCAGGGACACACACAGACACCCAGGGACACACACAGACACCCACGCACACACACACACACGGACACGGACACACCCAGGGACACACACGGACACACCCAGAGGAGTAGCTCTAATGGCATTGCAGTAGGCCTACGTGGCAGAGTAGCTCCTATGGCATTACGTTAGGCCTACGTGGCAGAGTAGCTCCAATGGCATTACAGTAGCTCTAATGGCATTACATTAGGCCTACGTGGCAGAGTAGCTCCAGTGGCATTACAGTAGGTCTACGTGGCAGAGTAGCTCTAATGGCATTACGTTAGGCCTACGTGGCAGAGTAGCTCCAATGGCATTACAGTAGTCCTACGTGGCAGAGTAGCTCAATGGCATTACGTTAGGCCTACGTGGCAGAGTAGCTCCAATGGCATTACGTTAGGCCTACGTGGCAGAGTAGCTCCAATGGAAATTACGTTAGGCCTACGTGGCAGAGTAGCTCCAATGGCATTACGTTAGGCCTACGTGGCAGAGTAGCTCCAATGGCATTACGTTAGGCCTACGTGGCAGAGTAGCTCCAGTGACATTACAGTAGCGCTACGTGGGCAGAGTAGCTCCAGTGGCATTGCAGTAGGCCTACGTGGCAGAGTAGCTCCAATGGCATTGCAGTAGGCCTACGTGGCAGAGTAGCTCCAATGGCATTGCAGTAGGCCTACGTGGCAGAGTAGCTCCAATGGCATTGCAGTAGGCAGAGTAGCTCCAATGGCATTACAGTAGGCCTACGTGGCAGAGTAGCTCCAATGGCATTGCAGTAGGCCTACGTGGCAGAGTAGCTCCAATGGCATTGCAGTAGGCCTACGTGGCAGAGTAGCTCCAATGGCATTACAGTAGGCCTACGTTGGCAGAGTAGCTCCAATGGCGTTGCAATAGGCCTACGTGGCAGAGTAGCTCTCTTATCGAAACACAGAATATTGCATTTTATTAATTACAAGAATCATTTGACACTTTTTACACAATTCAAAGAGATTAAAGTCAATGGAAAAGGCCCAATGCTCCACATCCTGATGTAGAGTTTTCTTATTATCAGAAACACTCGGATACAAAGTCTTTTTAAACACACAATACGTTTGTGTGACATTATTCTATAGAATTGGTAAACGTTCAGTGAATATGAAACTGAAATGACTTTGACAAAGATGAAGCTGAAGCGATGCTGCTGCACAACCAGAGTCTCGTCATTTCTTTCCACATGAACCGTAAATTGGACTAATGTTGACGTTGTTCTAACAGTTCGAGGGCACAAACCTGTACGCCGATGACGACGACGAAGAGGAGGACGGCGACCTGTACAACAGCTACGACTCTCTGCTGAACGTCAACGTGAAGGTGGAGTCTGAGCAGAAGCATCAGTCCGATCTGGTGGTGGAGCGCGTGGAGCCCATCGACGCCGAGGAGCAGAACTCGCACTTCTTCTTCCACCTGGTCATACTGGCCTTCCTCGTCGCCATCGTCTACATCACCTACCACAACAAGAGGAAGGTGAGTGTCCCCCCCCCAGATGCCCCCGCACAAGAATCGAGTCTGTGTTGACGGTTTGTTCGGAGCAGGATAAGCGTCAGAGTTGTCAGACTAGAGCCGCAGATTGAGAGAGACTCTTGGGTGAACACGGTGTCCGGGGCGATGCAACCGAAGCTTTTCTGCCGTGGGATACACCGCTGGACGAAACGGGGTATTGCGCCGACGCATTCTGTTATAGATTTGAAAGAAAAGACGTAAAGTAGACGTCACCAGACAAAATCTACAATTTAAAATGAATGACTAAAGTGAGGGGGCAAATCATAAGCTACATCTTTTTATTGTTGTGCGTTTTAGCGCCGTACGTTTTTACATCTTTTTTTTTTTAACGTTATCATTCAGAAAGTTTGATTTCGTGAAGCCGGTCACGTACTTACGGAAACGTGAAATATTAGACAGTTTGAATGAGAGTATTTTACTATCGTTTGGTCTTTGCGTCGATAATAAAAGATACATTGCGATATTTCTTCTCACAACCTCTTCTTCTTCTTCTTCTATCAGATCTTTCTCCTGGCCCAGAGTCGGCGCTGGAGGGACAGTTTGTGCTCCCGAAACACCGTGGAGTACCATCGCCTGGACACCAACGTCAACGAGGCCATGCCCTCCCTCAAGATCACGCGCGACTACATCTTTTAGCCCCCCCGTGACGCGCGCCGTTTCGCTGTGGAGCGCGGCAGTTCCCGTCCGGAAGTAAATTTACCATTCCGCTTTACCCGTAGAGCAGCGCTTCTCAAACTGTGGTACGCGGGGGTCTCTGGCGGTTCGGTTGGTTTAAAGCGGAACTAATGACGTTTTGCCACGGAGCTCCCCCTGCTGCTCCCGTGTGAAATTACACTCTCAGAGAACGGACATAGAAGCTAATGAAATAAGACGCATAGAAAAACGTTTAACATGGACAAATATTTAAAAAAGGAGTCGACGTTTCTGTTGTCTTTGGGTCGATGTCCGCCCAGAGACAGCAGGGGGCGACGACGTACACTTAAAACGCCCCCAAAATACATATCTAACCATCCCAGGGATTTACAAAGACGTTTAACAAGGTCAAAATGTTACTTAGTTCTGCTTTAAAGTACATTTAATCTACCGTTTTGTCTTCCTTTAGGCTTAATCCTGTTTTTTTATCTGAATAAACCTACTAAACCTTAATTTCCGTACCTGGAATAGACAGTTAGAGCCTCGGTGGTGGGAAAGGTCGAAGCGCCATCGCTGTAGAGGAGTCAAAAGAGTAAAAAGGCTAAACAGCTCTGTGGTCACTGATCTCCAAACACGAGGTGGTTTTCTGTCCCAAAAAACACATTTAAAACACATTTACATCAAATTCTGCCGTATGCTTGATAACTTAGCGGTTTTCTAAAAAGACAGAAACAGACTTTAAATGCAGATCTTGTGCCATTAGTTACAGCCGATTAGCCCAGAGCAAACCTTTTTTTTAATATGAATTTCTTTTTGGGGCTTTTTGGGAAGTTATGGGAAAAATGAATGGTAAAATGTATCTCCAGGACCGAGCGCGCCTTGAGCTCGTCGACCAGTGCGTCTCAAGCTCATGTGCCAAACAGGGCTCCAACGTTTAGGGAAAACTAAAATATGACTAAAACGGCTTAAGAGTGCCGCGACGTAACACTGTAGTATGAAACTAGGAACCGTTCTGCTCACATATGCAAGGAAATATAAACTTGAACACGCTTACGGTCTTTAAGTTGTAATATGTATCCAGAAGTGCACAAACTGTCAGCAAAGCTTTTTATTATTTTTTTTCTGATAATGAAGACAATTTGAGCAGATGATATTAACTTTGAAGCTGCACGGACCCGCTCTTCGCGTCTGTGCGCCCTCTGCTGGCAATCGTGGCGTTTTCAGCGCTCAGAAATCACGCGTTACGATATTTTAAGGCGTGAAGCTCGAAATATCCCTACTAAAACGTCAAAGTAGGTCAATTATTAGTCAATCGTCTGCGTACTTCATTTGAGAACCATTGCCTTTAAACGCGACTCTTCGCTCTAACTTTAAATCCTTTTTTTCAACAAAGTCTCTTCTACAAAGTGCTTTTTCTATTTCTTGAATATTTTTGTGTAAATATTGTTGCTAATTTAATAACTTGATATTTGGTCGTTTCTTAATCAACGGGAGATTTGTCACCTTACACTTTTCTATTTTCGTCACGCGATCAAACGCAGAGTCCAGTTTTGTTGACGACAGAAATGAAAAGTCGAAGTTTTTTTTTTGTTTTTTTGCCACTAAAGCCAAAAATGGCAATGCGTTTTCCACAAACTTGAGTTTTGGTTGAATGTTTTTTTTTTAATGGTATGATTTGGCCTTGGCGCGAGAAGTTTGGACGTTGATACTGCTGTATCCGTTTTTTTATTATTATTATTATTTATCGAATCACACACTTAAAGGTGCGCTGCGGAACTTTTCGGGTGCAGGGGTTTGCGAGTTGCTTGTCTGTATTCGTGGAGATGTCGCTGCTTTTTCTGCCTCGATAATGCAAGGAAGTCGAGTGGACGCCCTGCTTCAAAACGTTTGCTGCAAAGTGTTTATTATTGTTAATCATTATATTGTAATTAATTTAAAGCAGAACTAAGTATCTTTAGATGAGCTCCACCTGCAGCTCCACCTGTGAAAATAACTTGAAATAGACTGTATAAATCACATGCAAAAACATACTTTTAAAAAAGAGCCAGGGTTTCTCAGGAGAGTTTCTCTGGTTCTTCCGCTCTGAGACTGCAGGGGGCGACGACAGACAGTTCAAACACCCCGAAAATTCATTTTACCATCACAGTGACTTGCAAGACATTTAATTAGATAAAAATTGCTTAGTTCTCCTTTTAAAGCCCTTACCCTGTATTTTTTTTGTTTAGCTCATTCACAACTGTTTTAGCGTGCAAAACCTAACTTTTTATTCTTCGCGGCGCAAGTGAGCATGCCGTGATACGTTTTGAGTGCATAAATTGCTGGAGTAAATATAGATTGTAAACACAATAACTCAAACTTATGGCGCCGACGCAATGACCCTAAAGCAGGATGAACCACAATGTCGTTTAAAAACATGAGTGGCAAAAAGTCTGTCTGTAATGAGTGTCACGTTATTTCTACAGTGCAACTCTTAACGTCGTACAGAACCTAGTACTGCCAAGAAAAACACGCATTATTGAACAGGCTAGTGGCGAGTTCATAGGCACTTTGCACAACTTCCTGGTGATAAAATATGACGTGTTCTCCAGGTTCATAGCATAAAAATAGCATTAAAAAAATAGCTTTAAAATGCTTGGCGGATCATTGTTCTGGGATAGAAACAATTGTTCAGTGCCAAGAAATATACTGTGTAAAATATGTATAATTTCCTGCTTGAACGAGGCGCACGCCAGAACAAATCTTTGAGCGGTAAAGGACATATTATGCAAATATTTTAACTTTGTTCCCTCATCAAAAACATGGATGCATTTAGCTTCATTCACACTATGAATCCTGGTTAGAAAGTTCACGTTCTGAATCTCCTCGAGGACTGCGTCGATCTGCCGTAGCTGTAAATCTGCTGTTTTTTTAATCCCATAAATGTATGCTTTTTCCCATCTCGTCACGATCAGTACGTTTGAGTGCTTCCCTGCATTTCCATCAGAACTTTCCAGTTGTTTTTGGCCTGTTGTAATTCCCTCTGTAGCCAGTAGATGCCGCCAAAACTCTGTTAGTCCGTGAAACAGCAGCGATTTAAAAATATGAATGCCAAACTTAAGGCTAACTATACAAATAATGCAGAATATTTGTCCTTTAAATGACTTGAAGTTTTGAAAACATGAAAATATCATAGTTGCAGTTTGAGAATCGTTATCTGGACTGCAGACAATAACCAAGATCGTGGCATTATTTAATCCAAATAAAAAAAGACATCCATTTTAAAATAACTTTATTCGAAATATTCTCCACGTAGAAACCTTCAGTCGCTGCAGTGAATTTAAAACATCTCAAATGTGCAATAGAAATAATCGTTTATTTCCAGCCTTAAAAGTACTTAATATTCTAAACTCCTAGAGGTGCACAATATTTTGGTGACGAGATAAAAAATGTTCTTGTGCAAAATGTAGAAGATACTCTATAGACTTAAATGTTCCACAGTACGGCATTACGCAGCGTCTGTCCAGCATTTACTGGACAATACCCCTTTAAATTACTAAAAAATGCATCGGAAACATGACTCGGTGAAAGTTTAATGCTGGAATGTTCCGCAGTATGTCGATGGCATCTCCACGGAGACGAGCGGCGCCTTTCACCAGAAAAGATACACGAGTCGTTTCTTTCCTTTTGCTCTTTGCGGGTTTGCTGAAGGCGCTTTGAGGGGTGCCGCGCCGCCCTTTAGCTTGGCTGACGTCCGCGGAGCCGGCCCCCCGTTCGTAGGGTTTTTTGTTTTGGTTTTTTTTCGTCGATCACTCGTCGTTTATCGTGATAACCCTTGATCGGAATGTGCACTTTAATGTGTCGACCAGCGAGAGATTTGCACCCGCCGCTTTGGACGCCACGAGCGACCGCTGTCTAATGCGAGCGACGCGTTTTGCCGACGTTTGTAACAATCTAGATTTCAATTAAAACAAACCAATCAGAACGACAACGGTGGTCTTTTATCATTCGTCCGAAGCAGTTTTGTTTTGCCGTCAGTCTTGAGTGGACGCGTTCTTCGCTCGCGGCGCCGCGTGAACCACACGACGGGCCCTTTTATGTCGAGAGAGGTGATGAAGACGCTCGTTCGCTCAAACCTTCTGCTCTTCGCAATCAACGGTAGAAACTGTACAATCTTTTGTCTCAATAAAGCACAAATCTATACTGAAACACGTGTGTGGCGTCTGTGTGGCGTCTGTGTGGCGTCTGTGTGGCGTCTGTGCGGCGTCTGTGCGGCGTCTGTGCGGCGTCTGTGCGGCGTCTGTGCGGCGTCTGTGCGGCGTCTGTGCGGCGTCTGTGCGGCGTCTGTGCTGCGGTCTGTCGGCTCTGTGCGCGCTGAATCGCGTCTGTCCGCGTCTGCATCGGCTGTCTGGTGCGCGTCTGTCGCGTTCTGATGCGCGTTTGCGGCGTCTGTGGCGTCTGTCGGCGTCTGGTGGCGAGGTTCTCGTTACGCGCAAATACCACGAGGAAAACAGTCGTCGGTCAATAATAGAGAAGCAGAGGACTGTCCCAGAGCGCCCCCTGTTCTTTTTGGGGAAAAACCTGGAGAGAACCACCAGTGAAGGAGGGATCTTCACTTCCCACAGACGGAAGCTTCAGATGACCAGTTCTGAGGACTGGACTTGAAGCCAGAATCACTCCAGACAGAGAGTCATCCGGGCCACAGGTCAGAGTGAGGAGGTCCAGTCCAACAGGTCAGGAGTGAGCGAGTCCCAGGTCCACAGTCAGGAGTGAGGTGGGTCCAGTCCACATTCAGATGAGGAGGTCAGGTACCACAGGCAGGATAGGAGGGTCCAGTTCACAGTCAGATCAGGATCCAGTCCACAGTAAGTTTAGGAGTCCAGTTCAAAGTCAGATGAGAGTCCAGGTTCCACATCTCAGGATGAGGAGGTCCAGTCCAAGGCAGCATGAGAGTCCAGGGTCCACAGCGTCAGGCGTGAGTGAGGTCCAGGTCACATGTCAGAGTGAGAGGTCCAGTTCCAAACAGGTCAGCGTGAGGAGGTCCAGCCACAAGGTCAGGATGGAGTCCAGCGTCCACAGTTCAGGATGAAGGAGGTCCAGGTTCACATCAGGTGAGGAGGCCAGCCACAGTCAGGCGTTGAGGAGTCCAGCGTCCACAGTCAGGTATGAGGAGTTCCAGGCCACAGTTCAGCGTTGAGGTAGGTCCAGTCCACAGGTCAGCGGAGTCAGTCCAGTCCGTGAAGAGTCGTCCACAGGTCAGGGATGGAGGTCCAGGTCCACAGTCAAGGCGTGAGAGGTCCAGGTCCCAATCAGGATAGGCATACTATGTATTTATTTATCATCTTCTTGACGTTGTTTATTATTCATGTCACAATTTATAGTGAGAACCAAAAAAATAACAATCATGGACCATTTTAGGACTGTTTTAGTCCATCTCTCTCCCAAAAAATAAACCTAAAATGTAAAAGAACTTTTTTCTGCTGTTTTTTGTCAAATGTAACTTCATTTTGTCTCGAAAGTACAATTTTGTAAAGCCGCTCACAAACTTGAGAAAGAGTCACACGTCGACCAAAGATTTCACTCTCACACTCTCAGACCGGCCCCTCTCACATCTGGGCCCTCCTCACATCCTGGCCCCTCTCACAGTCTCAGGTCCCTTCACAGTCTGTGCCCTCTCAAGCTGGGCCCCTCTCACAGTCTGGGCCCCTCTCACAGTCTGGCCCCTCTCACATCTGGCCCCTCTCGACCGCCCTCCACAGACCAGTCCGGCCCCTCTCACAGTCCGGGCCCCTCTCACGTCCGGGCCCCTCACAGTCCGGGCCCCTCTCACAGACCAGTCCGGCCCCTCTCACAGACCAGTTCCGGGCCCTCTCCATCATCGGCCCTTCCAGCGGCGGGCCCCGCTCCATCCGGGCCCCTCTCGCAGTCGGGGCCCCTCGCGCAGTCCGGGCCCCCTCTCACAGTCCGGGCCCCCTCTCACAGTCCGGGCCCCCTCTCACAGTCCGGGCCCCCTCTCACAGTCCGGGCCCCTCACAGTCCGGGCCCCAGACGGTTTTAAACAATGGAATGAATGAATTGAATTAGAGCTCCTCCCGTTTGTTCAATCGGGCTTTAAACACCTGCTGCAGTGCGTCAGGCACGTGCTGTCAACGTGGCCACAGAGACGCAGGCATTCCCCCCAACCACAAGAGGGCAGCAAAAGCTCACGGATCTCCCGCCGACGCGCCGCCCATCCACACACGCCGCACGCGCCTTTGCACCGGCGCTTGTCACATTGATTTTCCTCCAAAGTCAATATCAGTGTGTCTTGTTCGTTATGCGCGTCTCGAGCCAACAATGTGACCACAAACAAGACGCACAATGCTTCTTTTGGGTGGGCAAAATGTACCCAAAAACTATCCCACCGTCAGAACAAGAAATGTTTGTTTTGAGCAGATCAAAACCGACACAGACGCAGAACGTGAGATTAAAACTGCTTTTTGTTCTGCATTCTTTATGTGTGAGAGAAGAGACACTTTATCCCAGAACAGAGAGGGGGGGATTCATCCTCGAAGACCACTGTGTATTCTGCCAGTAAATGTCTGTAAATGAACCTTCGATGGGCAGAAATACGACTTTATTCCTTTATTTGGTCTGTGCGACACACATTCCACTCAAACGCACTGAACTCGATATATCTCAGATTCGACTAAACATTTGGCCCGTTTGTCCTCAGTTTGACCCTTTTTGTAAAGTTTGTCATTGTACTTCCTGTTTGGACATGAGCAGCAGATATGACATAATACGTAATTCCACAACTGTTACCTAGCAACCGGACTGTAAACAAGAGCCAAAATCCATATCAATTACAGTCAGGCCCAGATGGTGCAGTTCTACACGGTCAAACAGAGACTACAGCGCCCTCTGCTGGAGCCACAGCCAGGGACAAACAGAGACTACAGCGCCCTCTGCTGGAGCCAAAGCCAGGGACAAACAGACCACAGCGCCCTCTGCTGGAGCCGCAGCCAGGGACAGAGACTACAGCGCCCTCTACTGGAGCCACAGCAGGACAAAACAGGAGACTACAGCGCCCTCTGCTGGAAACCAAACAGCCGGACAAACAGAGACTACAGCGCCCTCTGCTGGAGCCACAGCCAGGGACAGAGACTACAGCGTCCTCTCTGCTGGAGCCAAAGCCAGGGACAAACAGAAGACTACAGCGCCCTCTGCTGGCCACAGCCAGGGGACAGAGACTACAGCGCCCCTCTACTGGACGCACAGCCAGGACAAACGAGACTACAGCGCCCTCTGCTGCGGACCACAGCCAGGGACAGAGACCTACAGCGGCCCTCTGCTGGAGCCAAAGCCAGGGAACAGAGACTACAGCGCCTACTGCTGGAGCCGCAGCCAGGGAAACAGAGACTACAGCGCCTCTGCTGGCAGAGCCAAAGCCAGGACAGAGACTACCTAGCCCTCTGCTGTGGAAGCCACAGGGACAAACAGAGACTACAGCGCCCTTCTGCGAGCCAAGCCAGGAAAACAGAGACTTACAGCGCCCTCTGCTGGAGCCACAAGCAAGCGGACAAACAGAGACACAGCGCCCTCTGCTGGAGCCATCGCCAGGGACAAACAGAGACTACAGCGCCCTCTGCTGGAGCCCAAGCCAGGACAAACAGAGACCACAGCGCCCTCTGCTGGAGCCCCAGCCAGGGACCAAACAGACACACGCCCTCTGCTGGAGCCACAGCCAGGGACAAACAGAGACTACAGCGCCCTCTGCTGGACCACAGCCAGGACAAACACGAGACGCACAGCGCCCTCTGCTGGAGCCCAGCCAGGACAAACAAGACCACAGCGCCCTCTGCTGAGACGCACAGCCAGGAAACAAACAGAGAGACGCACAGCGCCCTCTGCTGGAGCCACAGCCAGGGAACAAACAGAGACTACAGCGCCCCTACTGCTGGAGCCACAGCAGGACACAGAGACTACGCGCCCTCTGCTGGAGCCACAGGGCAAACAGAGACTACAGCGCCCCTCTGCTGGAGCCAAGCCAGGGAACAACAGAGACTACAGCGCCCCCTGCTGGAGCCACACAGCCATGCGGACACAACAGAGACACAGCGCCCTCTGCTAGAGCCACAGCCAGGGACAAACAGAGACACAGCGCCCTCTGCTGGAGCCACAGCCAGGGACAAGACTACAGCGCCCTCCTGCTGGAGCCGCAGTCAGGGACAAACAGAGACTACAGCGCCTCTGCTGGAGCCGCAGTCAGGGACAAACAGAGACTACAGCGCCCTCTGCGTGGAGGCACAGGGAAAACAGAGACTACACGCACATAGTGCGTTCGGCTGCAGACTTCCAGCTCTGCAGGACCTGTACGTCAGACCCAGAGATACTGACCCATGGACCCCGGCCTTACAGGTGCTGATCTTCATTCCCGGTCGCTTCACAACTCAAACCGTCCCAAGGCACGTTCTACGTCTCTGGTTTGAAGCCGTATCATTTATAAGTGACCAGAACAGAGATTGGCTCCTCCTCTGGTATGAATCAGGAAACGAAACTTGGCTTCATAAACACAATAAAATACCAAGCCTCCACTTTTTAAAAAAAAAGAAAGGCAAATCAATCAGTTTCTCCTTTGAATTCATGTCAGTTTAACATGGATTTATCCAAATCAAAGTGATTTCAGTTGGATTTGGATTTAGACACGCCCTCTCCGTCTTCCGCGGGTCTTCCTCTTGTGTTCCGGACACTTCCGCCCCTCGTGGCGCCGCACCACCGCACGGTTCCTCGCCCCGCGTTTTAAAACCAAACTTCTTTGCGCTCTCGTCGTCTGTTTTTCCCCCTCTCCCCCTCCTCCCACCCTCCCCATCTCGGCGTTCTCTCCTTCATCGCCGGGTCCTCAATCTCGCGCCGCGCTTTACGTTTCGCCGTTTTTCATCTTGTCATCTGCGTCTGTTTCATGTGCGATTCCTGAGTCGTCCTGGGAGGTTCTTCTGCCCATCAAAAAACCTGAAACGCTTATGAAACGCTGGATCTGAAACATTCCACTGTTTGTCTGGATTCTGTCCTTTTATCGCTCTATGTCAGGCCCCCCCCTTTCCCCTATTCTCCCCCCCTTTTCCCTCCCTTTCCCCCCCTCGCACTCGGTCTGATAATAATAATAACACTTCTGTAAGCACTCAAAGGCAAAATAAAATGAAACATGTAAAAACACTGACTAAAGCCCCCCCCCCCCCTCTCTCTCTCTCTCTCCTCCCTCCTCCCTACTCTCTAACTCTTCCTCCTCTATACTCTCTCTCTCTCTCTCTTCTCTCTCTCTCTCTCTCTCTCTCTCTCTCTCATCTCTCTCTCTCTCTCTCTCTCTCTCTCTCTCTCTCTCCCCTCTCTCACCCCCCACTCTCTCTAACTCTCTCTCTCTCTCTCCTCTCTCTCTCTCTCCCCTCTTCTCACCCCCACTCTACTGATCTCTAACTCTCTCTCTCTCATCTCTTCTCTCTCTCTTCTCTCTCACCCCCAACTCTCTCTAACTCTCTCTCTCTCTCGTCTCTTCTCTCTTCTTCTCTCTCTCTCTCTCTCTCTCTCTCTCTTTTGTCTTTGCATGTTTTAAATTTGGGTTTCAGACATCAGAACAGAGTTCCACCGTTACGACCCGGTTTGTGGAGCGCTCGGCGGAAACACCGGCCGCGGTATTCACCGCGCTGCACCAAAGTATGTCCAAAAAGTCCTGTTTAGTCCTGGTTTAGTCCCGCTTTAGTCCTGGTTTAGTCCTGTTTAGGATTTGTTTAGTTCTGGTTCAAGCCTCGTTTAGTCCTCGTTTAGCCCTGGTTTAGCCCTGGTTTAGGCCTGGTTTAGGCCTGGTTTAGACCTGGTTTAGGCCTGGTTTGGCCCTGGTTTAGCCCTGGTTTAGCCCTGGTGTAGTCCTGGTTTAGCACTGGTTTAGCCCTGGTTTAGGCCTGGTTTTGACCTGGTTTAGACCTGGTTTGGCCCTGGTTTAGCCCTGGTTTAGGCCTGGTTTAGTCCTGGTGTAGCCCTGGTTTAGCCCTGGTTTAGTCCTGGTGTAGCCCTGGTTTAGTCCTGGTTTAGCCCTGGTTTAGCTCTGGTTTAGTCCTGGTGCTGTTAAAGACCAGACTGAGACCAGATCCTGTTTTGTAACTCGAGACTTGTCCTGAGGCTTGGTCTGATCCTGGTTCAGACTCTTCTAAATCCCTGCCCAAAGGCATGCTGGGTATCTTCAGCTCTGAGCGACGCGAGTGAGACGTCGTCTTCACAAAGATCTTTTCAGAGCCAAACACATTGTTAAAGTTTGAACACGATCAACATGGATTCAGATGAAACCAGGTCTGGACTGGACTGGACCCACTTTATAAATGACATACAGAAAATGGAAAAAGAAAAATCACATTTGGAGTTAATTTGGCAAATTTGACCGAATTTGGACGAAATGGGACGTTTATTTTGGACTTTTTTTGCTTTAATTTTTTTTTCTTCAAATGTCTTCCCTATTCCTTTTTTTCCTTTTTTTTATTGAATTTGTTCTCTCTGGTAAAACAAATATATATATAAAAAAGAAAATAAACTACGACAGGTGAGCTGATTTGTGCACAAACTCGCTTGAGCGGCCGCTCTTCAGTTCGTCACTTAAACAGAACCACGAGCGCTCGGATTGATCACACACGCCTGAAAATGAACCGTTTTAAATCTCTTTTGTGTTTTTCTGACCATTACTGTGAGCGGCGACGCCTCTCCACAGATCTAACCTGCACCGTCACCACCAGGTCTATATGAACAAACCCGAGACAAAGGCCTGTCCCTCGGAGCCACAATGGAGCCACAATGGAGCCATAATGGAGCCATAATGGAGCCATAATGGAGCCACAATGGAGCCACAATGGAGCCATCAATGGATGGAGCCACAATGGAGCCACAATGGAGCCGCAATGGAGCCACAATGGATGGAGCCACAATGGAGCCATAATGGAGCCACAATGGAGCCACAATGGCCACAATCCACAATGGAGCCACAATGGAGCCACAATGGAGCCTCGTCGCGCGCCTTTCTCTTTCGCCTCAGATGAAGCCACGAGGACGGTGACAGCGGGAGTCATGTGACCGCGGGAGTCATGTGACCGCAGGCTTTTCTTCCGCCGCCACAGAGTTCATACGTGTGAGATTGACAGTCGGATTAGCGCCAAAGTCGAGCGCTAAACTCTTAATCTGAGGTGAGCGAAGTTAGAGTTGACGTTGTAATAGTGATCGTTAAGACGGTGGTCCGCCCAGCATTAGAGCTGCAGCGTTGGAGAAGCAGTGCAAGTCCTGACCTGATTCCGCCCCGCCCACTTTCCCCCGCACACGCCATTCTTTCAAGTGGAGAAACATGCGGTCAAGTGGATTTATTTGTGTGAAATGTCCAATGTTTACGTGACCAACGAGGCAACACTGCACCGACTCCCTGCGCCCCAAAACGGCTTTTTCAGTCTTTTTTAGTTTTAGTTTTAATAAAGTTTTCGATCTCTGGTTTGTTCTTGTCGCGATCGACTCTGGCCTCAAAAGCGCCGTACCTGGTTTATACTCTCTTAAAATGGCGGTTTACGTGGATTGTTGCCGTCTCAGCAGCCTCGGATTGAGAACCTGCCGAGTCTGGTCATCTCCCCGAGTTCAGATGGGCGTGACTGACAAGGCGGATCCACCAATCAGGGGCGAGCATGATCCGTCGGGGCTGAAAAACGTTGCGTGTCTGAGGTGAGAGTAGTTTGGGTTTGTTCTTAGCGATGATGACCGATGAGCTCGCTGAAGTAAACAAACACGATTGCACGGTTCTGTTTGAGTTTGGCTCGAGGTGTGACACAGGGAGTGTCGACCGGACTCGCTCTTTGTTACGAACTGGAGAAGTGTGTAATTCTTAGTCCTTCATCGCACTTATTTAGACAACGTCCCACCTTTTCACTGGTGCCACATGAATGCCATAAAATTGTGGGATTTTCATGTAGAAACCAATAAAACGCGATAAATTCCTCGATAAAAAACATCCTTTTTTGCGTCGCCGTCTTCAGGGTTGTAAATATAACGTGGACTATTGCTATTCCAAACTCTTGAACTGAATTTTAAGGGATAAACACGGGACATTACGCGGTTTTAAAACGGTCTCGCGCTGCTCAACTCGTCCCACTTTCACTACAGTTTGAAGTGGTCGCCCTGATTGCACTGGGGACGAACATTGGCTCCATTCGCTTCAGGAAGTCCAGGAGAGAATGTTGTCCTTTTTTTTTGTTTCAGTTTAGTCGCAAAGTGCCGTAATGACTTTTAGGGAAGACATTTCAAACACTCCCAATTTCACATATCACCTCCGCCACTCGTCCAAACAACGTTGCCCCATTTGCGCTTTAACTTTCAATGTGGGCCGATCGTCAGTGTTTACACCAAAGTGCTGCGTTTGGCCACAACTACTGCCGGCATGAGAGGAATGGAAACGAGTTCCCTCAGAGTCCCACGATAACGGAGCGGCAGAGAACGCA
Source organism: Chaenogobius annularis (assembly GCA_015082035.1). Lineage (NCBI taxonomy): Eukaryota > Metazoa > Chordata > Actinopteri > Gobiiformes > Gobiidae > Chaenogobius > Chaenogobius annularis. Next base: position 122,345 of record BJKM01000507.1, on the reverse strand, counting down.
CTGAAGGCTATTGACACTGGATAGTTGTTGAAATAATTAAAATGGCGTTTTTTTTCCCTGCGCGCCCGGACGCTTTACACGGGACGCTTTGTCATCCTGCCCCCAGCGCGGAAGAATGAAACAAGGAAAAGTTTGTTCATTCTGTTAGCAACACGTTCCGTTACAAACTTTAAATGTCCTATTTTGTGCCTTATTTGGGCTTTCAAAACAACTTGTCTTTTGGTATTCTGTTTAGTATGACTTAAAGGTGCACTTTGTGTCTTTCCTAGTGTAGGGTCCGCCTGGAATGTTCCACAGTATGACATTAAACTTGCCACCAGGTCAGTTATACAAAACTTTACGAAGAATCCTGACTAAAAAAGTTACAGACAAGACACAGAGTCCCTCAAACTTGTTGAATTAAGTTAGAATCTCGAATCGCCTTTTGGCCCATATCTAAAGCCCACAACAGGCAAAGTTGGCACCGAATCACCAACTTAACGGAACATTTTTGTACCTTTGCCGCTTTATAAATGTGTAGATTCGACCCCGTTCACAGTGAATAACGATATAAAAGCTAAACAGATAAGTTCAGAGGCGGGACTCGCGATAACTTGAGACCTGACCTGATAAAATGAACCAGGATTTGGGACTGGACTTGGACTTGCAGCTCTTTGGCAACTCGATGCGTCTCCTGAAAAATATAAACGTGTTTAGGAAACCCTCTTCTCGTTACTGGTGGCCGTCAGATGTGTTTTCAGTGCTTAATAATACAACTTCTTCTGTAAGTTTAATGCCATGCTGTGGAACATTGCAGGTAAAGCTTCATGGAGACAAGCAAGAGACAGATCATTCCACTTCCTTCCTTCCAATGTTACCTAGCGCACATTTAAACTACAAGTGCATTTATCGCGAAAGATCTGACCTGTAACTCGGCCGAGGGCACCAACTAGACCTGTGTTTTTACGACGCTTTCTCCTGGAGTTAAAGTTAAAGCTCCAAATCCCGTCCCACTCTTTCTCCTTAATGCACATCGATAACCAGATCACGACACTTTACGCACCACAGTTTACTCAATTTCTGATGCGCTGAAATCTTCAATACGACCTTTCTGTTTCGAGTGAACGGCGCAGATTCGCTTTGGGCTTGAGGCTTATCTTAAACCCGGCCAGCGTCTCGCCTCACCTCCGACCTCTCACATCAGATTAAAACTGCGTGAATGCGCTTGAGTGATGGAGGGACCTGAAACTGGCTAGATTTTTATACGTTATCTGCTTTTTTAATCAGATTTTGCTTCAGTAAAGCTCAGAGGAACAGGAGGTCAGGGCCTGTGTGCTTTGGCAGTGTCTCGCTTTGGGGGGGAAATGAATCGAAGTAAGTCCAACACGGAGGCAGCAAACTGACGAACTACGGCTGTCGCAGTTAAACTATTTCCCATGCAGTAACTTGCCTCAGCACCGCAGTTTGCCGTATCTGCTGTATGGCCCATGAGCCCACAAAAATGTAAATGAAGGTTGCACTTGAAAATACAACAGCGACAGTCTGCGTGTGTACATTAAAGGCCAATATGGTGCTAAAAGGGGCATCTTAAGATTTACTTGTGTTTTCGCATAATGACGGCACTGATGCACATGTTTCTCACCTAATTTGAACAATGTGACACGTACGTGCGGTTTACACGTTTACCTGGAGTGAGGAGGAGGAGGATTACAGCCGAGTATTGATCATGTCTGTTTTGGCTTCAACACAGACTGTGACGTGGATTTACGCACAGACTTTGTGTTTTCAGGCGGATATAAGGGCCACTCTGGACCCTCAGTTCTTCTTTATCGGTAAGATGATACACTGTGCTTTGTTTGGGCCAATGTAGGCTTATGGTACTACTTTGTGCTGCTTGTGCAGAAGGCTCAGTCGAGCACACCTGCGCTGTCACGTCTGTCCTGACTAATTCTAAACTCCTGTCTGTTCGAGACTCGAGCCAAGTCTGATGGCATTCACCGCAAACAAACATGCTTTTATTTTGGTCTATTCTTAGGCTAAAAAGTTGTAAGTAAGTTCATATATTAGTCTTACAAAAATAATAATAACATTATTAACAACATAGACCACCTCACCCTGTTGTTACTATAAAAGGTGTAGTATTCAGTGTTTTTAAATCGTATTTTCACTTTAAAGCAAAACTCCCCCAAAGAACAGTTATTTTGCATTTCCTTTTTCATTGAAATAAGACATATAATCACATACAAAAACATTTAACGTTGCCATATATATATATATATTAAAAAAAAAACAGGGTTTCTCAGGAGAGTTGTTTCCAGGTCATGTTCCAAGGCTGGTTTTCCGCTCACAGACAGCAGGGGGCAGTGACGGACACTTACGAAGGCGTTTACTCAGGTCAAATGTTGTTCAGTCCTTCAGTGGCAGCAGACTCACTCTAGCGACCGTCATTAACGCTCGAGCTGCTTTGACGTGTTAAATATGCTCTTGTGTGATGTCGGCGAGCGATTAGAGCTGTCGAGACGCCTCCGCACGCTCCATCTCAACCCCTGTAAGCCCACCTGCCTCTGTTCAGCCTGTCTGTGGTCCCCAATAACAAGAATATGACTAACAGTGACACATGTCCCGCCCGCACAGATGGCTCCTCTGATTGGACAGCTGCTGCTTGAGCCTAAAGTGGGCGGAGCTTTCAGGATATTCAGACAGTAATGATGATCAATATATCAGATCACCTGCACGGAGCTTATCTTTATAACAGAGCAGGACAGGTCAGAACGATTTAAAAGGGCCCTTTGAATTACAGTGAAAATAGAACAAGCAATAAAATTAAGTTTAATTAAACAACAAGCTGTTGATGAGGAAACAATCTTAAAGTCTGTGACAAGTTAAACAACGCATTTCACTAAAACGCAGTGAACAAATTATATCTTAGATTTGACTAATTATTTGGCCCATTTGTCCCCAGTTTGACCATTTTTGCAACGTTTATAATTGGCTGGACATGAGCAGCAAATGTGACATAGGTGACTCCACAACTGTTACCATAGCAACCATACATTAAACAAGAGCCCAAAGCCATATAAATGACAACAGTTATGATTTGACACACAATAATACCATAAAACACCTTTATTTTGTTGAATGATGGTTTAAACTGTCAGAAAAGTGTGTCAGTGAAGCGTACACTGTCTCTGTGCTTTCAAATGCACGTCGCACATTGATGACATCACAGTTTTAGACTGAGGCTCTACTTCCTGTCATTTCAAAAAAATCTTTTTCAAAATGTCTTCACAAACTGCAACTTAGCGGAAGTAAAACTGCGATAAATATTTACCACAGGTGCCCTCCCGCCAAACTAAGTCATAATTGGAAAAACAGAAGAACATGTCATATGGACTTTAAAGAACACATATTAACATTTAGCTTCAGTCACACTAGTTTGAGGAATCCTTGTGAGAAAGTGCTCTCCTTCCGAGCTTCAAATACACGAATCTTCTCGATCTGTGACTTTTTCTCGATCTGTGACGTGGCTCAACGAGAATCTTCTCTCTTCTAAAACGTGAGCTGCCAAACTAAAAGTACTCAAGAGCATGTTTAAAGGCCAATGAACATACAAATAATGCATAATATTTGCCCTTTAACTTGGTTCATGCGTAATATGTGTCTTCGAATGCCCGGGCTTAGCTTTAGTTTAACTGTATATTTTATTTATTCATTGTTCTGTTACATTTTAAAAAAGGTTTTGATTTGAAAATGCATATACCATCAGATTCAGATATCCAGATGACCCCCAAAAATTGCCATCAAAGTCCAAACTCTGGACACTTTTGACCCCCGTCCTCCGCTGATGTCAGGCAGAGGCCACGGCCCACCCTCGGGAGCGTCAACATGGCAGACACAGTGAACAGATGCTGGCAGGAGAGGGGGGAGAAAGGGGGAGGGTGGAACGAAGGGGAGAAGGGTGAGAGAGGGAGGGGGGAGGGAGTAGAGAGAGGGTACGAAGGCAGAAAGAAACAAGGAGGAGCGATAACGAGAGTTTGATTTCCAACTTGAGTCAGAACAGAAAATGCATCAAATGTCCAGATGTTTCTGAGCGACGGAAACAGAAACACAAAGACAAACTTCATCTATTAAGCGAAACTAAATATTTCACTCCTTAAACATGTGACTCTTCAAACATTAGCACAACATTGGAGAAAACATCATATTTAACTGTTCATAAACCCAAGCAAACAGTTCAGTGCGGAGAAACATCGAGTCCAACTGAACTTAATATTTCATTTGTTTTGTCATTTGCCATCATTTCCCTTTTCTTTTCTCAATGCAGTGGTTTTAAAACCGGACTGATGTGGTCCCGGACCCTGGTCTCACTCAGGACACGAGCTGCTGTTACAGTAAATACGACTGGTGATCTCTGTCTTCGCCCGAGAGAGAACGTTCTTTAGATGCTAAAAAACGATTTTTGTGTTGTTCTTAATACGTGGATTTAAAGTCAGGTTTTTCACTTGATGTTGGATTAAAAGACGGTTTTGGGCCTCAGTTTTCAATCAGCCAAGGATCTGGATGTCTTTTGCCGGGTTTGGCGTGTCCTAGAGTCTGGCGTGTGTCCGCCTGCTCTCACATCGTCCTGGCTGTGCAGAGGGTCAGCAACACTGGCCCCCAACACTCTTCTGGGACATTTTTGAACAATAGTTCTATATCTGACTGTTTTACCCACATGTTCCTTTATAAAATATTCTTTTACACTTGTCCCAAACCCCTCATTGGTTAGCTCTATTACCTCACAGCGAGAAGGTCCTGGGTTCAACTCCTGGGTGGCGAGAAGACTGTCTTTGTGGCGTTTAGTGGTCTGTTTCCCCTGCCATTAAAACATGTACAATAAGCTCCTCCCTTTCCTGGTTAGATAAAGCATAAACATATTTGATAGATTTTAAACGCCGTGCACAAGATAAGGAAAAGCAGACGAAGCCCTCAAGCCTCTCGGGTCTGTTTTACAATGAGACATTAAAGGTCCAAGACACACACACAAAAGGACATTGTCATAACCGTTTCATCCTCAACAAATGTAAAATGCTCAGGACTGTGGATGGAAAGTGGCTCTTTTCTTTAAAATGAATGTGTTTGTCCCTGTTTAGACGTGGTTTGGTTCCAGTTATTCCTGATTAAGTTAGATCTAATTCAACCCTAGTTAGATGTGTTTTTGTGGAATGATAATTGAGTCCTTGTGTCCCAGTTTAGAAGTTCTAGATTAGTCTCAAGTTTGGGTCATGTTTGCGACGTGTTCACAGTTACATAATGGTTAATTGGGCCAAATTTAAACATTAGCTTCAGGTGTGTTAGCGGCATGCACTAAGTGACAGCGTGCTAACGTGCTCCGACAGAGGCTTAAACACGACTGAATGTGTTGCTTATGCACGCGCTGTCATAAGTCAAATACTCAACCTGGTTTTGTGAAGACGTCAGCCATTTTCAGAAAAATCGCATTTCACTTCAAGCATTTATTTGTATGAGGTTGTCACGGCAAATAATTTCAGTTTAGTGATTTACATATTCATTTAAAAGTGCTTTGTTCGTACATTTAAAAGGTGCACTATGTGACTTTTCAATGGATCGTTCAGGCGAAGCAATAACATCTCTATTTAATATTTTGTAATAATACTTTTTTTAAGGTTGCAAGAGGAATGGGGAAAACAGTCTTTGAGGTTTCTGCGAAGAGCTTCAGACGAGAGGAACAAGACAAGGGTTTCCCTCAGGAATTTGATGGTTTTTAATAGTTCAATTCTTATACGGGAAGAGACGTTTGAAGCTGCTTGAGTTCAGCACACGCGTTATTCAAGAGCAGCAAACAGTTGTTGGTTTTAACATCTCTGAAAGACATTTTAAAAATGGGGGAAAATGACATTCGGACTTATATTGGAAATGGACAAATTTGACCGACTCTGGACCCAGTGGGACTTTGGCTCATCCGTTTTATGATTTTGTTTATGTTGCCTGATCTGTGACATGTGATTTTGCTTTTTTTGTTCTTGATTTCGCTCTCTGGTCTTGTTCTGTGTTTTATGTCTTCATCTTTTATAAAACAAAATAAATAAATTCTGCAAAAAAAAAATCCTCAAATGTAGCTTGAAGTTGAATGTAAATAGATAACAATTGGTATGTCTGTTATTTTAATATAACTATACCAATAAAATATGCAGGAAATGAAGTGTTTTCGGAGTCCATAGATGTTGAATCCATCTGGAGCGATGTGTTTACGTTAGCGTCCGTCACAAGCCTGACTCGCCATATGTTTGCGTTTAGGCTTCTTTTATCGAGCCGCGCAGATGGAGCAGGACTCGTGTCACCCTCTATATATATCAGGGGCCGCTTTAAGTCCCCGGTGGAATACGAACGATATGCAAATGAATAATGTCAACAGCTGATTTAAATATCACATGGAGGCACACGAATGCATGGCGCCGCTGAGCATTCGCTAAATGTATGTTGCATTTAGCGCACATTACGCACCGGCCACGGAAAAGACATTGTGAGACGTGATTTGTGTTCGATTTAAAGATGATTTTAAAGATTTAGTGATGGCTTTTAGTGAGGACAAGATCTGCGTTCGGTTTGGACAAAATGTTTAAATGTGCTGGCTCCTCCTTATCTCTCAAAGAGCTTTTGTCCGTCCATGTTCCTAGCAGAGCTTTGAGATCTTTGACGATCTTAGATGTTCCGAGGTCACGGTTAAAAACCCGAGGGCAGCCGCCGGCCCCAGACTCTGGAACAGCCTTCCTCTGGGCATTAGAACAGCCCAATCTCTGAATAGTTTCAAATCTTTGTTAAAAACCTTTTTGTTTGCACACGCTTTTAACACAAAATGAGCAGAACATTTTTATAGCCTAATTTTACCTTGTCTTTTTGTGGTGTTTTTATAAATAAAACTTTACTCACTTTACATTCGGTTCATTGTAAACCACCATTTTGATCTTAAATGACACAAACGGGTCTTCGACGTGGCATTTCCCCGTAACAAGAAGCGGATCGTCATTTACAGTCTTGACAGAGGTTTAACTGTGTGTGCGGCCCGGGGGGGTTACAGCTCTGTGTGGGGGGATAAATACATAAATACATGCAGGAGAATAGTTTCCTGACCGTCATAAAAACTCTCCTCACATTCAGTACAGAAATATAGAACTGTTTTTTAGCTTCGTTTGTGGAAATCCGCTCCGCTCAGACTTCCTGTTTGTTTGGACGCAATCGGACCCTTTCCGCGTTTGTTTGATCGGTTAATCCGCCCGTCGCTCGCGCCCTCTGAAATCGGAGTGACAGGATACAGTTCCAGACAAGTCAAAGTATTGTCAAAGAGCGTGGTCTCGGCGGGACGAAACAGGATTATTTAAACGTGCATAAATCCGTCACATGACAAAAGACAACTCGGGAGTCAGAACGCGGTTTGAAGCTCAGGAAGACGTCACGTGAGGTTTCCAGGACCACTCGCAGGAGCCTCAGCGTTCGCACTCGCGTAAAGCGTATGGAACATCTGTCGTGAGCGGAGCTTGTCTCTGGACTCCACAGGCTCCTGTCAGATCCAGCCGAGGTCTCTCTGAAGAACATCTGCAGCTGCTGTTCCAGGAGCAGAGTCTTCACGCTACGGTGGACTCCACGCTCCAACATCTCAGGAAACTTCGTCCAGACCATCTGAACAAGAGCTGGGGAGACTCAGGTAAGATGTTCAGCTCAGAAAACTTTATTTATCCTCAAAGAAGTGATTCCTTTGCAGTTTCAAACATGGCGACACCAGATCGAGACTGTGAAGGACTCAAATCAGGGAGATCCACATCAGTCTGGTTTCATGCAGTGTTTCACTGAATGGCGACGGGAATGAAGGAAATGGCAAATCCGTTTCTTTTCCTACTGGGATAAAGTAGCGCCTCCCAGAGGACATCAGGAGGAATCTCTCTTTAAGAATGTGATCTGAGCTGCTCCATCAAGAGTGAAGGTCTACACACACTATCTTTGAACAGGTCTTTACAAAATGCTAAGAAGAACATCTTTATGCAAAAGTAATGCTCCTTTAATTACATACTTCAAAAATATATATCGTTTTGACAGTATAAAAAAACTCGAACTCGCTTCAGTTCAGTTTCTAAAGGTTTGCATGTTCTTTCCCCGTTTCCTCTGAATGAGTTTATTAAACACAGATCTGGAACGTCTGAGCTTCTGCTGGAGGCGATCGTTCCTCTGAGACTCAGCTGTCAGTCAAAGGAACAGAGACTTGGAACTGACATTAAGCACATTCAAGACAAGCCTTGAAGCCCAAGAGGAACCCGCTCTGTGATCACTGATTCTGAAGTGTTGTTAAACGAGATTGTTGTCATTTGTGTTGTGTATGTTGTTCCTGTCCTGACCTGCAGGGGCCGACAGAGTCAAAGGAGCTCAGTCTATTATTTATACTATTTTTCTCTTTTAGATTTTTGTCCTGGTTTTCTTTCCCAAAGGCTTTATTAGACTAGATAACTGTAGCACGAAACGAGGAGCGAGATGGCACAGACATTCAGCAAATGGTTGAGGCTGGGAATCGTCACTTGGTACTAAAAAAGTGTGGACCACGAGGAAACATCTGTCCGTAATGTCCCATCGTTTCTCTGTCATGGTCCAGCGTCAGCGGCAGAGGCGGCAGCACATATGCCAGGCTCCGTTAAAGGCGTGTGGAGGGTCTGCCAACCGCTTGTCTCCGCGGAGATGTCGGTACTTTGCCTGGAATGTCCCACCGTGTGGCGTGAAGCAGAGTCTAGCTCCATGGTGATAAGGCCGGGCTGCAGGAGGGTCCGAGCATGTTCTTCAAGTTATTTTAGAATTTAAAGAAAAACACATCCAAATATTTCGGCAATTTGCTGCACTGTCCCGACAAATAAAGCCTGCGGGCCAAAAAGATCCTTAAAAACGAAAAGAAAGGTCTAAACTGGCGGCAAAGCAACAACATCTCCGAGGCAACAACATCTCCGAGACTCCTCATCTGTAAAGTTACATTTCGTGCACCTTGAATTATGGTATTTCAAATAAATGTTCCTCTTCGGGCTCTCGTTCTCCAGCTTTGATGATGAAAAAGTGTAAACGAGATCTAAAAATGTCGCCGAGGTGTTGCCGAGGTGAGGCAATTAAACGTGTCTGACGGAGCGATAATTATGGAACGAGAATCCAAAAAAGCGCAGAACGCGGCAGGTGAATCTCCAGCGAGTTACAGCCCAACGGGTCAAAGCGGCGTCAATCAAACGTCCGTCGGCCTCGCGTGTTCGGGGAGTGTCGTCGGGCGTCGCTGTGGAAACCGGAGGCCAAAACTGCAGCTTTTTACACGTCACTTTGGAAGGTATTTATTACAAATCACAATTCTGTTGATTTACGAATGAAAAATGAACCAATGAAATCCAGAATAAAACCCAGAACAGAAGACCATCGTCCAGAGACCGAATCAAGACTCAACCAGGACTGAACCAGGACTGAACCAGGACTGAACCAGGACTAAACCAGGACTAAACCAGGACTGAGCCAAAACGCAGGACTAAACCAGCAGACTAGAACCAGGACTGGAGCCAGGACTGAGCCAGGACTAAACCAGGACTGAACCAGGAACTGAAACCAGGACTAAACGCAGGACTAAACCAGGACTGAACCAGGACTGAACCAGGACTGAAACGGCTGGACTGAACCAGGACTGAACCTGGACTGAACCAGGACTGAACCAGGACTAAACCAGGACTGAACCAGGACCGAATCAAGACTCAACCAGGACTGAACAGGACTGAACCAGGACTGAACCAGGACTAAAACCAGGACTGAACAGGACTGAGCCAGGACTAGCCAGGACTAAACCAGGACTAAACCAGGACTAAACCAGGACTGAACCAGGACTGAACCAGGACTGAACCAGGACTGAACCAGGACTGAGCCAGGACTGAGCCAGGACTAAACCAGGACTGAACCAGGACTGAGCCAGGACTGAAACACAGGACTGAGCCAGGACTGAGGCCAGGACTGAGCAGGAAACAGGACTAAACCAGGACTAAACCAGGACTGAACTAGGACAAACTAGGACTAGACCAGGACTAAACCCGGACTGAATATGTAGTCTGAGGTAATTGTCCTATTTGGTCCAAAGTCTAGTTTTAAAATGTCCATTATAATTTGCTCAGTTTGTGTCATCCATTTCTTTGTCACGCCCCTTTCCATGCCAAGATTGTGCTCCAAACGTATCCATTTATTGTGTCCATGGAGGAGTTTTGAGGCCCAGATACATCGTTCTGAAAACAGTCTCAGTGCTTTGTTAACACTAGAACAGTCCCGAGTGACATTGATGGTCACTTGGCAACCACAGTTTCTCCTTGACCCGTACGTCCATGCCACTTAAACCACGTCCAGATCTTGGCTTGGCCTTGTCAGGATTTAGGATATTGTTCACGTTTTAGGTTTGATTGGGGAAAACCGGAGTGAAAACCGGCTCAGACGCAGGGAGAACATTCAAATGCCGCACAGAAAGGAACACAGAATGGTCATGGCAAGAGTTTGCACATTTCCACGTCTTCCTACGCTGTCAGACATGTTGAGTTGGTCTTTCTGCGCGTCTGAACGTAAATGCTAATCCTCCATAGGCCTGTACCGTATCTACTCAATGATAGAAGACCCAAACCCCCTCTGCAGACCGCCCTGTGAGAAAGCCTATCTCTATCTCTACGCCTTTATTTTAGGACAAAATTCACTTGGTGGAGTCCGTAAAATCCCATGATGCCTTAAGACCATGAAAGCGGCGTTTTCCTCTGCAGTTTGACACCAGATTTAGTTAATCTTTGGTGCGGAGGACTTGGTTTCTTGTAAACAGTTTTAGTGCAGGCTTTGTCTCGCGAAAGGAGGAGGGCTGCACGGCTGTCTGAGCGCGTTTATCGTGTGTAGATGAAGCTCTTTGCAGGGGCGGTGGTGGCAGCAGAATGTAGGGGGTAAAATAACACACCAGTGAGATGTTCAAAGTGCAAAAGGATTAAAGTAACAGAAGGAGGGAAAGGAAAGCTGCACTAAGGCTTGTTTTAGACCAGGTTTAGTCCTGGTTTGGGTTTTAACACTTCTTAGTACTTGCTCAGTCTTAGTCAGAGGTGTAACATAACTTCTTTCTTTTGATTGGTGAGCCACAGTCTTTGTGTTCCATGGCACAGTGGTAGCATCAGGGTTTCCCCAGAACTATTGGGTACGTCGTTACATGGAAACCCTGCAGTTTACAACTTAGTGACAGCAAAACGCACGCCTAAAATATGATCACAAGCATGTACATTACTGGCAAAGGTACTGCAAACGGATGTTCAGCCAAGTCCTTCTCCTCAGTCCACGAGGGTCCTGCAGACGACAGATCTTCATACATCTATCGCACTCGATCGTTCTCCCCTCTCTCACGCGTACAGAGTCTCTTTTGCATCAGAAAAAAAGGTCAGGCTGGTCAGGGTCTGGGAGGTCAAGGGTTCGGTCGGTGAGCTCGGTCGAGATCTCAGATTCAGGACCGTCGAGCGCCGGCCCCTCACGGAGCATTCTTCGCACATAGTGGCTCAGGTCACAGCCAGCCTCGGGTTACTTTTGTTCCACCAGTGTGATATTATTTTAGTGCTTTATATTCGTGTACTGTTCCAGGTGGGCCGACAGCAAATCAACCCAAGCACCCGGTTTTCCAATGCGGCGACTTCAGGCTTCAGGCTTCTCCAGCAGTGTTGCAATGGTGAACAATGCAGTCTTCGTCACCAGGATATCTGCCCGGATCAAGTTTTGCCGGATCAACCCTAAGCTTAAACCTTCTCCCATTTCCATGGTTTGCCCCTCGGTGGCAGTAGACACCTTTAGGGCAGTTTGCGTGGTGTTCTTCCCCATATTTCCACTCAGAGTTCATAATGAGTCTTGCAGTTTGAAAAGCTGTTGCATCACGAGTTATCTGAGCTTTGATGAAGCACGGCCATTAGAGCATGTCCCATGACTCGAGAGCCAATGTTTTTGAAAGAAAATAATCAAACAGAAGATCCACCAATCCAGAAATGAACGACATAAATCTTGTGGTCTTTTCAAATGACAACAACCACACGTGTTTGATTGAATAATGCCGTGATGGTGAGTTTGTTCGTCCTGACAGAGATGACACTGAACCATGTGTCAGTTTTTGTTTTTTCTGTGGCTAGGCCCTGTAATGACAAGGACAATGACCACAAACCAGGACAAAACATCTGCATTTTGACAGTTAAAAGGCAAATTCTATCACAGATTCCACTTCAGCTGTAAGTACTTGAGATAAGAAGTTCATCCAGTTGAATATTGTGGTGCCACTTTCTTCCCAAATGTCCAACTTTCTCCAAATGAGGCTCAGTTTGATTTTAGTCCAAGCTGAGTCCACGTGCTCCCCCAGCTCTGTCCCCTTTTATGAGCCAGAGCTATGGAAGCCTGCAGGGCCATGTAGGGTTCAGTTATGGGTCTGGTTTAAGAAGACTGTGGATCCCCCGGAGGACACAGAGGATTAAAGTGAATGATACAGGAGTAAAACGGCACAGACACAACTATAAAACAGCCAACCGTGGTGAGACCCTCTGGAAACTCAACAAATGTTTAACCTCATCATTTATATTAGTAACAAGAGGCGGGTCATACGTGGTTCAAATGATAATATCAGATTCTGTCTGCTTTGCAAATTTAGATTATTATTACAGCATTGCATATTATGAGGAAGCAGCCTTTTGGGGAGGTTCTGCTGAGATGCAGCAGCGTCCTGCGCCGAAGGGAAAGGTGTGGTGCTTTCTTAATCCCCCATGAGGGAAACTCATTCTGTGCATTTGACCCATCCTTCGATGGTGCTGGGGTGACCCGTCAGGAGCAGCGAGCTGCTGCAGAACAGCGCTCTGGGATTCATCTCCAGCTCTAGCTTTGGGTGAATGGTGGAAACCGGAGCCCGGAGGAAACCCACACAGACCCCAACCCAACAGGCTGTGCCCCCGTAAAGCGCTGTAGTCATTTACCTTAACACCCTGAGACACCGTCCGAGACAGCGTCCTTATACTGCAGCTGAAGTGACTCTGAATGCAGTTAAATGAAATGCTTTGAAACTTTGAGCTGAAGTTCTTCCTCTGCTGCAGACGCCACACACAGAATTCCCTCTGGTCAGCGAGAGTGATGTGGGGCCAGTCTGAGCAGCTGCTGTCGCTCCGAGCTCGTCCAACTGGAGGGATCTGCACGGCTTTGGTCTGTGAGTAAGTTAAATGAAGCCCAGAGGGGGGAGAGAGAGAGCAAGGCGACATGGAGAACCGAGAGCGAGAGAATAGAGTAGAGAGGAACAGAGGAGGAGAGGGAAATAACAGGGTTTTTAAAGAGGATGAGTACAGGCAGAGCGAGAGCAAAGAAAGAAAGAAAGAGTAGAACACAGAGAGAAAGTGCAGAGAGAGAATAGAGAACGTGAGGAAGAATAGAGGGAGTAGAGAGAGACAGAAAGACAAAGGTGCCAGAGGAGGAAGAAGAGAGTGAGGACAGAGAAAGAGTAGAGAGAGAAGACATGTAGAGAGGCAGAAAGAGGAGAGCGAGCGAGAGACTTGAGGAAGAGCGCAGTCAGTGGAGCAGAGCCTTAAATCGGGCGGAGATAAAGACGCGTTCGTTCCTCCGTCCCCGCGAGGGACGGGCGAGACAGTTACACCAAACGTCTCCACGGCGAAGCCTCAAAACGCGCACAGACACAAAGCAGATGGGCTGTCACCGCGGGGACGGCAGCGGGGGCTGATGGGAAATGTAGGCACCGCGACGCAGACCTGGTTCAGAGAGAGAGGGTTGGAAAAGGATGATTTCACACACAACCATGAATTAAACTTCTACGATTAAAGTGACGTACGGCAGGTTTTTACAATAATATAAATAGAACTTAACTGCATTTTAGTTCAAAGAGTCGTCCAACTTGTCATAGGCGCTTGGAAAGGCACTGGAAAAGTAACTGCTTTGTCCTTATTGACAGTTGGGGGTCACAGAGCTGGAAAAGCGGGTTAGAATGTGTAGAATTTGCCAGAACGAACACTTCGTCTTCAGTTTTTTGCTCGGCTCACGCGCCCGGAGCCAAACTCAAACAGAAACGCACAATCGGATCCGTTTATTTCCGTGGCATTTCCGTTCACAGAGCATCCGAGCTTGAATGCGCAATGATTCTGCAGCGTTTTTCGGTCCCTGTGATCCCTCGTAAGCAGCCATGTTTGTTTGGATACGGACGGACCACGTGTGCGTCCCTGATTGGCTAACCCACCTGTCAATCGCGGCCAGCCGAACTCGCTGAGCGGAAGCCAGTGACAGGACTCGTATCGATCTGCGTAGAAAATACCGAGCGATATTTCCGGGCAATAATTCACGTTTTAACTGACAAAATGCGGATGTTTTGCGCGATAACAAAAAGTAGTGTTAATAATTCATCTCAAATTGTGCGATTCTGTGCTCAAAGATTGAATTAATACGGTTAACATACGTGAGTTTTCTGTTTCTTTGAGCATATACTCTTCAGCTGAAATCATGGCATCCAATTTTCTTTCTGTGTCAGAGAATTGCGCCATTGCCAGGTCTCAAACGCGCAGCATAAACCTTTAAATGCAGAGATCTCTTACTCCGCCGAGGAAACGAGGGAGTGCGGGAACAGCGCTCCCGCCCGTCTGGTCTCTGTCGTAAATCGCTCAGAACCAGCCGAGCTTTCGTTAAGCAGATGGTCGTTTACGGCGCGAGGAGCCGAGGCTTTAGCGCCGTCACCGTCCCCCCCCCTCGTCGTCACTCGCCGCTGCCTCCACGCAAACGGCAGGACGGTAAACTCCAAACAACCGGGGCCCCCCTCTCCGAGTATTCACCGGCTTCGTTTGCATATCGGCGCAGATGGTTCAAACAGATGCCCGTTACGCCGAGTGTCAATTCTCCAAAATGTGCTTTCGCGACAGAACAAATAAAGGCGTACGGGAGGAAGGAGCGGCGGCCAGCGGCGGCCACGGCAACAGACAAACGCACCTGGTTTCGGCTAAATTCTGGAAAATGGAAACGTCGATTTAGCCAAGATCATTAAAGTGACTCATTGAACTCGAATGCAGTTCAGACAAATGTATTTTGAATTTGTCTAAAAATTATACATTTTTATCACAGAACAGCACATTTTTGAGGTTTATTATTTCACTTCCTGTTTGTAATCGATGACATCACACTAGGAACTCTGGGCAAAAACTCATCGAAAAAAACAACAAAATTATACGAGAACAACTTCATTTTGTTGACTTAATGTTTAGAGAGTCAAAAAAGTTGTTTCTTTGTGTAAATTCTGCATAAACTTTGCCTTGAATATGTGATGTCACTTCCTGTCATTTTCTACTGATTTTTCGACTTTCAGTGGTGTGAAACTATCATTTTTATGTACAACAGGTATAAATACACAAAGTAAGTCAAAATTAGAAAATCGTAAAAAGCTGTCATACGCACTTTAAAGACGCGCTATGTAACTTTCCCAGATTTCTCAGATGTTAGTTAGCATGGAATAAAACCCTATCTTGCATTTACTCAATGCAGTTACGTGTTTTATTGGAAACTTGAAACTTAAAAAGACAATATTTTGGGTCTCGCTGCGAGCGCCATAAACAGGAAACGGCTGTTGCTAACGTGCGCTAGCTTTGATTTGCGCAGCGCGTCGCCTCGTCTGTAGAAACGCGGCGGTTTATCTCAAGATCAAGTCTGAAACACCAGTCATTTGATATTCTATTCATTATTGTCAAAATAAATTAAGCGTCAGTCACTTACTCACAATCAAGTGATACATTTTTTTAAATTTTGTTTTTTTCGAGGTTAGTCATCGTGTTCATTTTCACAAGTTATCTCTCAAGGCAGCGAACACAACACCACGGTAAACTTAAAAAAAGAGAGTGGGAAGATGTGTCACGAACGCTCTTGTGGTTGCTTTTATATAATTGCCAACACATTTCTCTGTATTATTTTCTAGATTGAAAGTAATTGAATGCCGATTTCAATACAACAGTTTATTATTAGTACCGCTATTATGAATGTATCACACCTATTGATAAAATACTCTCTTCTGCAGAACTGTACGGTAATGAAAGCATTTCTTACAGTACAGACACACACACACACACACACACACTGACACACACTGACACACACACACACACTGACACTTTGTTCTAGTTACAGTGCGTTTCCCTTCAGGTTGTAGCAGCTTCTCGTACGTTGAATAGACCCTGAATTGTGTGCGTTCTGACTGGCTTTGTTCTGCGGTGCAGTGCAGAAATCGAGTGACACATTGACTGTAAAATAGTGCGTCAGTGTGGTCAGTGAGGGGAGTAACTTTTCTACTCGAGTAAGGGTTTTATTGTTTCTTTAGGACCAGCCACTTCCTGTTTAGTGTTCCTGCGGCCCTCTTAAAGAATTCAAAACAAACTGTAATAACATACTGTAATAATACAGGTAATGGGTGGATATGTATCACTAATAAAAGAACAAGATCAAAACAATTTTAAATCTGAATAAAAATCAGTTGGAGTTAATTTGGTCGTCTTGATATGTTTATGTCTTCTAGAGTTTAACTTCCAGTGAAATATGACTCCATGGAATAGTGGGTGTCACCTGACCAGATCAAACGTGAGAAAACTCTTGAGTTCTTTTACAAATGGAGAGAAGGCTCACTGTCACTGCTGCTCTTTGGCTCCTCCCCTTCCCTGTGTGTGCGTGGGCGGAGTCTTCCGGAGCTTCTCACCTGCTGCTGATCTACAATCAAGCCTGGCCTTCTCAAACCCTGGTCTGCAGCTTTTTGGTGCCAGATTGTTCCATCGGTTTATTGTGATCTTTGCAGTCGGCGTCTCCAGCAATTTTGGATTCTGATCTGATTAAAAGTTTCTATTGAGTGTCCAGCTTCAGCCGCCGGCTTCAGCCTCCAGATTCAGCCTCCAGCTTCAGCCGCCAGCTTCAGCCTCCAGCTTCAGCCTCCAGCTTCAGCCGCCAGCTTCAGCCTTCAGCTTCAGAATCAGAAAGGGGTTTATTGCCATTGTCAATGAACAAACTTCACAGACATAGGAACTTGTCTCGGCCTTAAGGTGCAACATAAAACACTGAGCAATAATAAAACAACATATATTCAATCAAACATAAGGGCATTTAAGGGACAATTTAAAATTACTATAGTATAAAATAAAAGGAAAATAAAAATAAAAATAGGCATTAGTATGAAAACTATGAAAGTTTACAGTTAAGTGTTAAAGTTGGTAGTGCAGGAAAGTGACAGTGCAGTGAGTGATGAAGATGTGTAGTTAAAGTGGCAGGTTTTGAAGTGTTCATGAGTCCAACGGCAGACGAAAGAAACTGTTCTTGTGGCGGAGGTTCTGGTCCGGATGACCGTGGCGTGGGGAGTGTTCAAATTAGACCATGTCCAGGGTGAGAAGGGTCAGCTGTGATCTGACCTGCTCGTCCCAGAGCCCTGGAGACGTACACACCGTTCTCAGCAGAACGCACAATGCGCCAGCTTCAGCCTCCAGCTTCAGCCTGCGCCTCAGCTTCAGCCTCCAGCTTCAGCCTCCAGCTTCAGCCTCCAGCTTCAGCCTCCAGCTTCAGCCTCCAGCTTCAGCCTCCAGCTTCAGCCTCCAGCTTCAGCCTCCAGCTTCAGCCTCCACCTGCCACGTTCCTGCAAAGATCTACTCCCGGCCCGCCTTGTCCCTTCCAGCATTCTTATAAATTCTGCCAGTCTTGTGTCTACTTCTGGGTCGTAACACTCAACCGAATAGAAATGTGTGAAATAAAGGCTTTTTTAAACATTTGTCATTCACTTATTCGACTGGCCTTTTGATCATTGTATTCTCTTGGATCGTCTGGATGTTATTGGGTTTGATACAAATTCTAAAGAATGACTTACGGACTACCTCCCAAATAGAGCTCAAGCTGTTTCTGCTGATGGCTCTCGATCTGAATTTTTTTTTCTTTTTTTAATAAAGGTGTTCCTCAAGGCTCTGTCCTTGGACCGCTGCTATTTACAATTTATATAACTCATTTGGGCATAATCTGAAACACAGTAGCATCCACTTGTATGCAGATGATGTGATTCTGTATGCTAGAGCGCCTCCTGCTGCACAAGTGATTCAAGATGATTTTCACTCCATCCAACCAAATTTTAAAATTATGAATGAATTCAAATAAAACAAAATGTCTTTTGGTGAACAGCATACACTCTAGTGACCCAAACAATGTATATACTCTTACGCTTGATGATAAAATGATTGAACAAGTACACCATTACTAATACTTCATCTGGATCGATGATGGATCTCCAACAAACACGTACAAGAGCTGACAAGTCATCTTAAAGTCAGATCGTGTCATTCTTCTTTTAAAACATGTTTTTAATTGTAAACTGTTAATCCAGGTCTACATTTCTTTCAGTTCTAGATTATGGTTTATATAATTATTCTACAGCAAGTGTTAAAACCTCTGATCTCAGCTCTTCAAGGTTCAGCTCTTAAGGTTCAGCTCTGAGGTTCAGCTCTAAGGTTCAGCTCTTGAGGTTCACTCTAAGTTCATCCTCTAAGTCGGCCTCTAAGTTCACTCTGAAGTTCAGCTGCTAAGGTCATCTGATGTTCACTCTAAGGTTCAGCTCTGAGGTTCAGCTCTAAGTTCAGCTCTGAGGTCAGCTCTAAGGTCGCTCAGTTCAGTCTTCGAGTCGCTCTAAGGTCAGCTCTCAAGCGCTCTGAGGTTCAGCTCTAGCTCTGGGTCAGTTCAGCTCTAAGGTTTAGCTCTAGCTCTAGAGCTGGTTCAGCTCTAAGGTCCTCTGCAGCTCTAAAGTTCAGCTCTAAGGTTCACAGTCAGCTGAGGTTCTGTAGGTTCAGTCTCTTAGTTCATGAGGTTCAGCTCTAGGTTCAGCTCTGGGGTTCCTCTAATGGTTCAGCTCTAGGTTCAGCTCTGGGTCAAGCGCTGAGGTTCAGCTCTGAGGTTCAGCTCTAAGGGTCAGCTCTAAGGTTCAGCTCGAGGTTCAGCTCTAGGTTCAGCTCTGGGTTCAGCTCTGGGCTTCGTTTCAGCTCGAGGTTTCATCGGGCATCTAGGTTCAGCTTCTCTGGGGTTCAGCTCTGGGGTTCAGGACTACTGGGGTTCAAGCTTGAGGTTCGTTCAGTTCACTCTAAGGTTCAAGGCTCTGAGGTTTCAGCTCTGAGGTTCAGCTCCTGAGGATTCAGCTCTAATCTCAATGTTCAGCTCTGTGGTTTCAGCCTCTGGGTTCAGCTCTGGGTTCAAGCTCTAAGTTCAGCTCTAAGGTTCAGCTCTAAGGTTCAGCTCTGTTCAGCTCTAAGGTTCAGCTCTAAGGTTCAGCTCTAAGTTCAGCTCTAAGCTCTAATTCAGTTCAGCTCTGGGATTCAGCTCTGAGTTCAGCTCTGAGTTTCAGCTCTGGGGTTTCAGCTCTAAGGTTCAGCTCTGGGTTCAGTCCGTCTGGGGTTCAGCTCTAAGGTTCAGCTCTAAGGTTCAGCTAGTTCAGCTCTGGGATTCAGCTCTGAGGTTCAGCTCTAGGTTCAGCTCTGGGGTTCAGCTCTGTCAGCTCGGTTCAGCTCTAAGGTTCAGCTCTGGGGTTCAGCTCTGGGGGTTCAGCTCTGGTTCAGCTCTGAGGTTCAGCTCTGAGTTCAGCTCTAGGTTCAGCTCTGGGGTTCAGCTCTGGAGGTTGAGGTTCAGCTCTAAGGTTCAGCTCAGGTTCAGCTCTGGGGTTCAGCTCTGAGGTTCAGCTCTGAGTTCAGCTCTGAGGTTCAGCTCAGTCTGAGGTTCAGCTCTGAGGTTCAGCTCTGGGGTTCAGCTCTTAAGGTTCAGCTCTGGGGTTCAGCTCTAAGGTTCAGCTCTGAGGTTCAGCTCTGGGGTTCAGCTCTGAGGTTCAGCTCTGGGGTTCAGCTCTGGGTTCAGCTCTAAGGTTCAGCTCTGGGGTTCAGCTCTGGGGTTCAGCTCTGAGGTTCAGCTCTGAGGTTCAGCTCTGAGGTTCAGCTCTGGGGTTCAGCTCTGAGGTTCAGCTCTGAGGTTCAGCTCTCAGGTTCATCTCTAAGGTTCAGCTCTGAGGTTCAGCTCTAAGGTTCATTACAGGAGAAGGACACAGAACTCACCACTGTCACTTACACTCTAAAGTAGAATTGTGATCATTGGATGCACGAAGAGAACAGCACTGCCTTTTGTTTGTTTGGAAGGCTCTAATTGGCATTTTGCCTGATTTATTCATCCAGTTTATTGCACCTCAGATCAAGTTGTCTGTGCTGGTGGTCTTAAAGTCCCATCGCACCAACAGAGACAGAAAAAAGGCCCTCCCTCCCTGTGGAACAAAACAGACTTTTTAAATTCAATCATTTTATGCCCTTTTTTTAAAGCACTGGTCAAGGTCTTTAAAATCATTTAAAGGAGAGATAAGTCAACTTCCCTACATCACCTTAAACCAGGCATGTCCAAACTACGGCCCAGGGGCCAAATGCGGCCCTCAGACCAATTATTGTTGGCCCTGCTAAGTTGTTCCAAAGAACAAAAGTAGAACTTTTTACTATAAAATTGGAAAAAATCAAGCATTTTGATGTCATACCAACCTAATGTTAATGTTCCCAGTCTTATTAAAGGTGTGGAGGCCCATTGAAACTATGTCACATGCAGCATTTCGACTCATTGTCAGGTTGTCTGTGGCCCTCTGCTCCATATACGTTTCAAAGTGCGGCCCTCGGTGAATAAAGTTTGGACCCCCTGATTTAAACGTTCCTTTGCCTTGTTTAGACTAATTGCACCACCTGCGCGTCGCCTGGATGTGTCGCTTGTTCTGAAGTTGTAAACGGTGTAATAAAGTGAAAACTCCGTCACGCTGCCCCCTGAGGCTGAAGTCAGACAGAAACATTCTGTACGATATAATGATGTTACGATCACATTTTAAAGTTTAAAGGTGCACTGTGTAACTTTTCTGGAGCCTGCTTGTCTTCATGAAGGTATTATCATAGTGTGAAAGGGGGAGAGAGAGAGAGAGGACAGAGACTGGACTAAAAACTAACGACAGCGGCGTCGACACATGTGCACCGCCCTCAACCACTGCACCACCAGAAAGCATGGTTTGCTTGGTTTGCAATGTGTTTTATTGGCAATAAAAACCTGTTTGAACAAAGACGTGTTCCTCTCGTTCCGACACTTTCGGCTCTGTTTGCGACACATTTTCGCTTGTGTTGTTTCGGCCTTTCCGTTCACTTCAGTGGAGCGCGAGGGAAAAGTCTCGCCGCTGAAAAATGATCCGGAGTAGATTGATTTGTGCGAACTGTTTAATATTCATGTGACCAACAAGTGAACAATGCGCTCTCTGGGCGTCCGGGAAACGGCTTTGTGTCTGTGTAGAACTTGTTTTCTGTCGAGATCGGCGAAATAAAACAAAGCCGAAGGAAGGACACAGTGAATGAATGAATACGTGTCAAAGGCCCACGTGGTTAATGCTCGGATGGGAGAGACCGCTGGAATGCCAGGTGCCACAGGGGGGCGGTAGTGCACACTGTTGTTGTTTCTGGGCAAGACACTTCACCCACATTGCCTCCAGTGACCACGTGTGTGTGGCGTATGAATTAAATAAATACGATTAATATAATAATAAAAACGAATAAAATATGTAAATATAATAATGGCATTAATTATTATTATTATTATTATTATTATTATTATTATTATTATTTATTATAATAACAGAGGTGCCCATGGCAACTTCCAGAACAAGGTGACTATGTTCATTGTCATACTATGGGACATTTCAGGCAAAGGAAAAGCTTCTCCATAGAGACAGGTGCCAGAAAAGTGACAGAGTGCAGCATTAATAATTTGCCCCATGTCATGTTGTTTGCGCTCCACTTGTGCTTGTTTCTGATCAGTTTACACATGTCTAACCTTAACTCTGCAAATTGCACTATGCCACCTGCTTCTGTATATATATATCTCTATAGCAACAACATACCCGTCTGGTCTGCGGCGAGGCGAGCCCACTCACACTAAGAATACCTGCTTGTAAAGGTATTTCTGACACATAAAATCACTCCGAACAAATGCTAGAAATGCACGTTTTTTAAAAGCCATTTCCACGGAGACCCGCAGAGGACGGACCCTCACCAGAGAAGCTAGACAGTGCACCTTTCAGCACCGGTGATCACACTTGTATTGTTATTTGTAAATGCCGTGAGAAAATGGTCCAAAATATTCTTTTTATTTATTTTTTCTCGTTGCCGTTGGCTCAAATTACCCGTGTAAAGTCTTTTAAGCGCCTCGATGCTGGACGTTTGGGTTATGCTGTGGGGGGGGGGGATATCGCTGTCCTTTTCTGGGGCACGGGCCAGACTAGCTCCAGGGAACAGCGCAGCAGCGTGGAGCCCGGGGAACGTGTCCGCCGTCCCGCACCGCCGGCCCTGACAAGGCTCCGGCGCGTTAGCGTAAACCAGCTCCTGTGTTGTGTTTTTGTGGGGGGGGGGGGGGGGGGGGCATCTTTGAACTGTTTGGACGCACTCCTTTCCATTTCCTGTGTATAACCTAAAGGCGCACTGTGTAACTTTTCTGGTAGACGGTCCAGCACTTGCGGTTTGCCTGTGAAAGACCTGCTTCTTCTGCCATTTCGAAAAGGGAATTTGTGAATTTATGCGACAACAAATAAAGCGCTGATGGCCATTTGAGCACTGGATTCACATTAACAACATGAACGTGCCTGGACTTTAAAAACACAGAGGAGCTTCATGGATTGCAATGTACGGTAGAGAAAAGAGGAGCAAGCCAAAGAAAATAAAAATAATAATAACACATTTTGCAGAACATGGGCCCTTTTAGTGTGGTTAAACTTTAATTGTTTTCTTCCAAATTCTGCAGCATGAAAAGCTGTCATAATTGGCTTTGGAAAATGACACAGTAAAAGTTTCTACTTTAGTGGGTTAAATAATGATGGTTTAAATCTAACGAGCCAAACTTTTAGTCACTGTCGTCCAAAACGGACAAATGGACTTATTTGGGGGATCGAAGTTTAAATTCTCTCTTTTCTCTCCCATTTTGTTGTTATTTCTGCTTCAGATTTATGATCATAAGAGTCTTCAATTTGAAAATAATAAATACATTAGTTATTGCTTCACGTTTCACAGTTACACTTGCATATCTTGTATTTAGCAAGCTTGTATCTGCTTTTTACTGTTTTAAATACGTTTTAATGTTTTTTTTTGCTGTGAAGCACTTTCAATTGTGATTAATAAATTAGGCTTGGATTTAGACATGAACAAACCTTCTGTATGAGCCATCATTGTTCAGTACAGTCTTTATGTCTCTGTGGGAGAAAATGTGAAGGAAGTTAATCAAACAAAATACTAAATATGTCTCACAAACTGACTCTATAGAAAGAGTTTGGCCTGTGGCGTCTCCAATGTCTTTCCACGTGTGGTTTGTCCATGTTTGCAGCACAAATGCACCCCATGTTCCTTCTCAGCTTTTAATGGCCGCAGAGGGCTTCTCGCGGCCGCAGAGGGCTTCTCGCGGCCGCAGAGGGCTTCTCGCAGGCCGCAGAGGGCTTCTCGCAGGCCTCAGAGGGCTTTTGGCAGGCCGCAGAGGGCTTCTCGCCGCCAGAGGGCTTCTCGCGGCCGCAGAGGGCTTCTCGCGGCCGCAGAGGGCTTCTCGCGGCCGCAGAGGGCTTCTCGCGGCCGCAGAGGGCTTCTCGCAGGCCGCAGAGGGCTTATCGCGGCCGCAGAGGGCTTCTCGCAGGCCGCAGAGGGCTTCTCGCAGGCCGCAGAGGGCTTCTCGCAGGCCTCAGAGGGCTTTTGGCAGGCCGCAGAGGGCTTCTCGCCGCCAGAGGGCTTCTCGCGGCCGCAGAGGGCTTCTCGCGGCCGCAGAGGGCTTCTCGCAGGCCGCAGAGGGCTTCTCGCAGGCCGCAGAGGGCTTCTCGCAGGCCGCAGAGGGCTTCTCGCAGGCCTCAGAGGGCTTTTGGCAGGCCGCAGAGGGCTTCTCGCCGCCAGAGGGCTTCTCGCGGCCGCAGAGGGCTTCTCGCGGCCGCAGAGGGCTTCTCGGCAGGCTTCTCGCAGGCCGCAGAGGGCTTATCGCGGCCGCAGAGGGCTTCTCGCAGGCCGCAGAGGGCTTCTCGCCGCCAGAGGGCTTCTCGCAGGCCGCAGAGGGCTTCTCGCAGAGGGCCGCAGAGGGCTTCTCGCAGGCCGCAGAGGGCTTCTCGCAGGCCGCAGAGGGCTTCTCGCAGGCCGCAGAGGGCTTCTCGCGCGCAGGCCGCAGAGGGCTTCTCGCAGGCCGCAGAGGGCTTCTCGCCGCAGAGGGCTTCTCGCAGCCGCAGAGGGCTTCTCGCAGGCCGCAGAGGGCTTTCTCGCAGGCCGCAGAGGGCTTCTCGCAGGCCGCAGAGGGCTTCTGGCAGGCCGCAGAGGGCTTCTCGCAGGCCGCAGAGGGCTTTCTTGCAGGCCGCAGAGGGCTTCTCGCAGGCCGCAGAGGGCTTCTGGCAGATTGCAGAGGGCTTCTCATCGTCGCGCCTGCTTGTTGTTTTTTTGGGGGGGGGGGGGGGGGGGGAAGAAGATAAGTGCGAGCGCAGAAGAGCGTTGTTGACTCGCGACAGGCTGAAAACGCTCTCGACGTGAAGGGCGCGCCTGACTCAGCCCCGACTCCCATCAACACACTCCAACATCAACTCGACATCGCCGCGTGTCCACAGAACGCCGCACAGACGCCGCACAGAAAAACAACGGCTCCCTGGATTAGTTTAGTGTGCGTGTTGTGAAGATGTGACGATGTGAAGATGTGACGGGGCCGAGTACAGTATTTGAAATATAATGTGTCCTATGAATCTTACAGTACAGCACATTTGCAAAGGAATAGGCCATTTTAGTTTGGTTGAATTTGATTTAATTTGGCCTATTTGACATGGGCCAGTGGCGTGCGATCCGGGCAATCAAGGCAAACAGTGATTGCCCAATAAAAATCTAAAATGGCCGCGTGCCACATCTATATATGAAATGCTCTAAAATATATCCAAATGTACACGGTGTCTTTTACTGGCCACTACAGGCCGCTGGGCAGTACTGCGCGGGAAGCATGGTTCTGCTGTTACCATAGCGGCGCGACCTGTGGCCGCGCTCCGGGGCCCGTTCGCGCTCCGGGGCCCGTTCGCGCTCCGCTTTTAGAACCAGAGCGGTGTAATGAATTAGGCGGTGACGTAAGCGTATTTAATCCATTTGCAGATTTGTAAGTTATAGTCGTTTAACTCGGTAGGGCAGGCGCTTGCCCTTCATGTGGGAGACCTGGATTCGAAGCCCACCCGTGCGTGAAAGTATATTTTTTTTCTCTTCACTTTTCTCTTATCCACTAAATATCGAACACCCCAGGTCTGCTTGCTCGTCCATAAAAGTCACCGCACGCCGCTGACAGGGGCTGCACTAAGAACATTCTCAGCACAGGCTCTGTGCAGCTGCTGGACAAGAGCGCCACGGTAACGCTGAGGGGAGGGGCTTGACAACCTCGGACCCGTCTGTAGTGTTCACAGGTTTGGACCAACAACGTGCTGCTTTGCGGAGGACAAACGCAGTATTAAACGGGTCTGACTCTCTCTTCGCCTGGCTCCTCCCCCTGGCTCCTCCCCCTGGCTCCTCCCCCTGGCTCCTCCCCCTGGATGTGAAGACGTTTTGTGTAATACGTGTCCCTTAACTGTAGGTTGTAAGGAATAGTTCCAGTGAGGTTGCATTTACATTTTGCACTGACGCAGTAAAGCGAGTGTCTGAACCTCAGCCTGGTGGTCCGGATGTGTCGCACCTGCCATGGGGCGGGGGGCAGGGCGGGGGGCAGGCGGGGCAGGCGGGGGCAGGCGGGGCAGGCGGGGGCAGGCGGGGGGCAGGCGGGGGCAGGCGGGGGCAGGCGGGGGCAGGCGGGGACGAGGGCGGCTAACGCTTCCAGGTCATTAGCTCGTCACTGCCAGGGCGAGCCGTGAGCCCAGAGGTGGCGCTTGGAGACGTGTGTGGCAGATGTGCCGCTGACAGACGCCATCGCCACGACGCCCCTCGCGCCAGAGCAACAGCAGACAGAGACGCTAATGAAACAATGAAGTATGACAGAGACAAGGACAAAGAGGCACAAATGAGCACGTGCAGGTTTTTACTTTGCCTGGAATGTTTCACACTGCAAATAAACGTATCTATATCGAGGGGGGACAAGCAGGTGACGCAAAGTTACAAGTCAGGTCTGTGGAGAGGCGAGCCCGCTCACTCTGACTTTGTTTACTTCCGGGTGCTGGTTGGATTTTCGCACAGGCGCTCGGTCTTGGCAGCATTAACCACGAGTTTTCCCTCATTGACAGATGTTTTTCAGTTGTGATTGGAAAGTCCGTCACTTTTGGCCCCAGCACAGCCTCCGGACTTGAGCCCTTTTGTGGCGCAGTTGTTCAGACACAATACATGTGCAGCCTAACGGACAGAAAGCATGTTTAGATCCCTCAAACGCGCAGAAGAGTGAGGAGCTGCAGCAGGCGAGACGGACACGCCGCAGACGCACAAGAGCGTTGGATATTGTCCGGCTTTACTGCATTGTGTTACTTCAGCCAGTTTCTACGAGATGGAGTGCAGAGTGGAGAAGGCCGAGTGGGCGCATGTGTCTGTCCTGCAAATAAATGCCTATTTAACTTAAATAAAGTAATGACTTTAAAACAAGTGATTGTTTTTTTGCCTTTCCAAAGCCCCAGACGTGTCCCACCTGTCGCACACGCAGCAGAAGTATAATGACGGATTCAAATATAAAATATCTTATGACATATTGTAGGACCCTGTCCGTCATAACGATGGTTGAAATGAACGTCTTAATCCTCGTGAAAGGGTGCGATTGGGCCCTAATGTGAACATTCTGTTGCACGTCTGTGGGACCAGAGAGCGCTTTGATGTGCACTCTGGGGGGGTCCAGCGTAGGTCATGTGTGTCCTGGGCTGTCGTTTGGGTCTGAGCCTCGGGTCAATCCTGAAGCCGTGATAACTGTAATACTGTAATACTGTAATACTGTAATACTGTGTTGTACTTGAAAAGCCCTCTCATTACTTCTAGGCCTGCTTCTCATGCACCGTTCTGCTGTCTGGGGTCTTCTAACTGGCCTAAAGCCTCATGGACAATGGACATGGTTGATCTTATCAGAAGTGGAAGGAAAATCTGGTTTCACAGCGACATGTGGCCACATTAGCATGAACTGCACTTGGGCCATCCAGCCCACTTTAAAAGTATTTGGTTTTGTGAGCCAGATCCTGGTGGAGCTCTTTGTCAGCACAATCTGATGTATATAAGTACGACTAACTAATGGAACCTTTTGCACTCTGGTCAATAGACTCAGTGCCCAAATCAATCTGACCCATGCAGACTCCAAGACCCACATGACAAGACCTTTAATAACAAACATCCATGAACCCAAACTGTTTGTTTTATTCATGTATTATTTTCATCAGTAATAGACTTTATTTGTAAGTATTCTCTGGAAGCCTTCAGTCGCCGTATTCCAGCCTGTATTTGGTGGATAATGTATTTAAAAAGTCTTTAAAAAAGACTTTGTTAATAGTTAGCTGCATTTGATGTGATTGACAGGCGACTAAACCAGAGAGAAATGCGTCAGAAAAAACAAAGACAAAAGTCACTTCTGGAATATTCACCTTTTTGACAACTTTTCCGCGGCGCTTTCGACCTTTTTCAAACTTAACATTCTGCAGAACACAGCGGGGAGAACAGAAGGGCCAGGGCGCGAGGGGACGAGCATTTGGAGCTTTAAATGGGTCGAACACCGGGACACAGAGTCACGTCCCGGTTCAGTCCTGGTTTAGTCCGGGTTCAGGTTCTAATTATACAGCGGTGGAGAAGACCGGGGCCCAGAGCGCGACGGCGTGCGGCGCCGACGGTGTGAGGAGCAGGTGAGGACGCTGCACTTCTGCAGAGGAACGAGCTGAGGACAAATCAGGACAAACGCTTTGTGATTAACCGCGGTTCAGAGGTTTTCGCTCTCGCCTCGCAACAAGAAGCTCCTGGGTTTGATTCTCTGTCACTCAAGCTAATGTTTTGTGTGGATGCGGTTGATTGACTGGGATTATTCTGCGTTAAGAGTTATTTAACGACATAAACGAAGCGACTGAAGGCATTTAGATCGAAAATATTTACGGATAAAGTGTGCAATAATTTGACATTTTGTAAAATCACATACAAAGCGAATGGACACGGGCCTGAGTACAGATGAACCAGCTGCGGAAGCGCCATCAGAGGAGGCGCCGCCTGCACCAGGAGCGGAGCGTCTCCCACAGCCACAGGACACACACACGGGGCCAAGAGGAGAGACGAGGCCCCAAAAACCTCCACCGGGGGCCCACGGTTTAGGCAGTTCGTCCTGGTGCAGAGGAAACACTGGAGATCTGAAAATAAGTCAACGACACTAAATGCGAGGAGAAGCTAAGAACTAGACTTATTCAATTAGATAAAAACATTGTGGAATAAATATAATAAAACGAGAACATAAATATAAAATAATGGGCCTAAAATAAATACAAATATAAATATATTGTAAATCAGAAGCTAAAAGGTTTGTCAGTCTGCTCTTAAAGACAGCCTCTCCTCCTGAGTAGTTTGGACACGGCCTCATCTGTTTTCCCATCATGCCGTTCTGTCCCTGGCCTGAACGTCTCTTATCCTCAGAAAACAATGCCCCTCACACACACCGCTCCGAGTTCTCTTGTTTTCTCCTCGTCTGGTCACAAAACTAAAGTCTAAACTGAAGACGAGGTCTGAACAACGAGACACACACAGCGTTTACAATCCTGAAGATGTGGCTCCACGGTTACAGCTCCAAAGGGATCCACTACGGGTTTCAAATGTATTGCATCATTTTAAGATACTTCTGTAGCCAGAGCTGCCTTTGGGCAGACTGATGGAAGTGAGGCTACCATTCTGTGCCTTCAGCCCCTCCGACCACCACCAAGACTCACTCATGCAGTGATGGGAAGAATATTGTATTTGACAAATTTAATCCTACTTTTTATATTATTGAATTATAGCTATAATATGTCTAATGTTGTCTCCCTTATACCGTTCTTTCTGAAGCCCACTTCATCTTGCTCAATAAGGGTCCCAACTACTTGATTGAAATGCTGGGCAACACATTTGGTAAGTAAGTGTCACAACAAAGTAAAATTGGGGTCTCAGAACTCTGTTTCATGGTGAAATGACCCCTTTTTCATCAAAGAAAGTCAAATAAACTTCGACTATAATCCCACCAAGCCCCTCAAAGGCCTCTTTAATGTCATCTTCTGATCATTGGATTCTAATGATTTGAGGTTTGGAGTTTGTGACAGAATTGCTCTGACACCGACACGAGAAGCACCTGAAACACAGAAAACATCACAGAAATCACTGAAAACCTAAAACATATGAAATTGAGTAGATCGACCCACTTTATTCTTCCGTCTTTACAGCACCGTGCGGCCTTGTGAAGTTTGACTAATCTCTCGCGACTATTTCTCATTTCCTAATCACCAGCCTTGATCTAATATTCATGACAATAATCCTGGATTAGCACACACGTTTTATTGGCTCACGGCTTCATTGAACACCAAAATGTGATGGAGAATAACCACCACTTTCTTTTTTTGGATGCCGCCCCCTTATTTTCTAATTTTATTCTTTTACTTGTCTTGTGTTCTCTCTATTCCTGCTCGGTTTCTGTTATTTATCATGTTGTTTTATGTTGTTTATATTTTTTCATGTTTTTATTTTTCATGGTGTTTTTTAATTTTTATTTTTATGTGGTTGTTTTTATTTTTTATGTTTTTACTTTTAAGTTTTGGGGTTTTTCAATGTTTTTTTAATTGTTTAAATATTGTTGATGTTTTTATTTTTTCATGTTTTTATTAATGTTGTCGTTTTTATTTTTTTTTATAATTTTTTAAATGATATTTTTATTATTTCATTTTATGTTGTTGTTTTTATTTTTATGTGTTTTTTATTTTTAAGTTTTTTTGGTCTTTCAATGTTTTTTTAATTGTTTAAATATTGTTGTTTTTATTTTTTCATGTTTTTATATATGATGTTGTTTTTAATTTTAAATTATTTTTTAGAATTAATTAATTCATTTTCTACCGCTTGTTCCCGTTAGGGGTCGCGGGTGACTGGAGCCTATCCCAGTGCCTTTGGGCCTTAGGCGGGGTACACCCTGGACAGTGGCCAACTCGTCGCAGGGTGAACACACAGACCACCATTCACTCTCACACTCATTCACTCGGGCCAATTTACAGTTGTCAATTTAACTAACACATGCTGATTTTTTTTTAATGATGTTTTTATTATTTTATGTTGTTTTTATTATTTTATGATGTTGTTTTTATTTTTTATGTTTTTACTTTTAAGTTTTTGGGTTTTTCAATGATTTTTTAGTTGTTTAAATATTGTTGTTGTTTTTATTTGTTTTTATTTTTTCATGTTTTAATTTATGTTGTTGTTTTTATTTTTCAATATTTTTTTTAATGATGATTTTTTATTATTTTATGTTGTTGTTTTTATTTTTTTAATGATTTTTTTTTTAAATTATGTTTTTATTATTTCATGTTGTTGTTTTTATTTTTTATGTGTTTTTTATTTAAAAATTTTTTTAACGTTCTAAAAAAAGAGAATAACAAACAAATTAATAATAAATCCCCAAATGAAAAGATGATTGCCACTTTTCCCTCCTTGTTTTAACGAGCCTGAAGCGGTGACATCGCCGGCGCCTCGTCTCACTCGGCTGAAGTGTTAACGAGGAGAGAACACGCCAAACGCCTCCAAACACACGGCAGGGCGATTACGCCGGATTAAACTTCAATCATCGCGTTGTCTGCTCATTTAAATCGCACAGTGTCAATAGGAATCGAGCCTTGAACGTGTGACTTGTTGCACTAGTGGCGAGTCTGTGGTACTGCAGCCCAAAAATACTTTTTACACGTTACTGGACTGACTTTTAAAATATTTTTTAAACTGCTTTAGTAAACTTAAATTCTTTAGTTATAATTCTGTCTATACTTTTATATATTGGATCGTGTGTCTGTCGCCCTCTGCTGGCGACAGTGACGAGCGAATGGCCCATTAGTAGCCGCTATTAAACGTGATGTAACGGTAGTTCAACACTTGAGCGCTTGAACTACACCGACACTAAACCTAAACCTGGACTGGACCCGGACTTGCTAGGATCCAGTTCAATCGCGCACATTCCAGGTCTGAAATGTGAGCGGCTGAACTAGCGTTAGCCAGGGCGCGGTGGGACAGTGCAGCCCCGCACTGGACGAGACGAGCGTGACCGTTGCCTGCGTGATTGGTCGCGGCTGCCACATCTCTGTCAGCCAGCCCCAGGGCAGCGTTGGCTTTCAGTACTGCAGTTTGCCAAGTATTAGCTAATAAATAATGCAATGTACTGTGGCTATTATGACAGCAGAGGAGGTGGTACTATATGACTTTTTAAAGACATTCCTTCTCTTCTACTTGGATAACAAATTGTTCAGCCTAACAGTCTCAAAGTCTTTGTTTTTCAAATGTTCTCAGTCTATTCTTTGACTTTTTGCAATATTTAAAGTTATATCCTTCCAATCAGTGTGCTAAAATATTATAATAATATTATATATATATTATAGTTTCTCGTGTAGAGAACTTGTTTATGGATGATTAAACTGGGTGTGTTTCGTACGTAAGTTGGTTGAGCAAAGGAATACTGTCGTTTGAATGTATTTGGTTGTTAGAAAATATCGATATGGCGCAGAAAATCAAGTATTGCGTATGGTATCGTATATTCCTTGAGTACGGTTTCCTCAAATACTTTTAACTCTTGAGTCATTTCTTGGACCACTGCTCGGCAACCAAGAGCCGCGAGGGGGGGAAAAAAACAAAACAAAACAAATCCATGCTTTCTCGTGACTCATAATGTTTTATTTAGTTCAGTTTTGTTTCTATTGTTCCTTCCCCAGCGCGAACGAGCCCCCCGTCGTCCGCCGTCTCGCGTCTGCGTCGTGGGAGTGGAATCATCCGTGGATTAAAGCGGTGTTGAATCAAGCCGCCTCGTGGATTACTCCGGCGGCGCTCGTGTAGGATCGGGTCTAATCCTTGTCTTTGAAATCTGCCTCCTCCGAACGCTCCGCGCAATTAAACACCTCCTCGTCATGTGTGTCTCGCCGCGGAAACCAAGAGAATCCAGACCAACGTGTGAATCCAGCAGCTCCTGGAGAGAAGCTCAAGACATTCTGGCCCCCGAGAAAACGTTCTTTTTCTTCTTCTTCTACTCCTTGTTCTCCTTCTACTTCTTGTTCTCCTTCTTCTACTCCTTGTTCTCCTTCTACTCCTTGTTCTTCTTCTTCTACTCCTTGTTCTTCTTCTACTTCTTGTTCTGGTTGTTGTTGTTATTCCTCTTGTTCTTCGTCTTGTTTCTGTTCTTCTTGTTCTTCTTGTTCTTGTCCTTCTTGTTGTTCTTGTTGTTGTACTTGTTGTTGTTGTTGTTCTTCTTCTTCTTTCATTGGAGGGTTTTTGTAAATTTGTGGAGAGATGTTTGTCTTCTGTAAAAACTCCTTGAAAGACTAATCCTTTATTATTATTGCTGTTATTAATGATCTCTTCTATCATTTAAACATGATGTAAACATAACATGATATAAAACATGGTCCAGACAAATGGTGAGGTGTCCAAAAGTATTATATAAACTTGGATAATTCCCAGTATATAAACCATTAAAACCAACATCTGTTTCTTTGTCTTAGGTTTATTTTCATCTTAAACTGCTGAGCAAATTCTCATTGAATCTTTTACGGTATTATTAATATTAAAGACTATTTGTGTTGGTTTCCTCATGTCTGTGAGTCAGTGCGAGTCTGTTGTCAAATCTTACGGTCCTGACATGTTACGTGAGGCTCCGTTGCCTAGTGACGGCTCTTTAAAATGTTGAAAATACCCAACAAAACCAACACTGAGGCTGTGTCCGAATGTGCGAGCCCGTCCCACGACCCCTCATCCACTCCAGAGTCCTGCAATATTTACCAGTCCATGAAGTGCACTCAATCAGACACTGAGCGGAGTCACATGACCCTCGCCGCGGGGTCATGTGACTCAGCGTGAAAAGAAATGTCAGCAAAACTCAGATAAAACTGGATTTCTGTCATAACTATTGGTCAAACTGTCTGACACGCACATATTTATGGAAAAATAATCACAAGTCACGGAGCTCACATTCAACAACCAGTGGACGGGATTATGCAACTTTTTGCCTGTGATGTGATCTCAAGCTAAGCTACGCGGCTAACGCTAGCAACTCTGCGGCGTAACGGTTTATTTCAGAGCGTTGTTGTTCATATTCTCGAGTCGACAGTGCATTTAAGCAGTTCTTCTGCCTCATTCAGTCTGTCGTGTCCGGTTAAAGAAGCACACTTCGCGGCCTTGTATATCCCATAATGCACTGCGCGGCGCTAGTCAGATGTTTTTAAAACAGGCGGAGCGAAACAGCCTCATGTAAGTACACACACGAGGGTAACGCCCCCAAAGCTGGGAAAGAAGTTTGGTTTTAACTGTAAATTACAGCTAATTATAATGTGTTTTCTGTAACACATTCATATAAAAGCTAATTTACTCACATAATGGGGTGTGAGTAAAAACATGTCGTCTTAATTATGGTTTATGTTGACTGCCATAAGTGAGATGTGAACATGTCAAACAAGTTTTATATATATATATATATATATATATATATATATATATATATATATATATATATATATATATATATATATATATATTCTATTCTGATCATGAAATATATTTTCTCTCTCTTTATAAACTGACTGAAATGCACATATTTCCTGTCATGTTTTCCCTTGTCATTATAAAATCCCATTCTGAAATGAAGACTGCATATTTCATTACTTCAAACTTCTAGATGATTTTGACAGTTCTCAGGGAAACATTGGTAATTATTATGTTTTACAAGAGCTGAACATAATGTTTTGTTTTAGACAAAAGATTTGGGAGAGAAGAACTTTAATCTCTTGGGCTCAAAGTCAGAATATTTCATCTTTACAGCGTGCTCTTTTTAATACATCCATGTGCGTAATTTGCGTGGCGTTAGCTTTAGCAGCGAGTCATGGTTGCTAGGTGACGGAGCGGCACCGTGGGCTAGGCATGTCCCATTTGGAATTGAGACACGGCAAGTGAGTCAGTGTAACAGCTCCTGACCTCCAGTGAACACAGCGCCCTCCTGTGGCCTTTACCAGCAGATTTAACCCACATGCGGTTCATAGTTTTATTTCCGCGCTAAATAAAAGCACATGTAAAGTCAGCTGACACTCCCCTCGTGTTTTGGGTTGATCACGTGACACTTGTAGAACATCTCTCCTGAAATCGGCGCGTGGGGTGTGGCCGTCCTTCGAGGGTCGCACAAACAAACGTTCTTATTTCCGTGACAGAATATTTTAAACTCCTCTCGTGTCCAAAGTCGAGTGTTGTTTTAGCTTTGATTTAGTTTAAAATAAGAAGATTACCTAATGGGAAAACATTTTCAAAGCACAGGCAAAGGCTTGAAATAAGAATAAAATAGATATGACTAAAGTTGTTGGAAGCTTAAAACAGCCACTCCACTTTGCAGGGTCAGAACTCACTCCTGAGCCGGGCCGGGCGCCGTCATCCTGAAGTGCAAACGCTGCAGCTGAAATAATGAGGCCTACGACGGGAAACGTCTCATCGCGAGGCGGACGCGAGTCCTGCTCGTCAGGTTTTTGGATTAAACGACGGGTGAAGCCGCGAGGGCAGCAGACGACCAGAGGATTTCCAAAACCTCTGTGGCTGTCCGTCGTCCCCGTTCATTACGAGGTTGGGGCAGATAATCAGTTTCCTGACCGGCCGACGAGCGAAGCACGAAACCCCATCAATCCGAGGTCAAAGAAGTGATGTATTTTGTTCTGAATGATGAGGATAGTCTGAGTCTTCTGCATTTGGAGAGACACGATACAAATGAGGGGCCGTGGTTGGCTCGTCCCGTAAGGAGCGTTCCAGACCCTTCTGCCTTTGAACAGACGGTAGAGGGGACGTTGTTGACGAGCTCTGGGCCCACCTCCTCCTCCGGGCCACATGGGCACGGACAATTTGCACTCACACTTTGATAAACGTAGAGCGCATTAGAGGCGTCGTTTTCCTTTCATATCCTTTTGCTCACCGCAGTATTAGAATAATGCACGTGTACAGGTGTGACGGCCCCTGTGCCACATTCAGGGCATCGAGCATTGATTTTAGGGTCCGTTTTGAGGTGAGCCGGCGCTTCTCCGTGTCACATTTACACTTTTCACTGTTTTCTTTGTAACTTGAACACGTTGAACCTTCACAAGTCGAGCTGTAACAAAAGGAAATACCGGCAGCACGTGGAAAAAAAAGATAATGCAGTTCCAGAAATATGCCACCAGATGGCATTAGACCAGCATCTTGATCCCCCGCAACAAAATGAGAGGCCGTCCAAGGGTTTCAGGGGTCAGGATTCCCTAACGTTTGTTTTTACAGCAATCGCACTATTCAAATCAAAATATTAAACCTTTTGGATTGAGAACAACGAGGCACTTTCTTAAAATAAATGTTTTACAGCGGACGAACTTCCCGATGCAGACAAATGAAATAACTGCAGATTTTGGACTTAAATCAGCGAAACGGCCTCAGCAATGCATTTTAATCGTGAATCCAACACTCACGTATTCATCGCGGCCTTCAGGACGTCCCAGAGATCCATGTTGTTGAGCTGTTGAACTCGGGCGGCGCTTTGGTTTCGGACGGTAATGATCCGCCCTCGCTGCCTTCACACCTCCGCAGGGGCCGGGGACCGTGTTATGCCAGATGCCAAATTAGCCCCGCAGAGAGAGCGAGAAGAGGCCCCCCTTCACCGCCGGCTTCCAGGTTCTGCAACCACTGGGGGGCGGTTAAGAGACACGCAAACGGCCCCATCGCACCCAAACGTCCATTCCAAAGAGCGGTGGGGCAGGAACGGCCACGGCCAATGGGGCGGAGACAAGTGGAAGTGGCAACGAAGATGGCACCACCGATTTTGAGGGTAATTCTAAAAACGATGGAGTGGAAGGATTAACGAGCGCGGGGGTGTGTGAAGGAGCGGGAAAGGTCAAACTATGGATCGGGTTTTCTCTAAGATTTTATGAACGATGTAAAAGCGAAGGATGTCAAGTTTTTAGGTCAATATTCTGTTCGAGAAACGCATTTTAGGCGTCGAAATATGTGGATAAACGACAGCTGCAGTGGTCAGGGACTTTAGAGAGCGCTTTAGTGCTGGGTTTGTCCTGGACCGGCCTCCTGCTGGTGCCAGAGTCAGGACTTAACATGGGCCGGCCTCCTGCTGGTGCCCAGAGTCAGGACTAAACAGGACCGGCCTCCTGCTGGTGCCAGAGTCAGGACTAAACATGGACCGGCCTCCTGCTGGTGCCAGAGTCAGGACTAAACAGGCCCGGCCTGCTGGTGCCAGTGGCCGGACTCTCTGCTGGTGCCAGAGTCAGGACTAAACATGGACCGGCCTCCTGCTGGTGCCAGAGTCAGGACTAAACAAGGCCGGCCTCCTGCTGGTGCCAGAAGTCAGGACTTAACTGGACCGGCCTCCTGCTGGTGCCAGAGTCAGGACTAAACATGGACCGGCCTCCTGCTGGGACTTAACGGACTCCTGCTGGTGCCAGAGTCAGGACTTAAACATGGAACTGGGCCAGAGTCAGGACTAAACATGGACCCTGCTGGTGCCAGAGTCAGGACTTAACATGGACCGGCCTCCTGCTGGAGTCAGGAACTAAACATCGGACCCGGCCTCCTGCTGGTGCCAGAGTCAGGACTAAACAAGGACCGGCCTCCTGCTGGTGCCAGAGTCAGGACTTAACATGGACCGGCCTCCTGCTGGTGCCAGAGTCAGGACTAAACAATGGCCCGGCCTCCTGCTGGTGCCAGAGTCAGGACTTAACATGGACCGGACTCTCCTGCTGGTGCCCAGAGTCAGGACTTAACATGGACCGGCCTCCTGCTGGTTGCCAAAAAGTCAGGACTTAACCGTGGACGGCCTCCCTGCTGGTGGCCAGAGTCAGGGACTAAACATGGACCGGCCTCCTTGCTGGTGCCAGAGTCAGGACTAAACGTGGACCGCCTCCTGCTGGTGCCAGAGTCAGGACTAAACGTGGACCGGCCTCCTGCTGGTGCCAGAGTCAGGACTTAACATGGACCGGCCTCCTGCTGGTGCCCAGAGTCCAGGACTTAACAACATGGACCGGCCTCCTGCTGGTGCCAGAGTCAGGACTAAACATGGGCCGGCCTCCTGCTGGTGCCAGAGGAGTCTTCGTCTTCAATCGTCCCTGTCGCACACGTGAATATCTTACCTGAGATGCTTCTGCTTTAGAATGAAAAATATAGATGTTTTTGTACTGATTATGAAATACTCATCTCTTCATTAACATGCACACAATCTAGTTTGAACCCTCTTTTCTAAAAGCCCTTGTGGACCCTGGTGGAGAGAGTGGATTATTGCACCAGGATGTAAAAGAAGAAAGACAGAGACTTTTACAGGATTGACAAAGCTCCAGATCGACAGAAGTGGATTTCTGTGACTAAACGGACTGTAGTGAGTCAAGACGCTCATTAACTAAGACACCAAAGGGATTTCTGCTTCAATTTGGGGTTTCATTTGGGGAAAGACTTAACCATCGTCTCAGAACGACTCAAAATCGTCATTAAGATTGTTTATTGGCAATTCTATTAATCTATTCATGAAGCTAGAGAAAGTAGTTTGAAGAGAAATGTCTTTTCGAAAACACTTCTTATTATTTACTGTTTTCTAAAATCACAAACTAAAGTTAAACCGATGATTTTGGGGTGTCTTTTTTGGCGTTACGTACGGCTTCATTTAATGTCAAAGATAAACTCCAAAAACGCGTCATTTTCAGACTCGTCGTCGTTCATAACCGCCGTTTCTTCCCCGCCGCGAGGTCGTCGTACACGTTTAAGTCACGCGGAAAGTAACCGTACGTGGCGTGTTTCACCGCTACGGTCCGTCCTCTCCGTTCTGTTCGGGCGTTAAAGGGTTCTAGACAGAAAACCACTCCGACATCCGTCACCGTTGCGTCCTCAGCAAATATTAAATACTCAAGTTTGACAATTAAAAATGTAAAAAAAAAAAAAGGGATCGATGTGTTTGTTCATGGCCCCCGACGGATAAATAATAAACTAAAACAAGTGCACGGTTAAAGTGCCTATGACAAGTTTTTACGATTAACTAATTTTGACTTTATTTGGTGTATTTATACCTGTCGTGAATATAAATGATAGTTTTACAAACAATCGAGAAGGTATTTGTGGAGAAAACGCGGAAAAATCTGTAGAAAATGGCAGGAAGTGACATCACAGCAGGGACACTCATTCCAGTCAAAGTTTATGCAGAATTTACACTAAAGAAACAACTTTTTTCACTCTCTAAACATGAATTCAACAAAAATAATCATTTTTTGTCAGTTTTAAAAAAAAGTGACATTAAATGAGTTTTGGCCCCAGTGTTTGATGGGTAATTTCCTAGTGATGTCATCAATTACAAACAGGAAGTGAAATTATAAAGCTAAAAAATGTGCTTTCTGTGATAAATGTTGTTGTAGCTCGATCATAGAACGCCTTTTTAAATGACCCTCAAACCGCAGAAAGAATGACGACAACTGCACCACTTCTACTTCTATTTTGTGACGACAAAAGTAACTTTTCTGGTGGACAACATGGAACTTTCCTACAACAACGCCAGTTAATCTTCACTTAATCCCCCCTTTTTCATCGGACAACTAAGCCCGGTCTTAAACAGATTCGAACCACAGCCGCGTACGGGAACCTCAGAGGGACACGTTATTTTCACTCAACTCATTATAACCCCGAAGATGACATTCTCAAAATGGCAGCTCGGATTGATTGCTCTCATAACACGACGGGCGAGTTTTTATTTTTTAGGATTATTGGACGTAGCGGGACGCCGAGCCCAACAGCCGGTTATTACAATATCGATTCCGGCGCAAACTTCTGCAAACGCGATCCGGAGAAGCGGGCGCGCGCCGTTTTGCAGATAAACATCACCATTTTTCAATCTTGTTTTGAAAGGAGCTGCGCGAGTCGAACTTTTGAGAGCGTAAAGAGGCGCGCTTTGAGTCGCCGCTGCCTCGCGCGGGAGGGGAGTGGGGGGCGGGGGACGCGCAGGCTAGCTAAGAACGTCTGGCAAGGCTCGATTGGTGCGAAAGAGAAGTAATGATTTTCCTTCGCACTCTCTTTAAGTTTGATGCATTGCTTGTTTCGCGGCAGGCGCCTGATGTCTGCGGGGTTTCTCAGTGGAGAGCGATGGCGGTGGCGGCGGTGGTGGCGGTGGCGGCGGCGGGCTGGTGTCTGGGAAATTTGGAGTCGTCGTGGTTCTTTCGTTTTCTCGCCGCGCCAAATGACGGAATGAAATCGGGACGAGGACGTGCTCGGGACGCACAAAAAAACCGCTACTTCACGTCGACTCCGCGGGTCGCTCGTGGCGCCGTACCTGACCTGTGGCGCTGACATTTGGGGAAAACGCGGTCAAAACAAGAAGGAATCCAGTTTGTTCGATGTCCAATTTAACTGGTCAATTAGCCATAAACCGCTGTTGATTCAGTCAAACGTGAAAATATAAGAAAATGGATCAAGTCTGAGGTGTAAGAACGACGCTAATGGAGCGGTTTGTCAAGTGAGCCGCTTAGTTAAAAGCATATTTATTTATTTGTTTACTAGGCAATGGTTTGATCCTTTTCCACAGAGGCTTGAGCACTGAACAGTCTGAAACGACCCTCTGTTTTTTTTATCGTTTTGTTCCTCCGCCTTCCTTTTCCTGCGGCTCAAACGCCTGACCTTCGATGCTCGCGATTGTCTTCACCAAGTTTCCA
This sequence comes from Chaenogobius annularis, assembly GCA_015082035.1. NCBI lineage: Eukaryota > Metazoa > Chordata > Actinopteri > Gobiiformes > Gobiidae > Chaenogobius > Chaenogobius annularis. Next base: position 82,429 of record BJKM01000507.1, on the reverse strand, counting down.
GTTGACTATTTCGTCGAGTTCCGTTGTCATCGATTGGTTTTGTCATGTCAAAAATGCGATTTCAACCACATTGAAGTTCGTCTTTACAGCGGACGTGTAGCTCCGCCTCCGTTGCGGGCCGACGACCGACCGGAACGAGGCGCGGCTGAACGCCAACGCGCCTGATCGGACGCTCTTTTCTGACAGTTTAAGCGTTCGTTCAACAAAATAAACTCTTGTGTCGTTTATATTGTAATTTCGGCTCTTGTTTACTGTCTGGTTGCTAGGTAACAGCTGTGGAATTACCTCTGCCTATGTCATATCTGCTGCCCATGTCCAACCAGGAAGTACAATTAGAATCTTTACAAAAACAAACAAATGGGGACAAACGGGGCAAAATGTTCGGTCAGATCTGAAATGTTTGAGTTTAAAAAATCTTCTGACTTTGTTTGCGCCTTCGTCTCCTCAGCCTCCGCTCAGACTGAGGAGGATCAGGTGGAGGAGTCGGAAAATTAGGGCAGAAATAAATAGTGGAATTAAATTAAACGCGCCGCTTCCGGAATAATGATATTAGGCGTTTTATGGAGATTAGCGCCGCACGTTCGGAGAAGAGCGCGAGCCGAACGCGCCAATAAAAGCCTCGGCTGCTCATTATTTGTTCATGGTTTATTTGACTAATCTTCCAAACTCAACGTCTGCGCCACTGTTTTTTTTTTGGGGGGGGGATTACTGAACACCTTTTATCCTGAGCGTGTTTATCTAGCGGCGCTGCGATCGAGTTGGTACGTGGTTGCCAAACAGTCGCGGTCACTCCCTCCGCTGCGTCCAGTCAGTTCTTGTTCTTGTTCTTGTTCTTGTTCTTGTTCTTCTTGTTCTTCTTCTTCTTCTTCTTCTTCTTCTTCTTCTTCTTCTTCTTCTTCTTCTTCTTCTTCTTCTTCTTCTTCTTGTTTCTTCACGTTTGATCGAGACCGTGCACTTCAGGGCAATCTGAACTCCGGGAGAAAAGTCTTCATGTCTTTATAATAGTTAAGAAAAGGATGGAAAAGGTAAAGCGGTGAAAAGGTTATGCTTTTTCTAAAGGTTGGGGACCTAAGTGACATTTTGGGCATGTTTGGAATGTCAAATGAAGGCCTATGACAGGGCTATTCAACATAAGGCCAAATCAGGCCCCCCGTTTTCCAAATATAAAAAAATATATATAAATCTTGTTGACTGGTTTAATTGGGGGTTAGCACTAGTTTAGACCTGGTTTGTCTTGGTTTAATCCTTGTTTAATTCTGCTTTTGATTCTGGGTTAGTCCTGGTTGGTCCTAGTCTAGTCCAAGATGAATTCTAGTTCAGTTCTGGATGGGCAATTTTGCAAAGCAATGTTGGTTAAAGCATTTTGGATGTTATTTCCCACGAAAATCAATTTTATCAGTAGTTATTTTATTGTATGACCTACATTTATTGAAATTGTGTTGGGGATCTTTTGTGCGACCCAAAATGTTATATCAGTGGCGTGTTGTGCAACTTTGGCCCTCCAAAACATCTGGTCCTGTGGAAACGGAAGTTGATGATCTACATTCACTGCTAAATATATGGATGAAATACTATACAGAGGCACAACCCCCACATAAATATTGGAACTGAACTGGGACTAAACCAGGAACTAAACCAGGCCTAGAAAGGCAAAACCAAATCTAAATCACGACCCAATCTGGGCCCAAACCATGAAGTAGGTTAGCCGTGAGCGGAGAGCAGTAAAAAGAGGTTAAAAACTCAGACCCAAAACAGAATATGTGGTCCACATCTTTATTTGACTAAAGTATCTTTACAAAGTGCTGGTGCACAAAGTACATCAGGAGCAGCAGTTTCCTCTTCGGCAGCAGAAGAGGACCCAGTTGATTGAGGCGCCTTTTATCTGGTTCCACTAAATGGACAAAACCACTGTGTGAATTTACTTTAGCTCTTTTCAAAAACATCCCAACCACTCTTTACAAAACAAAAACCCACCAACTAAATATAAAACCCTAAAAACCCAAACACCAAATATACTTACCATTAAAACACCCATCCCGCTTCCCCGATACATCTCTTCACCTGGTCTGGCCCGGAACCTTAAAAAGGGAAAGTCGTTCCCCTGGGGACCCATTTGCCTCCAGGACAGGACATGAGTAAGTACTAAAATCAACATTCACTAAAACACTAAAATACACTAATACACAACACTTAAAAACACTCAGAAAACAGATCAGGCCCACCAAACGTTCTGATCCGGCCCGAGGCCCATCTTCCAAATATTATTATAGATTTTTGTCTTGTTTTCTGGTTTAAATCCGGGTTCGTACCAGTTTAAACCTGGTTTGCTTGCTTTGGTTTTTTCTGGCTTAGTCCTTAACTAATTCTGCTGGACCTGGTTTGATTCTGGGTTAGTCTTGGTTCCGACCTGGGTTGTAGCCTGTCCGGCCCAGAGGCCACGGCCCCATGAGAATCTGGCCCTCAGGAGAATTAAGTTGAATAGCCCTGGTCTGAACCAAAAGCCCCTGAACATTCTCCAACGACGGGGCTCGCACTTCCGGGTTACGTTTTCTGCAGTTTTTTCAATTTTTGGATTGTAGAAGAAAAACGATAATTGAGTCGCAAAATGGAGAGTTAATAATATTAATTTAGTTCAAATCTGGGCCGTAGAGACATTTTGAATCAATCTGCATTCAATTCACGGACTAAAAAACGGCCCAAATCACATACATGAGCCTCGCACGGGACTAGAAACGCAGACGACGTTCGTAATTGTTAGTTTACCCGAGGAAAAGCTAATCCCGTCCGAGAAGGGCTTTAGAAACTTATTTCAGAATCTGCAGCGCTCTAAACCACAGAGTTGACACGTTTGACAAGATGTTTAGCCGTTTGCGCCGGACTTAATTGCGGTCTTTGTGATTTGATAATTCTGTCAATTTCCGTTTGATTCTAGCGTATTGTGCCGCCCCCTTTTACGCAACAGTTATAAATACACTTTTGTTGATTACTTTTCGGTCCAGTCCGTGCTCCTCTTCTGCCCCGTAGCCCTCCATCTGATTTCTACTACCTCTTCTCCTTTGTTTACGGCCCCCTGAACCTCATCCTTCCTGATGTTGCCAATATAAACCCGGGGTACACAGTGTAAACTTCCTCCTCGCCCGTGATTCATGCTCAAAGACCGCGAAACCGTGGACGAGTTTCCCTTTCTTTCGGCCTGTAAAATAAAACGGCGTTGGGCTGGCTCTCTCCTCCGGGCCGATGGCGGCGTGAGTGATGGCGCAGGTAAAACAGACCGGGAGCAGCCAAAGGTTAATTGGTTTTGTTGACCATCTGTCGGCGGACGAGTAGGCGCTATATTCGAGAGACCTGGGATTGAATAGTAAAGACTGGCAATTAACTCCTCTGTCCTATTCACAGGGCGAGTTTATCTGTCAAACTAAAGAGGGAACCGGGAACTTCAGTCCATTCTCCGCCGACTGAGCCGTGTGGACGCTTTTCCTGCAGATGTTGGAAGCTCGTTTAGCTCATCAGACGGTAAGAAGGATAATAAAGTCCACGAGTTTGAAAAGGGTTTTGCCTTGACAATTAAAGCGGAACATACATTTTTAGTTGATTTGTACCTTTATGACGATTAGTTCAGGCTGGGAAACATGTCAATTTAAATTAGCGTTAGCTTTGAAGCAGAAACGCCTACATTTGCAAACAGTGTCCTTCTGTAGAGGATTCATAAATGTGTAAAAATTTATAATATCATTTTTTGTTGATCAGCCGTGAAACGGTGGGAAAATGACCTCCAAAAAAGGATAGAAACTTTTTTTTTTTGGGTGATATTCGTGCACTTTTGTGGTTCATTTTGCGATCCGTTGACGTTTCGCGCTGGACTTGAACCGTAAGGCCACGTAAATAAACCCGGTCCGTCCCACCGCCGCGGGACCTTTTTTTTAAACAGATTTATTTCAATGCAACTCAGAGAAAACCCAGCAGAGATCAAATTAAACTTGTCTATCTTACATTTATGACAGGTGTCTTTACTGCTGAAAATGTCCATTCAAAAAGATGTGTTTAATGCAGAATCGAGTCACATTCTAGCGCTTGAACAGCCGCTTCTGATGATTCTCACAATTTCATCTAATCCCGGTTCACGTTCTCTCCCGCGAACCCACCCGTTTCCCCACGCTTCTCCGTTCGAACGGCTGACCGAGCATTTCGCAGGAACCAAGAGGTGAAAAGGACCCGGAAACCCCGCTGAGAAAACGGAGCGAGCAGTGCGTTTTTTTTGGGGGTTTTTTTCCTGCTAAAAAGCCCCTCGTCCCCAGGGCCTGAGGCGGCAGAAAGACGGATTCCTTCAGCAGAACTCCAGCTTGAGCAAACCGAGCCGCTTACGGAAGAAGGAAACCACGATCGGCTTGAAGTGGTAGATATTCAGCAGCAGACGAAACGAGCGCGCAGTGCGGTTTTATCATGATTATGTTTGAAAAGTGTGATGAACGGGGCGTGGAATCTCAATCCCTTACGACACACGGCCCACGATATGAGCACGATTTTACGCCAATCTATATGTTGCACATGATATTCTACGATACATAGCACTATTTTAACAACATTTGTCATTGTTAAACCACGACCAGCACAAACTCAAAATGAAATGCGCCCATTTTAATCATCAAAACAGTCACGATGTCACATGGTTCTTTAAACAAGCGACAACATTGTACCGCGGCCACACAAAAATCTGGAAATGATACCAAAAAAGGACTTGATATCGATACTGCATTACCAAATTTAGTATCACGATATATCTATTTCTATATTTTGGCAGAGCTAATGATCAATCTGATTCGATTTGCGTTTGACAGCATTTAAAAGCCCATCTTGTTCCTATTAGTTTTTTTTCAGACGAAGAAGAGGTTCGACCGCTGTTTGTGCGCTGCTTTTACTCGAGGAAATGAACTGAAAGTCTGCCGCGCCTTTCAAAATGACGCCACATCCGCCGCAGTAGCCGCTGACGTTCGTGCCGGCTTTCTGCTTGAGTTTAAAGGTTACAGGTGATTCCCGGGGCGTTCATCATCTTCACAAAGAGGAAATTAATTTTGATAAAGGCAGAATAAATGAGTCTGACCTGAGAATCTCGCCCCATTATTAAAATCACCTTTGGCACACGAAAATGAGGCGACGCGCAGGTATCTGTACTTCTGAACTGAAGCAAAACGTGCTTTGTAAATCCTGCTGAAAAGTTTGGCGTTTGCAGGTTGGGCCGCAGAAAAATGTTGACCTGATTTAGACCTGGTTGGAGGGTTTTGCTCTTGTCTTCATAAAGACCTAGTTCAAAGTTTAATTTATGTAATACAACAATATTTTTACTTTTATTAATTAATGGAGCAGCATTCTAATTCCACCAGTTTTCCTAAATATTTTAGAACATAGACGACAAAACACTACGTTCCAAAGCCCGGTCCCGTTCCACATGTTTGCGCTAATGCGTTTTCAGTGGAAGAGTCAGCGTTAGCTTTGTTAGACTTCATACCAAACTAAAACAGTAATGAGGACACAGCCCATTGAACAAAGAGGGGCCACGTCGTTCATTACGTTCAGAGGTTTATTTGTTACACATGTTTCTTGTTTTAGATTAAAAGTTTGTGTGTCATATTTTATTGATAAAAACCAAACAAAGGAAGACGAGGCAGCCGCGCTCGTCCCACAGCTCATAAGATCGGCCTTTTCACCGGCGCGGAGCAACAACCAACAACCCCCCAGGAGCCTTCACTGCGGGGATAACCTCACGGCAGCACTGGGGGCAATGAGAGGCGAGGGACACCCAGGAAGAGCGTGTGGGCCAAGGGCTAGATGCTACTGCAAGACAACAAAAACCTGGTGAGGGAACGTAATGTAAAACCTTTTGGCCAAACGCGTCTTTATTTCAGGTAAAGTGGGCTTAAATCGGCCCCCACGTTCACCTGCTTCTCCTTGTTGGTGTGATGTAGCGTGGCGCGTGTTGTTGATCCCTTTTTTGAGCCTTATCTCCGATCTACATGTCCTATTGGCCGATCAGTCAGGCTTAACGCTGCAACAACAGCGTTTATCAGCTGTTTATCGAGAGCCGCGCATCTCCGAGCACATCGCGACGTGTTGTTTTTATTATTTACGCGCCGGAGCCCAGCGCAGCGTGACCGGAGCGAAGGCCCGTTTGATGGAGACGAGAGGAGCAAAGTGAGCTGTGAAATGGTTTGTGTGGGTGCGAAGGGGGGAATAAGGAAACAATTGGCTGCGTTTTAAGTGTGTCACTGTTTTTGTAAACTGTTTAACACTGAGGCGGAGGGCAGCCTTTTGTCGAGTCTGAGGCCGTCTGTGCCTTGGGCCGGTCCGTCTGTGCCATGGGCCGGTCCGTCTGTGCCATGGGCCGGTCCGTCTGTGCCTGGGCCGTGGGCATGGGCGGTCCGTCTGTGCCATGGGCCGGTCCGTCTGTGCCATGGGCCGGTCCGTCTGTGCCATGGGCCGGCCATCGGTCGTCTGTGCCATGGGCCGGTCCGTCTGTGCCATGGGCCGGTCCGCTGCTGGCCTCTACAATCACCAATCACTTGATTTTATTGAAGTGTGTCACAGTAAACTATGTCAAGGTGAGAGACACTTCATTGGGCCTGCATAGAGTTTTTAATTAGAAATTTCTGTAAATACTTTTGTTAATTTGACCTTTTGAATATTTTCCATTTTTGGTACTAATCTTCGTTTATTGTCTAGGACAGCCTGCGTTTGTTGTAACGGGTGCGTGGCAAACCGGGGTCTATTTCCGAGGTGACGCGAGCTTCTATAGACTAAACTTAGGCAGAGGTCCTTTGGGTGCCAAGGCAGATCCTCAAATGCACCTGGATTAAACAGAGCTTTAACCCCATTTCACGGCTGCTCTAAACTGGTACAAGAAGTGCTCACAGTCAGGAAAATACATATACAAAAAATATATGTACAACCTATATATATATATATATATATATATATATATAGATATAGATATAGATATAGATATAGATATAGATATAAGATATATAGATGTAGAGCATGGGTTTGAAAAGATTAGACATTGGACCCACAATGATCGATATTCTGTCGTGAAGCAGTTTGTTTTTCCTTGTTTTCATCCATTGTTGACACAACCTTGAACTAGCCTTTTCTCAGCAGTGATTTACGGTGTAAGTTCCTCCCGTGTCTCTGGTCTGGTCCTTGGTCAGGTCTCTGGTCTGGTCCTCGGTCAGGTCTCTGGTCTGGGCTCTGGGGTTTCATTTATAAAGTTTTATGTGGAATTCTTTCTAAAAGTGTACTTGCGGACAAAACGTGCACTTCCTCAAACTTGCTCATTTCTGGTCTCTGAGGACAGATCCTTGTTCCTTATTGGACCAGAGCACTTAGTTCTGTGTAAAGTTGTAACTTGTATAAATGACGAGATAAGGTCTGATCTCTGGTCTAGACGGGTCTGGTCCCTGGTCGGATCTCTGGGCCAGACAAGTTTGGTCCCTGGTCTGATCTCTGGTCTAGACAACTCTGGTCCCTGGTCTAGATAAGTCCGGTCTCTGGTCCGATCTCTGGTCTCGCCCCCCAGTCTGGTCTTTGGTCTTCGGTTGAGTTCTTAATTGGGCCACACACTGAGGCCCAACCCTGAGGCCCAACCCTGTCCAGAAGATGAATGAGCCTTGGCGTTGCTCCCGCTTCAGACTTCAACTGTGAACGCCGAAAAACAAACACAGTTCAAACTAAATCCACGGGGACAAAGTCATAATAGAAATACAGTCTGTGACTCTGGAGCAAGTTTGAGCTAGAAAGTTTCAAACAGTAAAGATCCTGCCAAAGTTCTGATGATTCCTCCTCCATAAATGCACCTGGAGCGTTGCCATGTGTGCTGATGCTACGCACAAGAGGGAAAAGGTGAGTAAAGTCCACTTCAAACAACACGGCGGATAATCAATCTGAAAGGCACAAGTTTTGAAGCCTCTCGCCTCCTGCACGCTGTTATTTAATCCAAAACCTGACCAAGGAGCACGTATCGCAGGCAGAAGTCGTACCTGCCTCACATATTGGGAGATGTTTCCTTATTTTCAGCGCGGCATCCCAAACGGCCCACCCTCCGATGAGGTCGCAGGGCCGCGGCTCGCTTCTGTTGTGTGTGTGTGTGGGCCGCAGAAGCGCTCCGCAGTCTTCGGAAAGCCTAGTGCGCCCCCTGTCAGTCTCCGTGGAGCGGCATCGCCTTTGGGTGAAGACAAGAAGTGACGGGTCAAATCCGTGGAAAGGCGAGCCCACACAACGAGCGATAATGTAACGGAAAACACCTGTCAGGTAAGTTTTAACGCCATACAGTGAATTGTTCCAGGCCAAGCAATAACATCTCCATGGAGACGAGCGCCACCAGAAGTGTTCATCCTGTATCGCTTTTTAAATGTTTCGCAAGTCTCTTTCAGTCGGACGAGCGTGTTCACGAAACGCTTCTGACGGGAAACGAACGCGGCAAACGTTGGAGCGGAACATGGGCCCGTCACGGGATGAAAGCGGGACAGACGGTATCCTCGGATAACCCAGTGCACCGCGTTGGGACTTGTGCAGAGAAAAGTTATTTGATTATTATTCCACCCGGCGCCGTGTCGTATTAAAATGATGTAGAGGTGCTGTTTTCACCTGCTTGGACTTTTCTCTTGAAGCATCTGTCATACTTTGATGTGACCTTTTGGGGCCGCAATTAACAAGCTGCAAACTTATCTTACAGAAAGTTTCGCAATGGAAACCTGAAGGACCTTTTAGACAAATATACAATCTAAGCTGTCAATTATTCGGATGTTTATTCAAAGGACGTTAATTAGATGTATAGACCGTTCTCAGTGACATCGCATTATTTTTGTTCGGTCTGGCAAAAAGCGATAAATTAAACAGCCATTTCTCCCGTTTAGAGCTGATGGCGCATTTTTAGCCCGATTTCCCGCTGCTTTTCTTTTTCTTTTTTTTGTAATTTTTCCCCCTCAACATTTTCAAACATAACAAAAAGGACATAGAACAAGACCAAAGACCCGTAGACAAATGAAGAAAATAATAATAATAAAAAAGAACTCAAAAGACACAGGACAGAAATAAAATCTTGGCACATTAAGCAAAAAAAAGTGGTCCCACCTGGTTAAATTTGTCAAAAAAAAAAAAAAAATCCTTTTCATTTCCGTACGTCCGTCACAATGTCCGTCCAGTTGATTGTAGGTGAGGTTTGCGTCATCCATTTCGCCAAAAGCATGTTCACCTATTGCCCTCTGAGCTTCAGTCGTGCCGAGTCGGTCCCAGTGGTCTCTGGTTGAAGACAGTCGCAGCATCTGGATTACAAAGTGTGCACCGCGGAAAGCCGCGGCGACAGCCCGGTAGCAGCATGTAAACGTAGTAAAGACGATGTTGGCCACGCTCCGGAACAGCAGACTGTTTACTGACATTTCTGCAAACATGGAGCCCAGCGGCCCATGAAAGGGAGAGGACATGCTGGAAACGACGCACAAACTATGGCAACGGTGAGGCTCAGTGATAGTTCTGCCTAAACACCAAATGTTAAACGACAGGTTTTTCCTCTGATAAATCCACAGGAAGTTTGTCCATCTTCTGTCTCCATGCAGACTTTATATCAGTTGATGGGTCCATTAGGCTCTTTAGTGAGTTAGCATCACAGCTAGCCTAGCACCGCAACACTGTTTTGGAGATCACGTGACGCTGATTAACCAGTGAAAAGTCAGGAACCACGGACCTGGCCTCATATGGGTTTACTCTCGTCAACAGTCGCACGTCACAAGAGGAGTTTCAGGAGAAAAACGCCACCCAAACAGCCGCGGCGCTGTTGTAGCCGCGGCGCTGTTGTCGCCGCGGCGCTGTTGTAGCCGCGGCGCCGTTGTCGCCGTAACACCCGCAAACGTCCCTTACGTGCAAGTCATGGAGTCGGTGGCGAGGGTTGAGAATGGTCTATACTAAAGTGTCCTACGGCGTCATTCTTGTAGCATCAGACGAACTAACGCCATCACTGTTTTGTTGCTTTCAAAGTTTGAAAAAGAGGGGAAATGAACAAAAACGAATGAAGACAGAAATTCAAAAACAATGAAAAACAAGTAAGAAAAGAGAGTAAGAAAACAAAGCCGGAGAAGGAAAACAGAACCATTTTTAAGACTTAAAAAAAAGACATTTTTAAGTCAAAAATACTTTAAGTCTCATTTTTGGTTCAGTGGTTTTCTCCTATAGCCACAGCTGCACTGGGGCAGATTGATTGTACAGGGCTGCCGATGCCATAAGTCTCAGATCTGTGGAGATGCTCAGTGTCAATACAGGTTTTCTAATGTATTTTTGAGAAATAAGCTACCTAAGGCAAGATAAGTTTAACGTCATACCTTTTTTTTTTTTTTAAATGCGTTGTGTAAACTACCTTTTTATAAATCCCATTTCACCAAACATCATTTAGGTTCTCAGCCTAATTAAAGGTCTGTGTTAAATGCACCAATTTGAATTATCCCTCGTTTTGACCACCAGTCTATGGCCCTCGATCAGCCCTTCACTTTGTCTCTAAAAATCCCTTGATGAAATCCAGTTTGAACGTCCCTGCCTGTCGAAGATTGCAGCTAAAACAATAACACCGCCACAGACTCGAGCTGGCATCGGATCCTCCACCAGAAAAGTTACAGCGTGCACCTTTTTAACTGCAATTCTCGCTCCGTCCGACTGTTCAACTGTGCGGCAGCGTTTGACTCTTGCCAAAACGCGCCCCTCGTCTCCACCCTCTCAATCGTCGTCTTTGTCCACTCGTGTTTCGCGCCGGCGCTGATGAAAAAGCACCTCTCCGCTCGCCACAAAGACGCCGCTCCATTGTCTCCTGTCGCCGTCTTTGTCTAAACCTGGTCTTTCCATCAGAGCTGCACAAAAGAAGCACGCGGCAACCAGGTCTGGGAGGCCGGGGCCGAAATTTAGACTGCTCGGGGAGTAGAAAGAGCCGTAGACAAGCGGCGGCAAGCGCGGGGACGGGGTGAGATTGAAGCCCGCTGCTGGTTTCTGCTCCAAAGACGTGCTATTATGTTCGGCGCCGGTCTGAACAATGCTCTTTGGGAGGAGCGGGTCGGATTGGGACCATTGGTGATTGAGCGCGCAGCAAGAATCGTCCGGCGAATCGATGAACGTACACGGGGAAAGGCTTTTGTCTTTTACAAGTCAACGGCAGAGTTACTTCCTCTTTCTGTTTCGCCAGTGATCCATCTAAACCAGGGGGCGGTGGATCGAGCCGACCCACAAAAGGATAGGTCCTCTGGGTGTAAGTCTGCGCTGGAGGAGGAGAATGGACTTGGTTAAGACGACTCTGTGGACAAACAGCTAATCAAGCGCGCAGGAAGTTCATCAATAGATTCAGTAATTGATTTGTGGAAGACGGTTCTTATCTCGATGAGTAACTTTTCTTTTGTACTTTGGGTATTGGGTTAAAATATATTAATAAACGGAATTTCATAGTTACTTAATGAGTAAACACAAATTTATTAACGTCAAAGAGGACATATAATGCATTCTTGTTGTTTTTAAAAATGCTTTTGATAATCAGAGGTTTAGAATTTCACGTTTTCTAACTTAAAAACTAGCGAAAAACGCATAAATTAAGCTTTTTGGCAGCGTGAATGCTATGCTATATTGCCGTGCGTTTGATGTGAACACGGCGTGACTATAAACTGCTGATGGTTTATAGTCGTAAAAACTGGGCAAGGAGAAGTCTGGATTTTCACCTGCGACATGAAGATACTAGGGAAAATTGAAACAATGTGATTTGTGAGGGTCAGGGAAGACAACCTCGTAAACATTATTATTGAAACCAGCGTGAAAGAAGCTAAATACAACTCCAGGTATGTTTTTGACGAGACAACAATACAACATGTTTAAAAGCTAATGTGTGCACTTTAACATGCTGAATCGATATTTTAAATGGGTTGTTAATGGTGCTCGATGAAACATTTCTGGTGACCTGCTAGTCTCCATGGAGATGTCGTTTGCTTAGAATGCTCCACAGTATGGAAACGAGTGACACGGCTAGGCCAAGTTACAGGTCAGGGGTCTCATTTATAACGCATGCGTACGTAAATGAATAATAATAATGCTACGTACGTCACTTTCCACGTTAACTTTGGGATTCATACAAAGACAGCTTGACCTTAAATGAGCGGTTCGGTCCAAACAGACTGAACTTTGTGCCTTGGAGCTTTCAGAGACGAGATGGGCCGTGATCCGTGCTCAGAGAGACGACCACTCTCCGAGTTTGAGGCCGTTTCGTCTGTGCGCACACTTTCGGTAAGAATTCCGCGTAACGTTTTACAAATGAGACCCCAGATCTGCTGGAGAGGCGACCCCACTTCCAGTAAGGTATCCATTTAAGACGTACAAGAAAGATGAAAGGTAAAGCAATAAAATCTCCATGTAGCTAAGCAGATGACGGACCCCAGAGTGGTCGCGTGGTGCATTTTTAAGGAGACAAATGCTATTTTCAGTATTTTCTTCTGCAAAACAAAGTACTATATCTCTCAGGAGTATCCCCCCTTTGATATTCATGAAAGCTCATATTGTTTCAACCTACACGGATGATTGGCTGAATTGTTTCAAAGTGGCCACTGGAATGAACTGTGTATGACCCTCGCGCGTTCGCTGAATTACCTGAATTATCTACTCAACGATCCCACGTCTGGATATCGCCCACACATAACCAATTATACACCATATTTACGGCCAAGTAAACACAAATTTACATCAACAGGGGGCGCCCTTCAAGTCTCCTCTAATGACTTTGCCTTTCCCAACTCTCTGAATAGACTCAGCCAATCAATGACTTCCTCTTAATGCTGTACAATGGGCTATGGATTACTGAAGGTATTTAACCGCACGTTTAATTGGAGTGGTATGTGTAAAGCTGGGATTGAGAGAGGGGGGGAGATGGGGAGGGGAGGGGGGAGACGGGGAGGGGAGGGGGGAGACGGGAGGGAGTGGGAGTGGGAGATAGGGGAGGGTTGTGAGGGAAGAGGGAGGAGGTGAAGAGAAAACAGGGTAGAGAGAGACGGAGGAGTGTATTTCTTCGTTAGTTCGGACTTCAACCTCGCTCGACAAACACAAACGGGGAGACACAAGACGAGACGAAGTATTCACTGACTGTCCAAAAAAAAGGGGGTCACACGCTCTCTCAGATTTGTTTGGTTTGCTTCGATCACAGCACACCTAAGCAACGAGCAGATAGATGGAGCGCGGAGACGTTACGCGCGGTAAATCCATACGAGCCCAAAATTGTTTGGTTCAACAAGCTAATCACGCACACCAAAGCATGCCTCCAGCATGTTTCAGGAAGAAATCCAAAAGTATTCTAAGATTCTCATTTTAATCTGCCGTGAACGCGTCGCCTCCGCTCGCTGCTTAAAACGCCGATCCAAAACGGTGCTTTCTTTGGGCAGGGTTTTGTGATTTTGAACGTATATATAATAATAACAATGTATTATTAAAATTAAGTTTCAACCGTAAACGTACTAAATACTTATAAATGAGCTGAACCATGTTTTTAATTTAAACTGAAGGGTTTTGAACTGGGTAAAAGTTTGAAAATAAGACAGAAATCGACAGAAAATCCAGCCTGTGTGGAAGTTGTAGGTGCACGTTTGCTGTTTTCCTATGGACTGACCTCTAGTGGCCCACACACCGCGACGCTCTGCTGTGGCAAATGAGGCGCCGCTGTTTTTTTCGATGGGCGTGCACACGCCAGGTGAAAACACATACTTTTGGCGTCTTAAGTTTGTTTTTTTAATATACAGCGCGAAAAATTGACCTGAATGTAAAGAACTTTATTTTATCTGGATGTTTTTGTCAAATTTAACTTTATTTTGTCTTTCAGAAAGTGAAATGTCATAAAGCCGCTCACAAACTTGAGGAGCAGTCACATGTCAGACCATGGAAAAAGTTTAGTCACAGTCCTAATAATCGTGAATAATCGTTAAATCGTGATGTTTTTTCTCAACAATTGCAACACTAAAATGTGATATCGTGACATGTCCAGCTGTAAAATTGGAGGCGAGCGACGAGCGCTGCAGCAGAGGCAGGAAACGCCCCCCCCCCTTTAAACCCGCTCACACATCCTCTAATTCTGTCACTAATCTGCAGATGGAACTCACATTTAAAAGCCCCCCAAGAGTTGACTTTAAAGCCCGTTTTGAGCGCAGTGACGTGCTGCGTTCAGTGTGTGTGGATGCGTGTGCGTTTGGGCTTTAAGGTACAATTATTTTAACAGCACAAATGTTGGTCCGCGACTACGGCGACCTCTAATACGCATGCAAGATACATTTTCTACTCTTTAAACATTTGTGTTACGTTGAATACGAGCCCAATGTTCATGAGAAAACATTAGAGCAATATTTGATGTGTTTGGTGTATTTTACGTCTTTTTCTAAACTGACTAAGGCTATAACTCAAACGCCTTATAAATAATTCAAGAAGTTCCAGCAAACCGCGACTCAAATTCGGTAAATGACTCCGATTGGGGAATGACAAGGGGGGTAACGTTAAGGAGAGGGGAGATAAAGGCGAGGCAGGAGAAAGGAGCGAGGTGAAGGAATAAGAGGTGAGGATAAAGGGGGTGAGGTGGAGAGAGGTGACGAGCCGGGCCACTGGAGCGTCATTAAAAAGAGAAGAATCGTGGCGACCTTTGACCTCTCCTCTCTCTGTTACACCTGTCGGACCGCCGCAGAGAATAATGAAGCGAATCCTCTCACACGTTTTCCTCCAGAGTGTCCACAGGGGGACGGCCACTCGAAAGTAAGTCGTTTTTTTCGTGCCGTGTTTTAAAACGCAGAGAACGTCCCGGCACTGCCCCCTACACTTCCGGGTCCGCAATCACAAAACGGTTTTATTGCGCTTGTACATTAGGGATGTGCGTCAAACATATGGTGCATTTAAAACATGGAAAAATACATAGTAAAATATGAACGGTGATGAAATGGAAGGCGGGAAAACAAATGAGGAGCTAAATAAAAAAAACTGACTGAATAAAAAATACAAACGTATACAAGTGAAAAACTAAAAAAATTATAGCAAACATCAATACTATAAACTAAATTAAAATAAAACTGCGATGGACAAAACGAGAGACTCAAATGATATATAATGTATAATATATTTATTAATAATAATAATAATAATAATAATAATAATAATAATAATAATAATAATAATACAAAATTATTTCATAACTTAAAAAAATCTAATTTTGGAAAATGAATACATGGCCTTCTAAAACACATTGGAAATGCTGGTGTTGTTTTGGGTCTTTGTCAGTTTTTCTTTTGTTGTATCAGTGCTATTTAGTTCAGTTTAGTTTTTGATTGTGTTTTTGTGTGCGAATGTGAGGTGGAGGTGGGTTTTTTTAATTTAGTTTTTTGTTTGTGTTGTTTTCTAATATTTTGTCGTTTGATAATAATCTATAAAAAACATTTACAAATTGGCCAAACAACAATGCAAAACCAGCAGTGCAAATTTATCGAATTGCAGGTGTTTTTATTCCTGAAAATACCTCCTATAACATGCATTCTTAATGTGAGTGGTCTCGCCTCTCCACAGATCTGACCTGCTTGTCTCCATGACACGTTTAATCCCAATGTCACCCATCAGTGACATCGTGCTGGTGCTGTGGACAAAAGAAATATTGTCTATAAGAGATTCAAGTGTAAACCTTGATTTTCCTCTCACATTTAGTCAATAAATAAGGTGCAAACAAACTCTACATCCATGAAATTCTTCTGAGGACGTGACGGCGACGTCCCATAACTCCGAGGACGACTGCAGACCAAATGAAATGCCTTTGAAACACAAGTTAATTCATCATAATGACTTTGACTCAGATTGGATATAATTAGCTGAGATGCCATTAAATGAGATATACACTTTAAAACACATTGATGATCTTAGAAGTAATAATACAGAGCCATACGTTTCCATACAAAGGACAAATAAACCTTTTATGTCGGACGACCAATTTAATTTATATCATGCGCTCTACATGATTATTATTAACTCATCGTGGTGAATAATTTGAATAACTGCAAAAAGTTTAAAATTGACTAGTTCTGTTTTAATTTGCTTTTTTTAATGTATTTTTTGAAACATGCAGAAACAAAAACATAAAACAAACCGACCTATGTAAAGAAAAATATGTAGTAATAATAAAAAATAATAATGGAAAAAATCTAAGAAAATAAAAAAGATATATATTTAATTAAAAAAAAAAAAGAAAATTAGCAGGTAACGAGGTAGCATTTGTGCGGTTTGTCCATTTTTTTTTTTGTGATTGCCTTCTTCCCGGCGGCCAAAAGTACGTTCCGGAGATATCCATCCCTTATGTCCATGGCGGGAGTTTTGAGGCCTAGATACATTGTTCCAAAATGGAGTGGAATATTGGTATCGATATTGGTGAATAGTCTGTCTCCAGCGTTCAGCACCTCCCTGTGAATAATGAAAAAAACAAGTCTCATTCTTCCAACTAAATGCCCTCCAAACATGGGACATTGTGGTCCTCCATTGTGATGTACATATTTCCTCCCACTCCTCGTCCGTCAAAACAAAATTACCTTTTTCCCAATTTGATTTTAATATATTTAGTATCTCTGCTGTCCAAGTCATTGATACATCCATATATTCGCTAGTTCTGTTTTTCAAGATGGTAAAAATCAGCTGCAGAAGGTTTGATAATGGGATTTCAGGTCATTTTAATGCTGCGTTCCAGTCGTCCTCGGCGGTCGTATTTCCCGAGTTACCGCTTGTAAATTCGTGCTGGACCTTTTCACATCTCTCTCTGTTGGAAACTGCTTGTGTTATTTTCCCTGTAGTTGCTCTCTACTGTCCACCCGTCTGTGAATCTGCTCCTTGAAAAAAAGCTTTTGCGAACATCACAACCGTCTACTAAACGCTAATGACAACTAAAGCAGGAATTCACTCTCAAACGTTGATCTATAACTTAGAAATGCACTAACGCTCTCCGGGTGAACAAAGTAACTTAAACTGATCCACATTTTGGCTGTTTTGAGTACTTTTATTATTTTGAGTCGTCACTGTGCATAAACGGTCATGCGTTGCTCATAGTATTTCCGACTCGTCACTGGAACACAGAAACTCAAAGGAAACGCGTGTCCGAGGTCCGACCTCCGAGGACGAATGGAACTTCCGACGTTCCTTTCTTTGCCTGTGTCAAACGCCATTTGAAACGCTCCACAAACTTGCGCCTCTTCATCGCTTAAACAAATAACTCCGCTGTTTCTCCGTTCTCGTTCCCCAGACGCTCCTCCTCTCCCCCCCCCCACATGGCCCATCGATCCCCCCCACGCGCCCTCACTTTCCCTGGGCTCGCTCAGAACAGCCCCGTCCGCGCATCTACATCTAATCTTAATGAGATATTGAAGTCCTTTAATTAAAACATTATCTGTAGTGGAGCACAGCTGGCCCTCCAAACGCCTAATCAATGAAACCAGAGGCGGCTGTCTGGTCCTGGACGTGACCCACACAAAACCAAACATCACACGCTGAAGTTAACAGGATTTCAGATGCAACTTGATTTTTCTTTTCTTTTTTTTCTCTTTTTAAAATGGCGTTAAATCAATAAAGTGAAAAGTGTGTCTTCTCTCTTTGTAAACATTTTTGGGAGCGGATAAAGGGACTGATTGATGGCTGAAAGTAGTGTTGTTGAGAAGTTATGCTAGAGTTTGAGCACTTTTCCATGGCGGCAGATAAACCTCACATTTATAAAGCCTGTAATATTTGCACACGCAGCCTTGTGTGTAAATGTTCTGCCATTCATTTTAATTGGACAGCCAGGGTTGGTTTGGTGTCCCAAAAAAGATGCTCTCATGTGTTAAGAAATAAATAAAAAGAATACAGAAAACACGCCCAAACCCTGTGGAAGGTGCGGCTGTATTTCACACTGTCTTTGTGAAAGGGTCTCGCCTTCAGTGACAGACCGGCCCTTCCTCTCTCTCACAGAAGCTGAGGTTTGTTCATCCTCATTCATTAGCATTATTCAAAGGTTGACAGACTTTGGGAAAACCTGGGAAAATACTTTGTACTGAAGTTGGGCCCTAATGTCAAAAAGGCCCTGGTCCTGTTGTCTCCATAACGATATGAATGTTCCACAGTATGTCATTGAACATAAACTACACAGACGTGTGAGTGACAGGTAAGTGGGGATGGGCGTGTCAGTCAGTAAAATGTGGGTATTGATACTTAGATGCAAATATCATTACTAATTAGCATAGTATGTTTAGGCATTTTAGACACGTATGACAACCACACACAGGACATTGGACCGTCTGTTTGTCCTTTAGAGCCAATTAGAAACCCTTTTTATTTGTGTCGGTGTAATCCCTCATTCGTCCAGCAGTGTTCCATCGTAGAGAAAAGATTCAGTTGTAGTCATCTGGACTGTAGGTATCGCCCATCCCCAGAGAAGAGGGGTTTCATTTATCAAAACGCATGTGTAATTCTCACTGAAAGTGTTTATACGGGCAAAACACACATTTCCACAAACTTCCTCTGACTTGCTCATTTGTCATCTGTCTGCGCACAGTCTCCATGACGAGAAGCAGGTACAGCAGACCCCGCATCAGATCATAGTGCACCTTTGGAATATTTGTAATGGGGGGGGAAAAAAAGTGAAATGCTGTTAGAAGAGTGAGAGAAGCTACATTTTGGAGAGTGGTTCAAATATTTGTTCCATTTCCATGTTTTTGAATGTTCCTCTCACACTGGGAGCCGGTCACCCTCCAACACACCGAGAATGAGACCCCAATAGAAACGTCTCCGCTGCTCTTCGGCACCTGCTCACACTCACAGCTGCTGTTTACCACATCTCAAGGCTGAAAGCTCATCACCGTGACAAACGCACGCGACGCCTCCTCAGGAAAACAAAGACAAACTGTTCAAGTTAAAACGTGTGGATTGAGTGCGGGGGGCGGGGGGGGGGAACACACAATATGGTGAAGACACTGCAGTGAGTGATTAGATTTGCGTTGAGCACAGAGGACATCATACAAATGCATCACCTCGTCTATGTCCAAGAGGTTATTTTACCTTTTTTATCTTGAGGCCCATCTTTTTCTGTACAAAGAAACCCAAGGCCCAATCTTTGTCCCGGCCCTGTGGTTGAGAATCACCGCACTCAAGGATTTTATGTCCGATTTTAAGACCAATTTACAATAACAATAAAAATAGATTTATAATGCGCAGTTGAAAGCAAGTCTCAAGGTGCTACAAGAAAAACAACAAACCAACAACAACATTCATTAAAAACGAGCTAAATTAAAAAACATTGCTTCACTACGACTTCGGGGAAACGTTCCTCATGTCCGTGGGGTCATTGTGATTCTGAAATGAATTTTAGTAAGCTAGAAACGACGTTCATTTTGCCTTTTGATATAACCACAAACTTCCTTTTTTAAAGACAATGCAATAGGAGATTACCACAAAGTGATAAACATCTCCTATTCCATCAAGTACGTTATTGCAGTGAGGTTCCGACTGCAGAAATGGCATTTTAACACGGTGCTAACAGATTTACCGTTGCAGTTCTGCTCACGATAAACACTGAGCCCCAAAAACATTTAAAGAACAATAAAGTCAATATAGTCGTTATTGTGACAGACGTTTTCATTTGTCCGCACCGCTACGATGACTGCAGCGCGGGTCTGTACGAGCAGCGTCTAATCCACGTTCGTTTACTCTTTTGTTTCATTGACGCTGTAAATACGAGCGAATGGAAAGGCCGTTAACGCCGCCTTGTGTATTTGTTTTCATTATGACCCGCGTTCGATCACATGACCCTTTTTGTTGTCCTCCACGTGAAGCAAATCTTACTACCCAGATAAGAAAGTGCGGGCTGTCGTTTTCCTCCATGCCGGTATCAACTTTTATATTGTCTTGAAGTTAAGTGGGCACTTTTACTCACAGTTACAATAGATTCACCTTCCTCTCATCAGCAGTTTGAAGAAATAAGATGTGAAATAGGTATTATAAAGGTGACATTTTATAATGTTTTTGTTGACTATTTTATTTGCCTGTTTCCTTTTTCCTCTCCTGCCAGCAAAGAGCCTTATTCAGAGTGTCAGGTGAACTGGATGGCTTCTGAATCTTGTCCCAATGCATCCATCAAAGGTCATCCTGGTTTAGTCCTTGTTTTGGTCGAACAAATCTCTACAGAACAAATGTTTTTAAAAAATTAAAATAAAGGAAGAAAATACATGTTCTACCTTCGTTTTGGTGCAGTTTAATTAATCCTGATGTAGGTCTTGTACTAGTCCTGGTTTAGTCCTGGTTAGGTCCATGAATTACTGCCAGAGAACGGCACATGTTACAGACTAAAGATGGGTTAAGAAGTCCTGGTTCAAGCTTCGAGTCCTGGTTTAGTCACGTTTCCGGTCTGGGTTTACAAATATTATCCACATGAACGTTGAAACCACCTGTAATGACTAAACCATAGAAATCTGTGCATACAACTGAAATCATCTCATTAAAATCATCAATAAAAATGTGAGTGGAGACGGTTTTAGCTCCATTTCAAAGGACAAATACTGAAATGATGAAAACACCCCACAAGCTGTTGTCAGTTTAGTCCCAATTCTTCAAAACTACAACGCGACGTTTCCTTCTATCACCATCGATTTCAGCACGAGTTCCAACGTTGGCAGAGGGCGACGAGCTACACGCGCTCCCAAACACAGCGGAGGAGCAGATAGATCCGTGTTTTATCTTCCTTTCACGCCGTTTGGTTGTCCCTCTTCTCAGACTGAAGAAGGAGGAGGTAATCGCTCCCCTTAAAAGCACTCGTGTCCCAGAGTCTCCAGGCGCCGCTGCAGCTCAGGTGCAGATTCATCATTTCATCTCCACAGAAATGTTACGCGTTTCAGCTGAATTTCCTTCGTCGGCTCGAGCTCGCCGCGTCGTCGTCTTCTGGTTTTAGAGGAATGTAATGTTTCAAATTCAAACCAAATACTTTCAGTTAAAGGTGTGCATGGGGTGCTTTGCCTGGAAGGTTTCACCGTATGGCATTAAAGCTGGGGTTCCTTTCTGTCATTGTACGTATTAAGTTTTGTTTGTCCGTGCACAACAAATATAAGCGAACACAGACGGGGGGATAAAATAAGCACACAGTACGGACGCCATTTCCCCCGAGCCAGTGTTCAGAATGAGGGGTTGTGGTGGTTGTTGTGATCTGGTTTAATGGTACGTCTGGAATAACACAACCACAAAGCAAATATTTGGGGACGACGAACCTGATTTTCAAGCCGTGAAAGAGGGAATTAGGTATTTATATCTAATCAGTCCCCACAAACCCTTCGGCACATCAGAATTCCCACGCTTGAACATTTTGGTCACAGCTTTAGAACAGCGTTTTCAGATGGCAAAGTGAAGGAGGAGCCAATCAGTTCTAATCCCAAAGTGATTATTTCTCACAATTTCGAAATCGATAAAAGAATAAGGCATTGATACAAAGCTGTTATAAAGGTTCAGTAATAACGAATCTATTAACATTAACTACCCTCAACTAACATTAACCCTAATCCTAACCGCAGTAAATGATTATTAAATGATTAGTTTGTCAATGATTAATCAATATTTATAAATGCTTTGTATCCATGCCTTATTCTAAAGTGATACCATAAAGTGTTTTATAATTAGAGTTTAGCAGAGTGTTTTTTCTTGACAAATGTTTGGTTTTACAATACATTTTCCTCTAATTTGAGAAACAAAGTTGGTTAATGCAACTTTAAACAAATCTTGCATTTAATAAAACACATTTGTTTTAGTTCTAAAAAATACCTTAAACATACATTCTTACTATGCGCAGGGTCGCAACTCCACAGATCTGACCTCTAAATTGGCCTTGATATGGCGTTGCCTGCTTGTCTGCACGGAGATCGATACATTTAAAGCCACAGTGTGGAAGACTCCAGCCAGAGCAGTACCATCTCTACAGCGAGCTGCAGGTGGTTGTGTGGTTCTCTGTGGGACATAAATCCTGGATCCATTATCAATACGAGCTCGTGAACTCTGTCACTGCGAGAATAGAGACGAGACGGAACCTTCTGCGCCCCCTGCTGGGAAAACATCAACACAAAATGCATCAAGTTGAATTATTTCACCAAGTCAAGTTACTGTATATGCATTTGGTCTTTCTCTGCCTGGATTTGGGTCCATGTGACTTCTGTGGTGGGATGTGCCTTTTCTCCAGACTTGATGACCTAGTTTATGGTTTCTCTGATTGTTTGGGCCGTTCTCATCAAAAACGGACTAAAATGTTCAATGTTTTCTCATTCGCCGCAAAGGTCTCCATGGTGATATTATTGCTTTGCCAAGAATGTTTCACAGTATTTATTTCCATAGAGACAATAGAGACACCAGTAGGCCAAGTTGCAGGTCAGATCTTTGGAGAGAGAGAGTTTGCTTGTAAAAAAAAAAATATTTTTGAGCAATAAAAAACTGTAATTAAATAAATACTTAATGACGTACCGTGGAACATTCTAAGCAAAACCATAAGATCTCTGTGGAGGCAAGCAGTTGGTGGACCACCCATTAGAAAAGTCACGCTTAAATTTGGTTTTGGCTCCTGACAAATGTGCTTCCTGTTGGTCATGCTACTTCCAGTATTTTTAAACTCTTGTGGACAAAAGGTTTTTATATAATTTTTCACTACGACGAACCGCATTTTCAGTATTTTGGTGCACTATTGGTCCGTCACAGCTGGTCACATTTGATTAAAAACACTCCATCATAGATTGTTGAGTGTTTTTGTTAACATTGTTTACATTGATCCAAAGAAAATAATGTTGTTCATACAGTATGTAACCGCGCAGTGTCCGGTTGACTAAATGACAACTAATATTACATAAAATAAACAATGTCACTGCATAAACCAGAAAATAAAAGGTAGTGGTGACCCGCCTTTACACGTTCTTACCCGCCTCACCCCTGACGTCAACAGGGAGCCCCCCGCACCGCTTGAGTTTACGTCCAATCCTCACACGCCTCCCCTTTTAAACAAAACACTTTTTAAAGGTTCAACGTTACTGAAATCATTTTAAATCACATCAAATGCACATAAGACATAAGTATTACAGATGCAGTATAGTTCTGCCTTTACCAGTAGCAGTGTGCGATTAAAGTAGGCTAAAAGCATGACAGAAAAACTAGTATCCTACACATATTTTGTCAAATTGTTACACAAAAACATGCAATTCATACATTCACTCTCAGAGAATCGGATGCAGAAAATACAGAGGAGTCAAATGCTGTCCGGATCTAAGAGTGGAAAATCAAGATTAAGAGTAGAATTTAGATTTAGTTTAGGGTTTCACGCAGAGCAATACGAACCAAAGGAGAACTAAAAACGCCGCATTATGTTTACCCGCAGAACGATCCTGCGCCGGCCCCACGCTGGAACGCCGAGCTAAAAACTGGCTGGACGGCACTTTATAATCCCCCGACACTCGTACGCTCTGATCCATCAAGGACGCCGTACCTGTGTGTTGTGTTTGGTCCAGTGAAGAAGTGCTGTGGGTTAAACTGCTTTACATTTGCATAGGCCGCTGCTCTCCTCCTCCTCCCCAGCTCCAGCTCTGTGTCCCGGCTGGAAAACGGATGACCGTCCTGGGGCACTGTAGCTCCTCTGCCCCCCCCCCGTCTGGACCCTTCAAATATTTACTTTTATTAATGTAGCGCAGCCAGGTAATTAATCTCCTCAACAAAGCCACCATCTGCCTGACCTAAAAATGAAATTATGCAGTTTTTACGAGTCGTGATCATAATGAATGGGGTCAGGAGAGTGTAATGAGAGATGGTCGACGGTGGCTTGTGCTCAGGTACTTGTACACGTATTTACATTTACTTTACTACTTACTCCTACATAAGTAATATATCTGACAGTGTGAGTCTTGTGCTTGAGTAAAAGATTGAGTCTACAAGTGACAAAAGCTTGACAATACTAAATGGTTTGAACATTTGTGTTTCTTGCACTGCTCCTTCACATATGATTATTTGTATTTATTTTACTTCTTTACCCTTACTTGGATCGCATGAGTAACAATCCTTTTGAAGTAACAATTTTGGCTACACAATGACGAAAATAAAAAGTACAGAGTAGTGGTTCAAGAAATTGCCCAAGTAAGTGTAAAACTGTTTTTGAGGAATCGGTTACAAAAGTAAGAGTGGCCTAATTGTAAGAATCAACGTCTGTAGTAATGCAGGTTAACTATTTGAGAGAGCGGCGCTAACAAACTGGTGGGTACAAAGGTTTGAAGGACAGCAGCGAGCTCTTTAGCGTTTCTGTCATAAATATTATCCACATGAACATTAAAACCACCTGTAAAAAAAAGTCTGTGCACGCGACTCAAAGCATCTCTTTAAAATCATCAATAAAACTTTGGAGACTGTTTAAGCTCCATTTTAAAAGACAAATACTGAACTGATGAAAACACCCCACAAGACAACCTGAGGATAACATTGATCTGTTACATAATGATCCGACATCGAGCACAGCAAGTTTCAGACTAGTTTCAGTGGGACTGGACGTTATCTTATAAAGCTTTGGCACTTGCACTTACTCACTTGACCCTTCTCACCCTGGACATGGACTATTTGAACCACCCCTCAGGCAGGAGACTAGTCCATCCGGACCAGAACCTCCCGCCACAAGAACAGTTTCTTTCCCTCTGCCGTTGCACTCATGAACACTTCTTAGCACTTGCCACTTTAACTACAACTCTTCATCACTGTCACTTTCTGCACTACAACTGTGATTCTTGTGTACATAGTAATGCCTATTTTTTTATTTTATACTTTAGTAATTTTAAATTGTCTCTTAATGCATGCCCTTTTGATTTCATATATGTTGTTTTTATTATTGCTGTGTTTTATGTTGCACCTTAACGCCGAGACAAGTTCCTATGTTTGTGAATTTTGTTCAATGGCAATAAACCCCCCCCCTCTCCACTGCTCCTGACAGGTTGTCCCGGCAGCTTTCAAGGATGGGTCAAATGCAGAGGACACATTTCCTTATGGACAATAAAGTGTATCTTAACCTTTACTGTGTTTGAAGCAACTTCAATTTAATTAATTTAAATGTCAGAATCTTTATAGCAAAACTATGCAATATTTGTTATTTTCCTTTGACTTAAAGGTGGGCTACAGGATGTAACGTTAATATGTCTCCATGGACTTGTTATTGTAGAATGTTCTGTTTTAAATTTATCTTAAGGTTACAGGTCAGATCTGTGGAGAGATTTATAGCAATTAAAACATAGAAAAGTTTAACTTCATGCTGTGGAAAATTCCAGTCAAAGCAATAACATATCCATGGAGACAAGCAGAGGGCGGAGTTATATAGAGCACGTTTGAAATAATATTACCACTAATGCTGAACAAATATAAATCATTGTCCCCTTTTTCAGTTCTTCAGCATATTAAGACCCTCCCGCTTCCATCAGATAAAACATTCATGTGGAATTTACTTGTCCCTGGTTGAACTTCAAATTGAACTTTATCACTTTATTAAACCTCACGACAGCTCCGCTCTTAATCATTTGTACCATCGCAAATGCCACACTTATTAAATGTTAGTTGAATGATGTTTCCTAACTGTGTCTCGTGTCCCTGATTGGAGCTGCTCAGAAAGATTCATTCGTCTTTATTATTAAGACAAATAAGATGTCTTCAACTTGTCACTCTGTAAACTGTCAACGTCTTTATTACTATTCATGCTTTCATTTCATTCATTGTACTTAAAAACACAACACAAAATAAACAACAAACAAACATACTACTAAAACAAATAAACATTCAAATAAATTAACCAATACATAAAAACACATTTATACATACAATATGAGATCAAATTATGTAAAACAAGTGCACTGCGGGACATATTTTTCAATGTATTTTTGTAACGCCCGAAATCCCAACATTAGTTCCCTCGAGGGGCGACAGTGGAAAAAACCGAATAAAGACAGAATAAACAAGTTTATTGTTTATATGTATTGACAAAACTTCTGCCAATCTGCTGCTGATGTGGTTGCCGTGGCTTCTGCCCAGGCTTTGTCACGTTCTCGAGCTAATGCAGCGATGTCTGGACACTCTTTTAAGAAGGGCGTGATTATCAGTAATATCATTAAATGTTTTAATGAGAAAGTGCAGCGCTGTGTTGGGTTCTGGAATACTGGTGGAACAGATCTTAAAATGTTTATAGGACCTTTTAACAGTTTACATTCTGTGTTCCGCGCACACCCAATAGGACAGTGGTCACTAAAGTCCAGAGGAAAGGCACCGCTACAATGGTGATTCTGATAATGTCCAGTAATGTTGCTTATATATGTTGGATATATAAAGTACTTTGGGACACCTGAGGAACTGAATGATGAGTTAAAAGTCTTACAGTGGGATTTTAAGCTCTTGAGAGTTTTTTTTTTATTTTTTCATCTAGGTCAGAATGTCTCTTCCCACTCTTAACCCCCCATTTTATTCTGTCTATTGAAGCCAGAGGTGCCGTATTACCTTGCATTAATATAAATCAAACACATTTTCTGTTCGATTTCTGGCATTACCACACATTTCCACTTTCTCTTGGAGCCCTACTTCAAATAAAAAAATAAAAAATACTTTCCAATAAATTAGACATTACATTAAAATACAAAAATGCCCTTAGTTGGAGAGGGCTTGTATTATTTATAGATATGATAAGTGCATATTTGGGGCAGAGGGTTGAGCTGCCGCTGCTGATGTAAACCACGTTGGAGGCTCGTTAGCATCGCTCTGAACAAATAGCCTTAATGAGTTACAAAGATGAATTAATCAGGTTTAACAGAAAGATACGATCGCAGGCCCCGCGGCTTCACTTCGCCCGGGAGGAACTAAACCCGGTTTTTTGAGACGTTTCATCACCTCCAATTAGCAGCACCAAACCCCCCATACACCACCCACACTCGGGCAAAACCAGGACAACCAAAAGAATGGGAATTTGGGTGTAAATATGCGCCAGAAATTCAAATAATTCTAAATTGCATTTCCATAACGTTGGGTTTGTGTATTTTAATGTATTGAAAACGTGTCCCAGTTTCATGTGTAAAGTCGGTCGTTTAATTTTTCATTTTAATCTTGGGAATTTTAGTTTCAATAATATATAGAATACCCAACTTCCTCGACATAGTTTTTAGTCTTTTTCATTTGATTTAATTTGATTTAATGTGATTTAATTTGATTTGTTTGTATTCATTTATTTTATTTATTTATGTATTTTTATTTTATTCTATTTTATTCTATTTTATTCTATTTTATTCTATTTTATTCTATTTTATTCTATTTTATTCTATTTTATTCTATTTTATTCTATTTTATTCTATTCAGGCAGGAAAGGACCATGTGAGGTTGACCTGTGCCGAAGTGCATCATTTGCAGTTCACAGAATAAAAACATTGACACATCAAAGTCATAGTTTAAAAGAATAAAAACAGAACTGCATTTAAAAAGCACTGTCAGCACTTTTATGCCAGATGCCCTCCCTTCACGAGCAGTTCCACAGTCTTGGAAACAAACAAATATCAACCGCAATGTCACAATGTGTTCAAATCAAAAATGGAAAAAAAAGAAACGATCGTTCATATGGAGCGTTTTGTCCTTGGGCAAGGCACTTCACTCCGTCACTATAAATAACTGGGGTGTGCGTGAGAGAGTGTGGCGTGCAGTGACAGCCGTGAACTCTCACATGAGCCGCAGAGGTGCCGGACTCGGTGCCCCCCCACACGCCCCTCTGTCTGCACTCCTTCACACGCTCTTTCTCACGCGCCCCACCGCTTTTCACTCCTCCACTCGTCACCGTATTATCACAGGAGGAGGCTCAGGGACATTTCAGCCATTTTGACCGACCATTAAACTCCCTTGACTAAACCAAGACTAAACCGGGTCCAGAACCAGGATCCATCTCTGCTGGTAAAACTGGACTTGTGATGCATAAACAGAGATGGAGCAAAGTGAAGTGAATGTTTTCTAAAGCAAATAGTGTTCGGTGTCCAAGAGCAACAGCAGCAGCAGGGCCAGAGAGCGGAGGACCCATGACACGCTGGGGCCCCTCGGTCGGATGACCCATGACACGCTGGGGCCCCTCGGTCGGATGACCCATGGCACGCCCGGGCCCCTCGGTCGGTGCAGCCAAAAGGAATCAGGATGAATTCACACATTTGCGCTCCAAAAACCTACTTTAGAATTTTGTATTTTAAATCCAAAGATTAAAAAATGGAAAGTCAAACCCAAGTCTCCCTGTTTTTTTTAAAAATAGATAATTAAATGAACAAAGGGGACACGGACCCTCCAACACTTTTTTTTGTGTTGACATTCTATTTTATTTAAAAAAGTATTTTACATAAACATAAATAAAACAAGGAGCACGACACAGAAGGAACACACACACACACAGTGACTTTCTCCATGTCTTTAATGTCATTTGAGATCCAATTATTTCAAACCGTGAATGATCAGCTGATGGCTTTTCAAGAGGGAAACGTTTGACTGTGTTTGAGCGGCGAATGAGATGAAAATGTGATTTATAATCATTTGTGCAACGCCTCAAACCACTGCACCACTAACTGTGTCCCACCCGTTCAGCCCCCTTCCATCAAAGCCTTTGAGTGCATTTCTGGTGTTGGTTTCCCTGGTTACGGGAGTCTGTTCTGTGTCATGACACTGTTAATCCTGCAGAGGGCGCACTGTGCAGTCTGTGTGTTGAAAAGAGCAAACGCGACACAAACACAAACGACACCCGAGTTTCTCTAATGAAGATTAGATTGATCCTGTGTGTTTCTGGGTGACACGATGGCGCAGTGGTTAGCGCTCTCGTCTCCCAGGTTTCCTCCGGATGCTCCGGTTTCCCCGACCGCTAAAAACTTGTAACAATAGGCTCCTCCCCTTGGGGGCAGGACCTGGAAAAGAGATGCTTCATCTCAGTGGGACGTTCCTGTTTAAATAAAGGTTAATATTATTTGTCTTGTTTTAGGCGCTTCAGTGCAACAATGTTTAGCTCTGCTTTTCTGGAGGATTTGGGGCCAAACACCTGCGTGATGGGATTATTTTAACTTTGTGCTGTGCCGCCTGGTGCGGGTCTGTAGTCTCACACGTGGGTTTTAATATTCACTTAAAATTCGCTTCATCTGAAGCGAGTGTAGACACTTTTAGGTGGATTCAGGGCTGTAAACACAATATTTGGTGTTTTCACCTTGTATTACTTAAGCAATATAAAAATAAGGTGATGGAAATGCAGTGACTGTCACCAAACAACTGCTGCTAATGCGACAATCCCATTATTTCATTTTTCCCAAAGCCCTAGATCAGTTTTTCTCCGATTCTTTTCTTCCCAGTCACTTCATGCCTCGTTGTTCCCTCAATAGCAAAAGGCTTGAGTCATCCGTTCAGACCTGCTCCTCATCGCGCCGGGCAAATCTACTCAAATCTCAGAGCACAATTCTGTCTGCTACACCGTCTCACTGCGGCGGGCACAAAAGAAGGCAGAAGATTACACTTTCAGACCGTCGCAAAAATCCTAATTGAAGACATTTTTACGAGGCTTGTCATGAATAAAGGAGCATGTCCGGGGGATACAGCTGCAGATTTTCATTTGGACACAATCAAGCCACTCTGAAAAGACGGCTTTAAGGCAATTTGTAAAGACACTTATAATAATCTATGCTTCAGTGATGTGCTTTTGTTAAAGACCTACGACCTCAGCATCTATTACCGTCGACTCGTCTCTGCACACGAAATACAACTGTTTTCAGGGGCGACTTCAACACGGCGAGCTGCACGTGCGACGGGCTCGGCGCGGGGGGCGACAAACGACCGGCGTCACTCATGGCAACATTAACATTGAACACACGGACAGCGATGATGAGCGGCAGTGGCCAGCGACCGATCCTCAGGGCGGTGTCTCCTACACATTAGATTGGATGGAAGTATGTGTATTTGTGTATAACTTCATGGGTGAAAACGCGCGTGTACGAAGTGTCAGAGGGGGTCCGCACCAATGGACTGGAATAGCTTTACTGACTCACATCGAAAGACAAAACTGACCGGGAAAGCAGCCGCGCCCTTTCAAAGCCATATCCAATAGTACTTTTGTATAATATCAAATTGCTCTGTCAAAGAAACTCTCTCTGATTGGCAGTTGAACATGGATAAACTTTCATCGACTGAGCTGCGTTTGCACGTCCATGCGAGGTTTTCACGAGCAGCGACCTGAGGGGGACGGCGATTTTCACACAGGCGTTGGAAATGAAAGGAGACGGAGCGACGGCGCTTCCCGTGTGTCGAGCCCATTATGGGATTTGTGTCTCCTTAAAAAGGATCCGGATCTTCAGGATCCGTTTATTTCAAAGAGCCCATTCAAAAAGGCTCTTTTTTTCTCCCACCAATTTAAAACGGTCCATTCCTGTCGACCAGGGGTGTCGAACTCATTTTGTGCCGAATTTCGACGCTCAGCCAGAACATAATGTAAAAAATAAAACCATAAAAATAAAGAAATAAGTAGCTTTATATAGCCTAGTAATAGTTTTTTGTGGACGCTGATTCTGATATGAAATGTTCAGCTCGCAGACATGTTGCTGCACAAACTCAATATGAGACAGAGAACCGTCCTCTGAGCAGCATCGACCACTTTTACAGCCCCCCGCTTCCTCCCGCCGCTGGATCCAGGGGCTTTAGATCTGCATGAAAGAAATGCTGGATCTACACGTTTTATATTCAATTTGTTTCTGTTGTGAATACTTTGGATGAGTAATAAATGGCGCAAAACACCCTCAACACCAGGACTGACACGGAGCCAAGGGAACTGTTCGTACCATTGTCTTTAAAGTTAGCTTGTATTCAGGAAATGACTGTTTTGTTACGCGTTTGTGGCCTGGGTGATTGCGAGTGTTACGCTGATGGCAGATTGTTGTACCAATTCATCCACTTCCTCACTCCTTTCTCGCCCGCACTCATTTTGTCGGCCGTCGTCGTGCCTGCTGTCCCCCGGTGCATATTTAACCGAGTTCCAGTATTAGAATGGTCTTTTATGAACCAAGAGTGAATGTGGAGCTTATCTTCAGACATATTTATCGCAGAGGAAATTAAAAGGCATCATTATAACCACTCTTCCTGCTCTTGCTCTGGGAGTGAGTTAATCCTACAACCCTGCAGCTCATCTCTGAAACAATGTGTTCTTAAACGGCATCTTCTTACGCTTCAGGTTTAAATGTGTTTCTATGCACCCCACATTTAGACCCCAGCAGGCAGCTTTCATGTTCTTCCAGCGTATTTCAGGAACTGTTACATACACTTCTCCATTCATCTCCGGAAAGGTTGATGGGGCGTTGGTGACGTTCTAGACCGCTTTATTGTCCCTGGAGGGCAAACATGTCCTCTGCGTTTGACCCGTCCTTCACTGGAGCAACCCGAGTGAGCGAGCGGTGCAGCGCCTGCCTTTTTGAGTCCCCAAAGGAAATCCACACAGACACGGGGAGAACATGCAACCACGGCGTAGAAAGGACATCTGCATCCAATGAGTGTCGGACATTATTCTTCCAGATATGACCACGCATACGTCTTTGTCTGCCAATTGAGCTTTTGTTAGCATCTAGTGGCAATAAGAATGGTATCCAGCACACTTCAGAGGCCATTTTGCTGGTCACACAAGATACTCACCCCCCAGACCCCCCAATAAATCGAAACATTTCAGTGGCCTTTTATTGTGGCCAGCCTAAGGCACACCTGTGCAATATTCATGTTGTCTCATCAGCATCATGATATACCACGCCTGTGAGGTGTGACGGATCATTAATATTATTAATTGCTCAAGACAGATTTGGAGAGAAAGGGGTCTTTTGTGTACCATAAAATTTGGACTATAAGCCGCTACTGTTTTCACACGCTTTGAATACAACAATGCAGCTTTGGGAATTTTTTGGGCTAATGGCTCTAATGGCGCAAGAGTTTTGACACATTGTAAAAGAAGACTTTAGTGGAAGCGCAGGAGCAGAGCCAGACGTGGAGGAAGACAGACACATGTAAATCAGCTACACAAAGAACTCAAGGACACAGGGCGTATTCTGTGCGTGTTACTGTTATTACAGTCTTACTCATATTCACGGGGTCTAATGAGTCTAATCAAGTACTGAATTTAAACGCTTCTTAACACAACATGACATGCGATATACGGCGGTCTGCATTTTATAACCCGCCCCAACCCAGCCCGCAGGTCAAAAAAGGCAACCCGAGCATTACTATCGTGTACCATCTTTGTGTGTAAATATCTCCTGTTACATGTCACCTGCGGCTTACAGACAGGTGTGGCCTATGTTTGTGTGTCTTATATTCAGGTGCGCTCAAAAATCCGGCTTTTACGGTAAATAGAAAAGGTTTCATATATTTGAGTTGCGTTTATATTTTTGTTCAGTGTAAATGTTTTTCCATACATTTACAGTTCAATAATGAGTAAGAAAACACAACCAGCAGTGTCTTACAAAAGTATAATTAAGCAACAGTACCTCAACAGTTGTCCAACATCACTCCATGATTAAAAGATCAAACTGGGGCCTTAGATCCGGATTGTGGGACTGGGCCGGACTGGGCCGGACTGGGCCGGACTGGGCCGGACTGGGCTGGACTCTCAGCTGTGTGCACCAGTTCTTTAACCTTCATTTAACCGGAGCACTGAGTTTGTGCTGATTGTGCGACATTGTTCAGCCCTGGCCTGTTTTACGTGGCCTCTCCCCCCGTCCCCCTCTCAAACATACAGCTGTGAACCCTCCTGTGTCTCCCCCCTCTGCCCCTCTCTCTCCCCCTCTGCTGGGACAGTCCCGTACAGCTGCCCTCCTCGGTCCTCAGGAAGAGCTTAGATTTAAATGGCTGCGCCGTGTTCAGTCGATTGCCCCTGTTGTGTTTAAATTTGCTCTCAATTCTGACTTTAAAAAAAATACAACTTGCAAATATTGTTTTGACTACTTGCCTTTTGTCTTGTTTTTAAAACTGTGTGAAAAAGGGGTCCTCAACCTCCCCAAGGTTACATCAGGGTTGTGAATGAGTTCAAATGCCCTGCTCAGGTGTAGATCCGAGTGTAGATCAGGTGAGATGTTGTCTCACCAGTTTAGAGCTTTTTCAGACTGTATCAAAACCTTAGTCTAAATTACAGTGAATTTTTTAACAGGTTTTTTTTGGGCAATTCTGTTTTGTTCTCATCTGATTGAAGTTTCCCAGGGCTGAGGCGACGTGTGACCAGATCCTCGCATGTTCCCCGATTACCAACCTGCTGAATCCCTTTTGCCTTCTTGCCCCTTTTGGACAGGACAAGAAGAAACTAAGATCAGTGTTTCAAATTGTCATTGTGTGGAACAGCCCTATGAAAACGGGGGCAGAGGGAACTTCTACTGACCCAGCTCTGGAGCCGCAATGTGCAAGTGTCAGCGCTGGGCCGAGAGCGGTACCAGGAGGGGAAAGTCAGCTGATAGAGCCAGCAGCTTAAGGCTCATTCA
Organism: Chaenogobius annularis; assembly: GCA_015082035.1. Classification (NCBI taxonomy): domain Eukaryota; kingdom Metazoa; phylum Chordata; class Actinopteri; order Gobiiformes; family Gobiidae; genus Chaenogobius; species Chaenogobius annularis. Next base: position 48,875 of record BJKM01000507.1, on the reverse strand, counting down.
CCGCTGTGGATGTTGGGTCCACACCAGAAGCAGCTCTCATCATCTGCTTACATTCTGTCTGGACACAGTGACAAGCTCAAGCCCCTTTATACCAACGCCCAGCTAAGCTTCTTCTTCTTATTGTGTCCAAAAGGGCAAGAACACAATGTGCCTGTCCACTACGACGAGCATCGTTTTATTTCGTTAAATGACCAACACATTTTACAGAAATAATAACTCAAATTGAAAATAAAGATTTCTTAATCTCATGATATAGTTTATAGCTATGTCATCAATACACCCTCGAGTAGATTTAGTACATACCTGTGTCTATGGCTCTTTCATGCTGAGTAGATACACTGGACCTACTTTTGCACAAATTGGCTAATTTGAGGGAACAAATTGGGTAAATTGTGGGTACAAATTAGAAAACTCATGGGTACAATAGTAATTTAAGGCCACAAATAGACTTTTTTTTAACCATGTCATGAGAGAGGCTCAGACGTTTTGCCAACAATGTCCTTAAGAATTGTGTCTTGACTTGAATCAGTTGTACTTAAAGTATATATAATCCAATATATAACATATGCAATACACAAAAAGGGTATTTATGCATTTAGAAAAACACTACATTTGATAAATACAAAATGGTCATTAAACACATACATTTTCTGACAACAAATCTGAAGTTTGTTCTCAAACGAAGCTTGTGGAGGAGAGAACAAAATGGTCTAAGTTTGAAAGACTTGACTGTATTCCAGAACTTCATTATCACCAGGAGAAGATGCTGAAGAAAGATTATAGTTTGATGTAGTTTGTCTTGTCAAACCAACACATTTATTATTCAGCTTTTGGCATGTCGCTATCTTACATTCTTTGTGTTGACTTTGCATGTGCGCTCACACATATTGTACAGTAACATATGTGTTAGGCGTTAGTGTTAGGCATTCGTGTTAGGCGTTAGTGTTAGGCGTTAGTGTTAGGCATTCGTGTTAGGCGTTACTGTTGGGCGTTAGTGTTAGGCGTTAGTGTTAGGCATTCGTGTTAGGCGTTAGTGTTAGGCGTTAGTGTTAGGCGTTAGTGTTAGGCATTCGTGTTAGGCGTTACTGTTGGGCGTTAATGTTAGGTGTTAGGCATTAGTGTTAGGTGTTAGTGTTAGGCGTTAGTGTTAGGCGTTAGTGTTAGGCATTCGTGTTGGGCGTTAATGTTAGGTGTTAGGCATTAGTGTTAGGCATTAGTGTTAGGTGTTAGTGTTAGCGTTAGTTGTTAGGCGTTAGTGTTAGTGTTGGGCGTTTGGTGTTAGGTCGTTAGGTGTTAGTGTTAGCGATAGGTGCTAGGCGTTAGGTGTTAGTGTTAGCGATAGGTGCTAGGCGTTAGGTGTTAGTGTTAGCGATAGGTGTTAGGCGTTAGTGTTAGCGATAGGTGCTAGGATTTAGGTGTTAGTGTTAGCGATAGGTGCTAGGCGTTAGGTGTTAGTGTTAGCGATAGGTGCTAGGCGTTAGGTGTTAGCGATAGGTGCTAGGCGTTAGGCGTTAGTGTTAGCGATAGGTGCTAGGTGTTAGGTGTTAGCGATAGGTGCTAGGCGTTAGTGTTAGCGATAGGTGCTAGGCGTTAGGTGTTAGCGATAGGTGCTAGGCGTTAGTGTTATGCTGGTTTAAACTGTGCTGTTAACCTTCCACGTCCTCCATTCACGTCGGGTGTAAACTTGCTCTGACGCGGGTGCAGTTCAGGACCCGCCGGTTACTCGCAGACCGCCAGTTACACAAACCCCGGTGCGCTGCAGTTTGCCGAACGCCACAGATTCTCGTGGTTTTGGACCGGTGCCTGCAGTGTGCTGAGGTCAGTCTAACAGGAAAGAGTGTCTGATAAACCTCCACAAAACGCCCTGCGCGAGTATATCTTAGTCAGTGTTCACCATGCTACATTCTGTTACCATCAGAGGCCAACAAATAAAGTTAGACGGTACAAATATTTTCAAACTTTATGAACTACAACTTACTTTAACGAAGTGGATGCACTGAATTCCCAATACGAAACTATGGAAACCCCATTGACTGGCAAATATAATTGTATTTTCTCAATTCTATTATTGAATAAAACACTATGTTAATTTGGAAATATTGTTGTTGGCAATTCTCATAGATCATTAATGTATTTACGAATGCTCTCCCAAAATAACACATTGTAATAAAGTCATTAATATCGGCGGGTGAATAGACAAATCCCATGGAGACCGCTGTAGACAACACAATTACTGCCTGTCACTGCTGTAAATTGTACAGTAGAGTGACTAGAGACTCCAGATGCTGCATATTTGATGAGGGATTGTACACGTTCATAAGACGTGACCCAGATTTGGAGGAAAAATGTCCATCGTTGGGCGTGTCTCACAAGTCTGATACAGATTTAGCTCATGAATTGTTAAAGTGCCACCTACAAGCAGAGTTACAATAGAGACGAGACAGTGTGGAGATAGAAAGTAATGTTATGTGTGACGATTCGGACGACATGACAGAGAAGAGGGAATTAAACACGCGAGAGAATAGTGGAAAGAACTGTGAAGGAGTTTGACGTGTTTGTATATATGCACTGACCCGAACGCTAACGTTTCTGGTGGAGGGTCAGAGGGAAAACAGAACTACTTCATTTCAAGCGGTCCAACTGTACGGCTCACTTTCCTTATTCTTATTATCTTCTTATTCTCTGCGTTTGAGCTGAATAAGCGCTTTACGCAACTTTCACAAGCCAGAGCTGAGTTTATGTCGCCGTAAAGCTAACACACATTAGCAGGCCGCACTTCCTGTTTCGCGGAGAAAGAACCGCCGTGGAAATAGATGCAAAATTTAAATATATATATACTTTAAATAGTATAGCAAACGTGTACTGTGGTATACCTAAACGTAAATGGATACTTTTGGAACATACAAAAGGGCAATCACAAAGGAAAAAATGGATGACACAAACTGCACCTACGATTGAGGACGGGACCATAACTGACACACGGACAATGGGACTCTGGACTAAATGGACTAACTTTATTTTGGACCTTGTGTGCCTTAACTTTTCTTAGGATGCCTTGTTTTCCTTAAATCTTATCTCCAAATTTATCCATTTTGTTTCTTTTCTCTGGTCCTGCCCTGTTTTTTTTTTTTTTTTTTTTTTTTGTTGTGTTTTTTTCTTTTTTCTTTGTTTTTCATTGTCAGAAAAAAAAAGACAATAGGAGAATCACACCCTCAACCTTTGAATTAGTGGCCAAATACTGCTAACAAAGCTCTATGTTCTCGGTGTTGACCCTTTGACCTGATTTTGCATTTGCCTTATTTACTTATTTACTTATATCAGAGACTTAAAATAAGGTCCAAATAAGGTTTACAGACAGGAATCTAGCGCTAATGTTGCCAGAGATTATGCCGCGTTGCTGTCGTCATAGTCGTAGGGTGTGGTAGTATTTGGCCACGTAACACATTTTGTATGCCCACGTAGCCAAATTGATGAATAAAACCTGACTGAGCACAACAACAATAGAACCACCAGACTAACTAGGTCACTTTCAATCATTTAAATATTTAGTGGCTCTTACGCACCGCCGCCCTCGCTTGTCTGTCATATCGCAGTCAGCTAACGCGCTAAAGCTAATCTGATTACATGTGCGGCAGCCGCGCCGACTCCCACAGCCCCCGGACATTTCACATAAAAAGGTCGAAGTACAGAGGCGGAAATTGAAAGTATTAAATATTAAAAGAGGCTGTTTGTGACCACGCGCACTGACCATGAAATTGTGTCGAGAGCCGAGAGAGAGGAGAGGGAAATCGAATCGCTTTCACGCTCCAAGTTTGGTGCAGAGCAAAAGGTAAGTTTGGCTTCAAAATATTTAGACGTATACATCTAAAGCTTTGGCAAAAGTAAACTTGTAGACAATTCTAAAATCTTTAAAGTTTAGGTATGTACATTTGACCCTGGGGGAGGTTATTTTGTCCAAGTCTATTCGGCAAAAAGCTAGCTTGTTTGTTAACGGTGCGGGGAGAGAAAGGACTTCAGCTCACCTCACAGCAATTAATTTCCACAACAAACGGACTCAGAAACATCTTAAGGACAAAATAAAGTAATCAGTCTCGAACAAAGTCTGTATCAGTGATAAATACGCGCGCAGCCTGTAATGTTTCTATTGTTTATCTGGCTTTGAACTGCCTTTTACTCTTCTTCGGTCACATGTCAGGCATAAACTAAATGTCAGGTACAGACTAAATATTGTAGTTGTTTATGTTTGTTTTTAGTCTGTAGCAGCTCTTTCAAAAAGACATTTGCCATTTATCACTCACCCTTGACTCACCGCTAAAATTCGAATGTGGTTTTTTTCAGACGCTCTTGGTTTGACTGCGCGTTACTAGGCAACGTGGGAGACGTGTACGTGCATGTTGTGTCGGAGGGTCCACCACCTGCTTGTCTGAGACTGTATTACTTTGCGAAGTAGATGATGCCAACAGGTCATAGGTCAAAGCCCATGCACTCACAGTAAATCCTTCAGCGCTCTCCTCCAGGCCAAGTTACAGGTCAGGTTTGTGGTGAAGCAAGACCCGTTGACAGTAAGGATTTTTTGTTTGTTTGTTCATTTAGAGCAATAAAAGCACCCATAACAAAATGAATGTTTTATGTTTGGTTTATTTTTTTGGCTAATGTCCTAATCCGCGGCGAATGTGATAAATGCCTTGCCCGACCAACCAAGACGACGCGCTTTGAAGATACTTTACAAAGACGTTTTGGTCTGGAATCATGTCCTGCCGCTCCGATTCCCAAAGGGCGTGATTGGTTAATCTATTTGTCAATCAGAGAAACGCGTGGTCCGTTTGTATATATATATATATAAAATTCAAAAAAACATGCCGTCTTAGGAGGAAAAAATTAAATGAAAATAACATGTAGGACTACGAAACAGCGATGCAAAAGTCATCAAGCGATGCACTAAACGCTGTCAATCTGAGGTTAATTAAGTTAGATATTTTGTTCAGAACAAAATGTAGGCGGGACTGGCTGGTCTGGTAAAGAAATGCCACACCGTGTAACATTCTAGGGCGATTTGAAAAGTTACATAGTGTGTCTTTATGTAGTGGAAATATAACACTATCTGGGTCCCACGCTGCCTCCTCAGCCCCTCCGTCTCGTCTTCGTCTTCATCACTGACGCCTGGGTCGTTTCTCCTGGTTTCACTTTGCTTGAACAGAAGCACGACTTGTTCTCGTAATCTGTAAACTGGACCCCAATATCGCATAACTTTTAATACAGAAAATCCCCACCCACGAGCAGCTCGTTCTCCTCTGACGCTGTATTTAAGATGCATTTTTTAACTTTGCATATTTTGGAAGATGTCCGTTTGGTGAGAGAACAAAAGAAACAGCTTCACAGACCTTAAATCATGAATTATACATTACAAGATGCTACTACTATAATCCAAGACATTTAAATTTGAATGTCTTTAAAAGTTATGGACCAAATATTGCACATTTCTGGTACATTTTACAAAAACTTAACTTTCCAAATGCACAATTATACGCAATGATTTGTTTTCTATTGGTGGTCTCATCCCTTATGTCCCACTTCATAAATATTGAATTTGTCATATTGTTTTGGCTTAAACACTATACATAATAAATATACGGTATATTAATTATGCATACAAAGTTAATACATGATTAAAGCCTTCCTTTTGTTCCAGACGCTGTGTTGGAAGTGTGCATATGCAACCACATTTCTGCTGATAAAAAATGGTCGTAGTTAAAGGTTCTGTAACTGATTTGAGAGGAAAACAGAACTAGCTCATTTTAAACAGTTATGTCCAAATGTATTGCTCAATTACCTAATGCGTTGTGAGTATTGCAATTTTAATCACCGCGATGAGTTTGCATGTGCTTTTCAGACCTGTCAGAGCCACAGTAATGCTAACAAACATTAGCATGCTAACAAACATTAGCATGCTAACAAACATTAGCATGCTAACAGCGCTCTTCCTGCGTCAAGGAGAATAAAACGCTCTTCCGTTTGTGCCAAAAGACATTTTCTAACTTAAATTTGTTTTTCCCTTCACTCCGCACTTGTCTTCTGGAGTGGGGTCACCGAAGTGGTCTGGCCCGGTGGCGAGGCAGACAGGAGCTGTTCTGAGAGCGCGTTCCACTCACTACAATAATGCAAGTGCAACACGTTCTGCTCCTGAAGCCCCCGTGTGCCTCTTTACACCTGACATTTCCTTCTGATGTCACTTATAACAGAACGTTCTGTATTTGTGCCCAAATAAACGTAATGTCATGGTGCTTTAAACATATGTAGACATTTTACACGTCGGATTATCGGGTCCAGTAATTTTTTAGGAATTTATGAATGAAATCATTATCAGGTTATTATGGGTCATAATTAAATGTAATTCTATTTGAAATAAATAGTTCTTTGTCCTGTCAAACGTAAACCTGTAGAGGATGTCTAAAAGTCACTGCAGGTTTGATGAAGCGCATCAGATTTTGAGCACTCATCATTCAGAACACAATTTGAATTATTGTTTCTACAATGTTCATAGGGATTTGGCAATGTCCCAGAATTCACAGTCCTTTAGAATGATGTCCCAAGCTCCCCTGTCCTTAGACCCTCCTTCTCGGCCAGGAAAAACTACCAAACCTCTTTGGGAAAAAGTAGAAACCTGGAGGAGTACCTCAGCGAAGGAGAGATCCAACTCCCTCTGACGGACAGGCGGACGCGAGAGAGACAGTGGAGCTGGACCCACTCAGGATGAGAACCAGTTCTTCGAGGCAGATGAAGAACCGTTCATATGGAGAGACCGTTTCTCCAGGCAGTTGAGGACCATCTGGGTCCACATGTCATCCATGCGACTGTTCCACTCCCCACGGGGAAGTGGGAAAAGAAGACGGAAAAGCAATGAACAGATTGCAAGTGAAATTAAATATTAAATATTGTTTGATAGAAAAAGTAGTCAGAAGCAGAGGATAGTGCTCAAGCTGCCATACTTCCCCTAGGGTAGTGGGTCCTAGGGTAGTGGGTCCTAGGGTAGTGGGTCCTAGGGTAGTTGGTCCTAGGGTAGTGGGTCCTAGGGTAGTGGGTCCTAGGGTAGTGGGTCCTAGGGTAGTGGGTCCTAGGGTAGTGGGTCCTAGGGTAGTGGGTCCGAGGTAGTGGTCGAGGGTAGTGGGTCCGAGGTAGTGGGTCGAGGGTAGTTGGTCCGAGGGTAGTGGGTCCGAGGGTAGTGGGTCCGGGGTAGTGGGTCCGAGGGTAGTGGGTCCTAGGGCAGGTTTTCATTTCTGTTCCAAACTGGCCTGACCATAAGCCATTGTCTTAAGCCTCTTTAACATGGACAGGAGCTGATTCCATCACACAGGAAACGCTCTACCTCCTACTGAGCTTTAAGACTCTTGGGACCACCAGAAGTCCAGCAATTTTTGGTTTTGATGGGAGAAACAGTTGTACTCACAAAATAAAGTTTTGTTCCCCGTCCTGCTTTTTTTAACAAGCACTTTTCTATAACATATAAGATATTTAAACAATTTCGTTCATTGAATGTAACGTTAAGGACAAAAGTTCACACACACGTTAGAAATAGAAAGAGTAACAACAATTATCAGTCCAACCTTTAGTTTCCCCGATCTCGCGGTGGTGTGACAGCAGGATGCAAAGTTGTTAAAACGTGCGTCATAGATTTTTTTTTTTAAATAACCAAGCAATGCATGACTAGATAACTTTTCAGGTGGCGGGATGAGATGTTATGACAAAAATGTTGCACAGTATGGCATTAAATAGATAATGTCTTGCATTAATTCAATGACAGGGGTTTTGAGAGCTAATGCGAACATGCTCTGCACATCACGACGTGTCCAGTGAATGTGGATGGACTTAAAAACAGCGAGGAGCCCTTCCTGGGAAAGGAGGAAACCACCTCATGAGCTCTTGAGTAGAGGACGGACTGAATCTGCAGGTTTAGTCAAATATGAATCAAATAAAACGCAACTGCACAGAGAAGAGCGAGAGAGAAAGGCCTGTTAAGTGTTATTTAGAGTATGTGAGGAAAGGTCTGAGTATACATGTCATATTCAGGCAGTTTGTTGAGCCAAATTACCCTTGTGTACTTAAGGTTACAATGCAGCCGTAGTAATTGGGTTGGGAACAGATGGGAGGCCTATGTCTTTAAATGAGCTGATTTTCTTTCTCCGTTCTCTCATCAGAGCTTGTATCTCGCTGTGTTAAAGTATTCTGAGTACCATATGGTTTGCTTTGGCGCTAACATCTGCTAACTGGCTCTTGGACTGTCACTGCTGCTGTAAATCCACAGAAAAGAACCATCTCCAAAGAAGCAATCCTAAACAGTGTGTGTGTGAGGATGCAATCATTTGTCTGCAAACCATAGGATTGTCGGTTTAAATCACACCTGAAGTCATACTGTTGTTGTGTCTCTGGGCAATGCTCTTCCTCCCTCCCTGCAAGACCAGGGGAAATGCAGACTTCCACAGACGCTCCTCTCCAGTGAACATCCAGGGAAGAACTTTGAAAGATTGGACTCATACAAGTATCTGGATGTTAGTCTGAACCACAAACGGTTCTCACAACACAGACTGTACAGGAAGGGCGCTACCCCCTGAGAAGAATGAGGCGTTTTGGAGTGAGGGGCCACTCCTCAGGACCATCTACGACTCTGTGGTGACATTAGCCTCATGTAGGTGTGGTCTGGAGCAGCAGCATCGCAGAAAGGGAGAAAGAAGCTTGACAAGGTCACCAAGAAGTCCAGTTGTGTCCTGGGCTGTGCTCTGGGTGCTTTGTGTAGAAGGTGGGACTGAAGGGTCCTGGCTAAACTCACATCTATGCTGGAGCATGAGCATTGCCCCCTGTAGGTCGTCTATCTTCAGGGACTGATCACTCGCTGTGTGAATCAGGAATCAGGATATATTTATTGCCATTGTCAATGAACAGAATTCACAACATAGGAACTTGATTTGATGACAGATGCGACATGGACAGACATGCAACAAAGAGCATCAGCCACTCGGGCAGCTAGTTTTCACTCAGCGCCCGCCGCGATGGAAGAAGAGGTTCTGACAGTCTTAGCTTCTGCTGCTGTCAGACTGTACAATGCTCGGTTCGTGTGTCACCCCCCTGTAATTAAGTGCAATACTGTAATGTTTCACCATCAGATCGGTTTTGTTACCCGACTTCTCCAGTTGTCCGATTTCTCTGGCATTGTAAACGTACCCAGTGTATTGCTCCTTATGTATTCGGTTCATTCTCTCCGTTCGTTGGGTGTGACCTTGGCTCCACAGACAGTTCCAGAGTCCGCGCGGTGCTGATGACACGTTTACGATACAAACCTCCGGCTCAACGTGACAAACTGCATCAGGGCCTGAACAGTTCTGCTCTCTGCTCCTCAGGCGGGTTCTAATGTAAACACCCCCCCACGGGCTGAAAACAATGACTCTTAATCTATGTTTCCAGTAATAGTTGGGTGGTTGAATTATTTCAGGGTGTTAGTGAGTGCAAGGGGGCATTTTCCCCATTGTCTTAATGTATGTCATGCAACTAACTATTATTATTTATTCTTCCTCCTCTTCTGCGTCTCAGGCCAAACTCAAACAGAGCCGTGCAATCAGGTGTGGGTTAGACGAGCTCAGTTTTCTTCTCTTAAGCCGTTTATTTTGTATTTTTTTTTATGGAAGCAGGTGGTAGACTCCCCACTAGAAACACAATTCAGCTTTAAAGTAGCAGAACGTCTTGGTAAACTCACTGAGATAGACATCGCGTCAAAGATGTGACCAAGAAAACAGCCTTATCGGCGGTTGCGTTGCGGGAGGTTGCATTCCTTACGCCGTGGTCGGGAGCGAAGTCTGTTCACTGAAACTCGGGAGCGCGCACAACTTTTGAGGGATTTCTGTTTTCTTCATGAGGTGTAATTTCAGCTCGTATCCAGAGGCTGCAGATCCCATTTTCATCGCTCTCTCGCGACGCCAAAGAACAACACCTGCCCACAAACTCTGGGTCGAAACCAACGACACAGGGATATTTTTGGCAAGTTTGATCGCAACAATATTCCAAAATCACACAAAAATGTACTGCGTGAGCTGCTAAAATAATGATAATTAAGCAAAAGAAAAAATTTCTGCTTGTCTCAGTTGAGGTTTTATTGACTTTGCATCGAAAGTATATTCCTATATGACTAATTCTATCACTTATGTAATTGCCTTACTGCTTGATAATTTTAACATGAGTAACGTTTTAATGTTATATTATTTTACGGTTATGTGTTTAATTTGTTGCACGTAAATCCTCTTGACTAACTTAATAAATAAACAAATTCAAATAATTAAATTAAATGGCATTAAAGGGAATACATTATGCAAAATCAACCTTTTAACCTTGTTTTATCATTGTCCCCACTTGAATTTGTATTTAGCGTCCTTAGTCTCACTTCAGTTCAATTTATTTTTCCAACACTCAAAATCACAACAGCAGTTTCCTCGAAGGGCGACGGTGAGACCAGATTAAACCGTGTTCATAGGGACTCGGTAATGTCCCAGCATCCCGAGTCCTTAGACAGATGTCCCAAGCTCCCCTGCCCTTAGACCCTCCTTCTCGGCAAGGAAAAACTAACAAACATCTTTGGGAAGAAGTAGAAACCTTGAGGAGTTCCACAGTGAAGGAGAGATCCGACTCCCTCAGATATACTGTATATATACATTCTAAAACACAAGATTCCAAACTAAAAGTACTGAAGAGTCATGTTTAAAGTCCAATAACAATGCAAATAATGAATAATATTAGTCATTTAAAGAGATACATCTTGCTTTTATTTGTGGCAATACTCTCTGTCCCTTTTTAAATTAACCACTAATAATAATGATTCAATCACAGGCCTTTCGAAGCCCAGATCACAGCTTTGTTCTTGTGGACGGTCGTCACAGCAGCAGCTCATTAGGCCCAACATCTCTCTCACTAACTTCTCTCCCCCTTTCTCCCTTCCTCTTCTCTGTCCTATCATCTTTCTCATATACTGTATATTCCACACCTTATATATTTCCATTCTCCATCTTTTTCTTGTTCTCTGCCTTTCCCTCCCTTTTGCTCCCCTTCCTCCCCCTTTATGTCTCCTTCCTCTCTCTCTCTTTGAGCCCTAGACTCACGTATTGCTGTGTTCTTTGGGATAATTACCTGTCCACCTCTTCATGTTCCTCTCTAAATCTCTCTCAGCGCCTCAGCCTCATTTGAGGCCATTTTAAACCTCCAGCTGAACCTGCTTCGTTACATAATCTTCACTCAGTTTGTTTTCCTTTAATTACACAAAAATTAAACTGCGTTATTTTAAAGTCCACAAATAATACAATTCATGTCTGTTAAGTTTTTGAGGCTACACTGAAAAGGCAATATCACTTTCATTTGTGTTGACTGAGAAGACATTGTTTTGTGCTAGTGTGTGGACATGCCCACAGAAGCATTAACCATAAAGCAGAGCAAAACATTGACAATATGGTCATTTATAGACAAATACGACCGCAGAGCTCTGGAGTCACACTGGCAGCGAAGAATTAGCGTCAATCAATGGCAACGAGCCTGCTGGAGTTTCTTTGGCATTAAATTACATGGAACTGCAGACAACTATTTATCTTAACTTAAAACTGAACTGATTAAACATTCGCGATACTTATGGCGTGTAAATGTCAAAAATATCTGGAAATCTGATCTAACTTTCCACCTTCTTATATCATCGAAAAGAGCCCCCGGTGATGTTCGTGAGAAATGTTCTTCATGATGAAGCGCTCGACATAGAAAGTTTACTGACGTTGACAGTAAAAATGACGTGATCTTGATAAAATAGTGCTCTGTATGTGTGTTTGTGTGAGGAATGTTCCACAGTATGGCTTTAAGTTGATCCGACTCCATGGAGACAAGCAGGTTACACCACCAGGCCGAGTCACAGGACGAATGCAGGTTTTTCGAGGTACATTTTATTTTTTCAAACAGTAAAAACACATGGAATTGGATGGATAGAGATGTGTTTAAAGCCTTACCGTGGAACATTCCAGACAAAGCCATAACATCTCGCAAAAAGTTACACACATTTTACCTCTGAAAACCCTGGACATCCACATGGCAATCTCTATTCAGCTGTGATTGTCACGCCGTTTCCGAACCGTGTCACAGACGTTCCCCTTTATTAACCCCGTGTGCTTTTCGCCCCGGCCTGCTCCGCGCTGCCCCCTGGTGGTGTCACTCCTCCGCGGCGCACACCGGGTTGCCGCTAGCGCTCGTTGCCTTTAATTGCGTTTTGAAAGTGGTTAATTGGGCGTCTGTTTGGTGCTCCCTCAGCTGTGCAGCCTCTCGCGCTCCGTGCTAATTGCGCTGACGAGGGTTCGGAGCCGCGCTAATCAAGTTAAGTACGTCTGCCGTGAGGTAACCGCGCTAACCAAGTGTCAATAAAGCGAGTTATGAGCAGAGACGGGGATTCGACTCGACCTCTGTTTGTGTAGTGAATGTGGGAACATGAGGAGACGGGTTTGATCGCGTTCACGTGACGTCAAAACAGTCTAGGATCTTCTCTGTCAGCACAAATAAACGCCTCAGAAAGCGGTGCCATTATTCGACCCCAGAAAGCGTGATTCGCGGCCGCGTTGAAAGGACGTCATGCCATAAGATTAATATGAAAAGCTTGTAGGAGACAATCCCACACAAATCATGACATGGTTCAACGTTTGCGGATTGTGGATCAGTTTTGGAAAGTCTTTCGAAAACGCTAAATCTCCCATAGAGTTTACTCGGTCCACCATCCGAGATTATGTCATTGTCAAATTGGACGACGTGAACGCGGTATTGATGCCCGTTCATGGACACTTCCTCAGTCCATTATTGTCCCATACTCAGGCTTGGTATTCATCTTGACTTGAGTATTGACTATAAAGATAAAGCTCAGCAATTACACGTAGACAAGACATGTACAGCTTTTTATTGCTATACAAGCTATGAAACCCATGGATCGTTATTTTATGTTTTGGACATTTTGAATCACAGTATTGATATAAAACCACTTAATAGAAGAAACAAATCAGCTGGATTTCGGATTGAAAATTGCAGATCTGTGCTCGCCGGAGGTTTAAAGTGCATTTGACAGTTTTTTTTAACGATCTTCTAATTTTGACCTTATTTGGTGTATTTATACCCAGTGTACATATAAAAGATAGTTTTACAGCAGTCGAGGAGGTATTTGTGAAGAAAATCACACTAGCGATACTTATTCCAGTCAAAGTTTATGCAGAATTTATTTAACAAAATAAAGTCGCTCTCATATATTTTTATTTGTCAAATAAAACAAATGGTGCCATCAGATGAGTTTTTGCCGGGTAATTTCCTAGTGTGATGTCATCAATTACAAACAGGAAGTGAATTTCTAAGCCTAAAAAAATTTGCTATTCTGTGATAAAATGTTTGTATTTGTTTTTTGCAAAATTCAAAATCAGAATCAGAAAAAGGTTTATTGCCATTTCGGATTAATAGAATTCACAAACGTAGGAACTTGCTTTGGTGATTCAGTGCAACATGAAACAATGAACAATATTTATCTTAACTGCATTTTAGATCAATGAGTCGTTCGACCTGTAGGGGGCACTTTAAAGTCCATGTGTCAGGTTCTCAAGTTTTTCTAATTATGACGTCGTTTGGTGAGATCGTCCCTGTGGTAAATATTTATCATAGTTTTTCATCAGTCAAGTGGCAGTTTGTGAGGACAATTTGACAAATAAAAGTTTAAAATCCGAGTTCTGCGACAGAACACCACCACATTCTGATGTCATCAAAAAGCGCAGTTTCATCAAAAATGCAGAGAAACTTTGCAACGTGACTTAACACCTTTTTATGACAGTTTAAACAATCAATTAACAAAACAAACGTGTTGTCAAATCATAACTATTGTATGATTTAAATAGTTTGGGCCACAAGTAACAGTTGTGTCTGTATCTATGTCATATTTGCTGGCAATGTCCAACCAGGAAGTAACATTATAAACAACACCGAAATTACCAAAATGGAGAAAAAAATGCAAAATGTTTGGTCAAATCTTAAATATAATCATACTTACTTTGTTGTACTGAAAAGTGTAGTCCAATGTGTCACATGGAGTTTAGGAGCATTGTCTCTGACTGTGACTGGCAGTTGCGATGAGGCTCTGTGAAGCTGTTTCGATGGCCTCTTTTTGCTGTCACCCCCGTTATCGCTTCATGGTTGTAAGCTCCATAAGTGCTTTGTTCAGAATTGACAAAACACTCGATGTCGCCGAGGGTTCATCTGCAGGAGGAGTGTGAACAGAAGTCTGCTCTGGGCAATTAATACTTTATTCGTTGCACATATGATGTTAACGGGTGGTCAGATGGGGCAAGATGTTAATGTAGAGGATGAAAAACATTTTAATCGGTGGTCTGCTATTGATCTCCACAGTTTGCGTTGTTTTAGTCAGAATTCCACTTTTCTCAATCTGTCTGAACTGAAGGATGACTATTATGCATTATTTGTACTGTTAGTAGCCTTTAAACTCTTTAGTACCTTTTATTTTGGCATCTTTTTTTTTTTTTTTTTTTTTTTTTTTTTTTTTTAGAACTAAATCAAATAGTTCATAACAAACAAAATTAGATTTCTGCTGTTTCCCCTGGGACTAACTGAGCTTTGGCTCCATCTACTGGCTGCAGAGCTGGCCTCTCACTTCCTGGTCTCAGCACGCAGTTGTAGCGATCGTGATTAGAGGGAAGATATTCAAAGTCTGGATTTATGGACTTTAAAAAAAACAGCAGATGATTCTCAAAGCCACATCACAAATCGAGAAAAAATCAACGATTGAGGAGTGATTTTGAGGAGGTCTCTTCTTTAAACTCAGATCGCCTTCTGGCTCAAATCTGACAGTAAATTCCACAGTTTTGTGTGGAAAGTCACGAACATAACATGTTTGTATGAACGCTTCATAAATGAGACCCATTTGTGTAGATTTAAACCCACTCACAGAAAGAATGCATCTTTTTTAATTATTATTGTTTGTTTGTATATATAAATAAATAAATGCTAGACAGATGTGTTTAATAACATCGTGTGGATCAAAGCAATAACATCGAGCAGGTAGAAAGCCTCCAACCTGAAGACGTACGCAGTGCATCTTCAAGTGCTGTTCATGAAGGCTTTGTTTACCCTGGAGGATCATCCTCAGGAGCAGTGGGCGATCGCACTCATCTTCAGATCTAGGTTTGCTCCTGACCGCCTGCTAGATTTTTCACGTTTTTGGTTGATGGTAAACCGGATCACTAGAAGGAAACCCCCCCAAACACAGGCAGAACATGCAAACGCCCCACCGAGAGTTCATATCAGGACCTTGGAGTTCAGGCCACCACCACCAGGCCGCAGAGATTCATATTCGTTCTTTCAATTCAATTTCAATTCAATCTGTTTTTGAGGAGCCCTGAATCACAACGGCAGTCGCTTCACAAACTGTTGGTTTTATCGATACAGAGTGAGAAAATCAAACTCAATGAAACAAGTCATTGGTCCTCAAAGACAGGACGATCAACCAACGTTCACGGGAAATAAACGCAGACGGAGAACTGTCCCAGAGCATCACGTATCCTTCCGTCTCGGCAAAAATACAAACAACAAAAACAGTATTATTGAAGGTAATATCCGTAGCATTCTTCTGACTGCTTCTGAAAATGGCAAAAATTACAATCCCAACTGAACCAGTGAGTCCATTATTGACTGAGGATACATCATGTCACGGGGAGCCCCTTTTGGATTCAGAGCAAGGTCATGGCAACGCAAAACTATTCATTTATGTATTTATTTTGCAACTGTGACCATCATGAATCCTAAATATTTGCCGTACTTCCTATAACGTCCTCACAGCTTGAGATCTCATGCAGGACAGAGTGTCAGCAGGCATCAGGCAAACCTCGCTCCTCCTCCGTTCACTTCTCCCATGTTCTCTCCCCTCTCGCTCTGTCTCTCTTCTCTATCTTCTTTCTCCTTTCACATTTCATTACCGTCTTCAGCAGAAACGAACGGCACAAAGCGGCACATTACGGCGCGGTAATTCCTCATTTAGCGACGGGGCTGGAGCCAAATGGATCTGAAACGCAGGCCGGTTCGGTTGTGTGTGTGTGCGCGCGCGGTAAACGCTGCATCCATCGCATCTGGCGTGAAGCGGCGGGACTGGACTGAGCGCGCGACGGTCGGGGGGCGTGGAAAAGTAGCCAAACGTTGTACACAAGTAACAGTATTCATTCAAAATAGTATTAGTCAAGTTGAGGTCGTAGAAGGAATTGCTGGAGTACAAGTAAAAAAAAAAACGCATCATGAGGAAACTGTAAAAATAAAAGTATGAAGATGAAAATCAGGTATTTTCTATTGAGGAAAAATCTAACCATATCTGAAGGGGCGGAACAGGAAACGCAACCATTCAAATAATGTCGGCGCAAAGCTTTTGTCACTTGCAGATTTACTCGCAATAGGAGATGGACCAACACTTAAATTCAAGTCGTTCCTGTTGTACATCAATGAAAATTAAAAAAACAAAACACTTTTTTTTACGTTTTCATTTAATACGCCACATGCTTTGTTATAAAAAGGTCTTTTCCTGTGCATTTTAGAGTCTGCATGGTCCAGAAACAATGAAGATTAGCAAAATATGAACATAATTATATTGCTTTTTGATTGTCATTAGTCAGATGAGCCCACACTTCACTTTCTCTTAAAGGCAACGCACGTTTATTTATACAATTTGTACGCAAGGCAATTCAAAGTGCTTCACACAACAGGAAAAAAATGCATTAAAATCACAAAAACGTGACAGTTTAAGACGTAAAAGAGAAGAGTGCAAAGAAAATCCTCAGTCATATGCACTGCTAGACAAAACAGTTTTTAGCTTAGATTTGAACATTGCCAGAGTAGCGGCCTGTCTCTCATCGTGAAGACTATTCCAGATTGTAGGCCGGTCCATGTTTAGTCCTGACTCTGGCACCAGCAGGAGGCCAGTCCCTGAAGTCCTCAGAATCCGAGATAGTTCATACAGCACTAGGATGTCCGAGATGTACTTTGGTGCTAGGCCATGGAGAGACTTGTATACAAGCAGAGCTGCTTTAAAGTCTATTCTCTGGGCCTGAAGCCAGTGCAGAGACCAGAACAAAGGACTAATTTGAACGTACTTCCTGGTTCTAGTCAGGACCCGAGCCGCAGCGTTCTGGATGTACTGCAGCTGTTTTACAGCTCGTTTGGAGAGGCCAGTGAGCAGGCCGTTACAGTAGTCTAATCTACTAGAGACAAACGCATGGATAAGTCTCTCCAGGTCTGGTTTAGACACTATACTTTTGATTTTGGCAATGTTTTTTAGATGGTAAAAAGCTGCTGATGTTATTGATCTGACGTGGCTGTTAAAATTCAAATCTGAGTCCATTATTACCCCCAGATTTCTAACTTGATTTGCAGGTTTTAGAGCGAGACTCTGGAGGTGACTGCTAACACTTTCTCTTTGTTTCTGTGGGCCAAAGACGATGATTTCAGTCTTGTCTGAGTTCAGCTGGAGAAAGTTGGAAAAGCTTGCTGTCTAGACTGGCCAGGCAATTAGAATCCAATTGTATTTGACTCTAATAAGACTAAAGAATTCCCTGTGAGAACCTTATTGGACAGAATGGGACTCCTGGTTTTGTGCATTAACCGCCTCTGCAGTGGAAATGACCAAGGACATATGTGTACAGCGCTGCATTGTATTGGATTTGGCCACTGTGGGGGATTTATCAGCCTTATCTCGTAACGCCTCTCATTTGTCATTACGAGGGTGTACGAGTCTGCCACTGTAACTAATGTGTCCGGGGGTCCACGTATATAAATGTACAGAGTTGAGTTGCATCAGCATTTATATTACACCGACTGCAACCGTAAAGATAGACACACACACACACACACACACACACACATACGTCATTAAATCTAATCCATATCCCATTTAGGCCAGAGAAATATTGAATCTTGGGAGTTATGACTGCTCATGTCAATACAAAGTCATTTTAACTGGGAATAACATATACGGTGCGTATATACAGGCATTTGGAACCATGAACGATGATTTTTTAAAGAGTCAATGCCAAACTGCAACTACGTGTGTCTTTGCTAATCATATCTGGGCAGCCTGGCTTCCGTTTGGATCTGGACAGACTCACAAAAGAGGGCAAATACGATTTAGGAAGATTATAGAGCTGGTTTATTGTCCCGAGTGCTGCCGTCCCAACACAGACCTGGAGAGAGCAAGGATTCTACCCGCCGAGGTCTAGACACTGATGGTGGTGGAAATAAAAAGACTTGAAAAGGTGAAAGCTGATGAGGGCTGCATGAGCCGAGCAGTCGAATTATGGAGAAGCAGACAACCAAGTATATTTATAATAAAGGAAAATCTGTTTTGCCCCAGTACAGATACTTTATATAATAATGAATAAAGTAAATATATACGCGGATCAAAATGGGACGACAGCCGTTTCTCTGCATCTAAGTTCACAGCGTTTTATTCTCCACAAAGCAGGAAGTGCGCTGTTAGCATGCTAATGTTTGTTAGCATGCTAGTAGCGGCAAAACGCGCTCTGGGCTCAGATAGTTGTCAATATTTGTGGATATTTGGGATGCTCGGAATAAGTTAGGTTAGTGAGCATAACATTTAGACTGCTGCAAAGAGTTTACAATGAAGTAGTTCTGTTTTTCATGTTTTTAAGGCGGTAAAAATCAGGTACAGCGCCTTTAAACTCCGCCAGAGTACGGAATGGATATTGAATGAATTGAATGACTTTGTGCAAATTCTCAACAGCTAAGGCGACAAGATAAATCATGGCAAACAAATAACCTAAAATGACTAATCTAGCTTTCTGACCTCATGAATGATTGTTTTCTTACCGTTTTCTTCGACCAAATATTCCAAACATACTTCATTTCATAAACCATCTAATCCGAGCAACAATGAAGTTTCTGAAAAAGAATCATTTCCTCCTTCGGAAAAACTGAACCGATAAAGTAAACAAAACGCACCAGTTTTGATTTTCCCTGTCACACGTCGTCTTCGCTTCCGCCGTGTCGTTTACTGCTTTTGTTTTGATGGAAATTAAATGATTCCCGCGCGCTCCTGGCTTGAACACAGCGAGAAAAAAACCCACATCAGAGCGCTGTTGCTAATTAGCCTGATGGTATCGTTAGCGTTGAGCCAATCGGAGGTGGCGGAGTGAAGGCAGATGCTAAAAATGGGAAGCCCCTGCCGCGGCGTTGTCGGTCGCGGTTAGCCCTTGGTTTTTTCGCTCGTTTCCTCTCTGCCTTAGCGTATCGACGCGAAGCGCTTCGGCCTGTCTGAAGCAGTTACTGTTCTTAGCGTCGTTTCATGGTGTGATTTCGGAGGGACAGCGATGGTCTGGACCGGTTAGCCTGAGCTTCATGCTACGCACGGGCAGGGAAGGTCCAAAAGCTGCACGCCCTCTCCCCCCGTTAAAGTTAAAACCGCAGCGTTCATCCATTTCCCCGCTAATTCGTGACACCCAATGCACAGAACGTTGCCTATTTAATCCAGTTTGAAGCATTCTTTTAAGGATAAAAGTGAGAAAAAGGGCGAGATCCTCATGTGTACAGTATTTACGCTGTGAGGGTCTTATTCAATTCACCTCATGTCTGTGGTCTGCACTTTTTGTTTCATGTTTAGAAATAATTTAAGACTCTAAAATCCTGCAGGGTGCACTGGGCTTGAGGAGTGTCTATTTCAATTATATTTAACGCTGGAAAAGACTGCAGCAGTTGCAAAGGAAACGGAACTAGTCTGCTTCTGAATGTGTGTTATTCGAACAGGACAAAAGCAGTGGCACGTACACATACAGTGTACGGCGCAGTAGGACATATTTACTGAATTACACACTAAAGGGGGCGTCGGTGCTCACAAGCCACTGCTTTACTTTCAGTCCGGCGGGTAAAGTGTTCCAGATCTGTGGGTGGTCTTGCATTCAGCTGGTCTTCAGCCACAGTTTAGAAAGAGACATTTCATTGCACATTTGTATTTTTCATGTGGTACAGTTGTATTTGTATGTGTTACAGTTGTATTTTGTATGTGTTACAGTTGCATTTTTCATGCATTTTTCATGTGGTACAGTTGCATTTTTTTTCAGTTGTATTTTATGTGTGTACAGTTGTATTTTGTATGTGTTACAGTTGTATTTGTATGTGTTACAGTTGTATTTTGTATGTGTTACAGTTGTATTTTGTATGTGTTAGTTGTATTTGTATGTGTTACAGTTGTATTTTGTATGTGTTACAGTTGTATTTTGTTTTATGTGTTAGTTGCATTTTTCATGTGGTACAGTTGTATTTTTCATGTGTTACAGTTGTATTTTGTGTTAGTTGTATTTTGTATGTGTTACAGTTGTATTTTGTATGTGTTACAGTTGTATTTGTCTGTGTTACAGTTGCATTTGTCTGTGTTACAGTTGGTTGTCTGTTAGTTGTATTTGTCTGTACAGTTGTTATTTGTCTTGTGTTTAGTTATATTTGTCTGTGTTAAAGTTGTATTTGTATGTGTTACAGTTGTATTTTTACGTGTTAGTTGTATTTTTCACGTGTTACAGTTGTATTTTTTATTTGTTTTTATTTTTCACGTCTTACAGTTTGTATTTTCACGTGTTACAGTTGTATTTTTCACGCGTAGTTGTATTTTTCACGTGTTGTATTTTTCACGTGTTAGTTGTATTTTTCACGTCTTACAGTTGTATTTTTCACGTGTTACAGTTGTATTTTTCACGTGTTAGTTGTATTTTTCACGTCTTACAGTTGTATTTTTCACGTCTTACAGTTGTATTTTTCACGTGTTACAGTTGTATTTTTCACGCGTTAGTTGTATTTTTCACGTGTTGTATTTTTCACGTGTTACAGTTGTATTTTTCACGTGTTACAGTTGTATTTTATTACAGTTGTTTTTTATGCGTTACAGTTGTATTTTGTATGCGTTACAGTTGTATTATGTGTTACAGTTGTATTTTTTATGTATTTATTTATTTTCAGGCATGTTATTCTATATGTTTAGGTTCTAGTGTTTATATTTTCATTTTAAATTTAAGTCTTAGCTTTTATTCATAGCTATAGTTTTATTTATCTTGTCTTCTTTTTTTAATTGCTTTTTTTGTGCACATATAACAAGTGTGAACATGTATTCTGATAATGATAAACAAAGTTGACCTTAAAACAGGGGCAGTCCTCCTTCGGTGGCCTTTTCTCACTCTTCTGTTCTGTTGTCATACTTTGTGTTCAGATGCTGTTTCGATGGGATTTCGGCGTCTTCATATTCAAATCCCACCCCTCTGCGGTTGTTTACGGTCTCCAAAGTTCAGTGTTTGTGCATCTTCTCCAGTCGTGCCGTGATTCACTACGTGCTGATTACCGATGTTTTCCCCGCCGACCGTTGTTAGCCAAGGCGAGCGCAGCGCCACACGTGTTCTGAACTCCTGAACGGCCGGCCGCGAGAATGCGACCATAAATTTCAAAGATCCATTTGTGCTTGCGCTTCAAGGCCAGTTCCAATGCCACAATGATATGCCTCTATTGAATAGCGTAATGTGCAGTTTTGCACGTGGACAAAAGTCTGAACGGACACAATTAGCAGATCGCGAGGCTATTCACTAAATGTCCCTGTGTTTTCTTCTTCTGTCTAAAAGCTGTTAACTTTGTAGTGTAGATCTCTGCAAACATGTTCTTAGTTAAAGTCCGTATGAAGGTTCTCTTGTTTTTCTAATTATGACTTAGTTTGGTTGTGTAGAACTTGTGGTTAAATATTTATCACACTTTTATCTCCGTTAAGTTGCAGTTTGTGGAGAAAAATAAGAGTTTAAAATGACAGGAAGTAGAGCCGAATTCTAAAACTGAATCCCTCTGTGATGTCATCAACGTGTGTGACACCTAAACTGTGTGACAGTTTGTTTGGTCAAATCATAACTGTTGTGTCATTCATATGGGCTTTGGCTCTTGTTTACAGTGTGGTTTCCTTGGTAACATTTGATGCTCATGTCCAACCAAGAAGTACAATTCAGTCTGACCTGTCACCTAGTGTTTAAAAGACCCTCTATATATTATTATTTCCTGTAATTAACCTTGAATATTCACACACAGCACATTAAAAAATCTGGAAAAAAACTGTGAGCTGGACTAGACCCACGCGAGGACTTAACCGGGATCGAACCAGGACCAACCCCAGTGCGAATGTAGCCAATAAGAGGAGCGAGGAATCGAAAGCGAGAGAAAGACGGCGAGTTGAGCACATGAATGTATCTGCAGCGGCCCCACTGTGTGAAGCCAACAAAGAGAAGACGCTCTGGTCCTCACGACGCGCCGCCTCCGAGCTTCAACTGAAAGAAAGGAAGAGTAGAAACCGCAGAGAGGAGCGGTGCACAGCGGACTGAGATCTGAGGTGAAACAAACAAGGTTTCTAATCACCGTGTTTCATGTGGACCGACAACTGTAGTTATATTATTCAGTTTACCAAGATGATGACATTTATAGAGCGTAGATTATTTGAAATGTCTTTATTGGAGGGAAATGCGTCCTCTCCATGTCTAGATTGTGATCTTACTTTTGACCAATTATACATTAAATATTCTTGGTCCCATTGTTGACCCTTCTTTTGACAAAACGACTTGAAACGAGATGAAAAGTCTTTGAACTTTGCTTTTAAACATTGCCTCAGAGCGACCTGTCAGGGGAAGATTAAGGAGGAGATTAGCAGAGTACAGAGAGGAGACGAGTGATGGGCGGTTTGATACCAAACAGTGACATGTCCATGCTGACAGCGGGATCAAAAAGTATCAATACTTCAGAAATATCAATACCTAAAACCTGTTCCCGGCCTATAGCTCTACATGTGGAACGAGTGCGTTACCAAGTGCAGAGCCAGAGCCAGGACCGTCCTCCCCCCAAGAGAGCCAGGACCGTCCTCCCCCCAAGAGAGCCAGGACCGTCCTCCCCCCAAGAGAGCCAGGACCGTCCTCCCCCCAAGAGAGCCAGGACCGTCCTCCCCCCAAGAGAGCCAGGACCGTCCTCCCCAAGAGAGCCAGACCGTCCTCCCCCAAGAGCCAGGACCGTCCTCCCCCAAGAGAGCCTCCCCCCAAGAGAGCCAGGACCGTCCTCCCCAAGAGAGCCAGGACCGTCCTCCCCCCAAGAGAGCCAGGACCGTCCTCCCCCCCCAAGAGAGCCAGGACCGTCCTCCCCCCAAGAGAGCCTGGACCGTCCTCCCCCCAAGAGAGCCTGGACCGTCCTCCCCCCAGAGAGTCAGGACCGTCCTCCCCCAGAATGACGATGGACTATCATTTTGTTGCCGTGCATAGAAAGATAAATGTCTAAACCGCGCTTCTTTTTATGGTCATAAGTTTCAGTTGCTTACATATCAGAGTTTTATCACGGCAGCTACAGATGTAACGTCCTAATCTCTGGAAGTCCATCTTGTTTTATCTGGTGCAGTGTCTTCTTTAGCGCGACGTGATGAATGAGTCCACCAGGTCCAGGTGCAGGCCAGGTTATCGGCCCCGGATCAGTCCAGAGCCGTTAGACTCCCACTGCTTTCGCTGGAGTCTGTGCAAACAGCGACGAGCCTCACGCTTTAAGATAAACTGCATCACATTGTGGTGATGAGGTCATACATGATGCTGGTTATGGTAATGGTCTTTACACAGATCGTAAAGATGGTTGTTATTGAGTTTTACATTTAGAACATACAGTATATGATTATACGTGAAACATGTACACAAATGGTATTTATTATTAGTGTCTTTATGTAGCACTTTTCCCCATTCAAGCCCCCCAAAGCACTTGACCCACTGTGGCACCTGGTGTTCCAGTGGTCTCCCATCCAAGTACTACCAGGCCCTGTCCTGCTTAGGTTCATAGAGCTGACGAGATCAGGCTTTGGAGAGCTGGAACGGTTTTAATCACGTTATAAACTTAAACACACTAAAACAAACAAAACAGCCACAGTTGTGTTTTGTTTGATCCATTTGAGTCAGAGTGAATTTGACCTTATGAGATTTGTACTTTTGTTCTTGAATTATTCAGTCATTTTATTGAATGTCTTCATTGGTGGGACTGTGTGTGGTGGGCTGGCATCAGCCCTGGTCATTCTGATGCTAATTGAGTACTCATCAGTGATGAGGGAGCTAACAATAGGATGTATATGGACCATAGAACCTCAGCTCTAACCAAACGTCTCTTCATGTCGCCAAAGTCCCCAACCATGCCGGGATTAGAGCTTTTTTATGCTTCGTGACAGCTACATGCACGAAACATTTACCTCCTTTCAGAAGGCGTCCGTGGCACTAACTCGAATGTGTGAAGAACCAGCGACTGCGTTTCCCACGAGGCCGACGGAGCTGCCGAATCTGCCGCCCCGGTGGTTTTGTCCCCGTAAAAAAGGCAGGATAATGTGGCGAGGACACGAGCGTGAGGCAGATCACACCTGAGCAGTTCTACGTGGAGTCAGGTACTGTAAATTGGTACGATGAAACTCTACGGATATTTTATAGTCTCCGAGCTTAACTCTTCAAAGTCAAAGGATTTACAGCAGCGAAAGTTAATTCCTTTATCTCGTAAGAACTTAAGAGAACGTCTCCTTCAAGAACATGGTCTCAGAAATTCAAAGTTGCAGTAATTGGGTCGTGTTTTAGCAGCGCATAGTCCACCAGTTTTGGAAATAATGAGATGAAAGAAGAGTGAAAATGGGAATATTATTCAATTTAAGCACGTACATGCACTTTCTCTGACGACGTCAGCCTTTCAGAGTGCGCGGACACTTGAAATGACACTTTTTCCATTAAAAAGTGAGTTTGCGTTGTACATCATTCTTTACTGGACAGATTAAAGTTGTAGTTCACTTAATGTGGAAGTCTTCTCCTTCATAACAACGTGTTCTTATCATCAAATGCACTGTTACGGTTCTTTCCATACTCGTACTTTAGCGACACGTCCCGCTCTTTATCGTGGGTTTGTTGGTGGTCAGATGTTTTACTGTTGGATGCAATGGATGAGAGCTGCTTCCCATCAATCGAGGAGACATTGGTGGGCCCCCCAGAGTCTAAAATTCTCCCACATCGTCTGGACTTCTACATTTGGCATCACACAAAATCAAAATCGTTGTCGCGCTTTGTCTGTATGACATTTTTTATTTTATTGCCTATTTGTTTGTAATTGTACTTCCTGGTTGGACGTGAGCACAAATATGACATAGGTAGAGGTCATCCCACAACAGTTTCCTAGCAACCAGACTGTTAATAAGAGCCAAAAACCATATAAATGACAGTTATGATTTGACAAACAATAATACCATATAACACTTTTATTTTGTGTTGAATGATTGTTTAAATTGTCAGAAATGTGTGTCAGTTAAGTGTAAACTGTCTCTTGTGTTTTCAATGGCACGTCGCACATTGATGACATCACAGAGGGATTCTGTTTTGGAACTCAGCTCTACTTCCTGTACATTTTAAACTTTTATTTTTCAATATTTCTTCACAAACTGCGACTTAACGGAAATAAAACTGTG
Source organism: Chaenogobius annularis (assembly GCA_015082035.1). NCBI lineage: Eukaryota > Metazoa > Chordata > Actinopteri > Gobiiformes > Gobiidae > Chaenogobius > Chaenogobius annularis. Next base: position 23,308 of record BJKM01000507.1, on the reverse strand, counting down.
ATGAATAGTTACCTCAGGTTCTATCACATCAAACTAAGTCATAATTGGAGAGTTTTACAGACTTTAAAGTTTAATATCGGCAATGAGCAACATTAGACTTCACAAATTGTATGAGATTATTCAAATTCAGATTATTTGTGCCAAAATCAACAGGAAACACTGTTCATTGGTCCAGCGAAACGTGGTTGGCAAAATGCAGAGGACAATTTCAAGTCAACATCGTATTTAAAGGTCCACTATGAGACTTTTTTCCGGTGGATGGTTTCCATGGAAATGCTTTGTCTGACGTACAATGCAAATTCCAGCACTTTTCCTGAATGTCCGTTGCTCTGTGTGTCCTTTAAAATTGTCTCTTGGGCACAAAGACGTTTTTTAGATGTCTTTTTTGTATCTAATTGGAATGTTCTACAGTATGACGTTAAACTTGTCTATCTCCAAGTACACCAGGTCAAGTTACGGGTCAGATCTGTGGCGAGAGGCGAGGCCGCTCACAGTAAGAGAGCATGTTTCTCAAGGTATTTTCAAGCACCTGTAGAATGAATTCCAGGCAACTCAATAGCATCTGTGAGGAGACCAGCAGGCGGCACGTCACTCAGGGGGAAAGTGACATAGTGCGACTTTAGCTTCATTACATTTGTTGCCACATATTTTGGCTGTAATCTTTTCCGCTTTGGACGTTTGTTCTTGGAAAGTCTTGATGCGAGTCCTCTGCTTGCACCGAATGAACCGTGATTGAGGTGTTTCGAGGTGTTTGAGGTGTTTGTTGTGTTTGTGAGGTCCGTGGGGCTCAAACTCCTCCGCTCCAGGCTTCAGTCCGCCGCAGAAAACAACCCCGTGGAGAGCTTCGCATCATTTCACCGATAAAACGCTTGTGAACGGCCGTTGGCGATCTGCGGCTAAGTGCACTTTAGCTCAAAGCAAGAGAAAGGCTTCGAATTAAGAGCTCGGTGAGAGGGATAAATGTAGACTTCTGTCAAAGGCTAATGGAGTCTGTATGGCGACACTGATGCCATGGTGTCGTGTCTGTCACATACCGCGTCAGAAGAGAGACCACACTGCCGGCCCACTCAAAACCGGGGCGCCTGACTTTTTTTCTTTGTACGTTTGTAAAATTCGACCACTCGCAAGTAAGAGTCGTAAGCGCCGCTCCGATGGTCCGACTGGGTTTCACTTTGCCATCAGAGAAAACGCTGTTCGAAAGCCGAAATATTCAAGCGCGCCAATATTAGCGACGCGCCAAAGGGTTCGTGAGAGATAGGATCAAGTTAAACATCTGCAGATACATACTTCCTTGTGCTGTTCGAAAAGAAGACCAGGGCGGGACTGAACCAGGGTCGAGACAAGTCTAGATTTCACAGGAAATACGGACAATATGGTTTTTGAAATGGAGACGTTTGGCTGCTGTTCTCTCGACACGTAAATGAGTAAGTTGCACCAAAGGAATTGCCACGGATAATAACGTGTGAACGGGGGAAAAAGCTATTAAATTATCGCGAAACTCGTTTTTTGGCGCTCACAAACCGTTTAACGTGTGGCTGCAGCGTTCAAATGCATCGTTTGGGCACGTGCACAGCTTTAGAACGACAACAACGGCGCGTAAAGAATGACCATCAACGCAGCCAATCAGATCCCACAGTTGAATGCAGATTGACATTCAGTTTCGAGCTTCTACGTCCGGAGTTATGATATTTACCATGTGTTTACAACGTTCACAAGTAATGCAGCGAAACGGAATATTATATCTTCATGGTAACGTGAAAACAAGAGATGATGGAGGCTCAGATTGTATCGTCCAACGACATAAACTCGTACAAACGCAACGCACGCACATATTCAACATACTTGTTCAATAACGTCCAGCGTGTGTTGCGATGATTATCCTTAAGAGTAAAAAAGGTTGACAGATTTCGACAAAAAGTGATGCGTTTACATTTTGGGGGGAAAAAGCTATAATTTTGACCGTTACAAGAAAAAAAGTCGGGTACCTCAGCCGATCCCTTTATGAATAAAATAAAATAAATACAATACATACAAAATTCCCAAAAATAAACATAAAATAATAAATACAATAAATACAATGCATACATAAATACAATAAAATAAACATAAAATAGTAAATAAAATACATACAATAAAATTAAAATAAACAAAACAATATATACAATACATTGACTGTTTTTTCTATAACAGAGTCCAGATGAAACAACTGAATCTTTTTCGACAATGGAACACTCCTGGACAAATGAGGGATTACACCGACATATACAATACATACAAAATAAAAGAAAATAAATAATTGAAGGCCCATTAAACAAACGGACTCTCGCAGGTCTGCCCCAGGATCCCTTTGATTGTAACAAAGGGATTCGTCTCAAGTGAAACCAATAACTCCCTTTATCAGGAGGTCCCGCCCTGTGGGCAGGGCTTACACAGAGGAGGATATAAAACCTGAGTTCCCAGACTTGATTCACAGATTGAGAATGACCCTTCGAGTCGAAACGCTTTGTTTTTCTAAAACAGAGTCCAGATGATACAACTGAATCTTTTTCTACAATGGAACCCTCCTGGACGAGGGAGGGATTACACTGACATGCTTTTATATTGTGTTCATAAGCGACAGCCTCCCACTCTTATCTCCTTGTTAGTATCAAAGCCGCTCCATGAAAGAGGCCTTCAGCTGTAGACACTACTCCAGGCGATCGCTCCAGGCGCCGTTACCATTTTAAGCGCTGCATTTACTGTTTTTATGCTCTGTAAACACGAAGAAGCCAGGCAGCGCGTATCAAAAGCCAAGTAGAGGGTTACTTTGAAATATTATTAACTCTAAAAGTAGTAGCATATGAGTAAGTGGGCACAAAATCTGATATTTAATTTGAAGTTGATGTAATTAGAAAGACAAAACCACACAATTATGCGCCAATTCTGGTGTTTTCAAAAGATGGGCCACAAACATGAGAAAAACGGAATCGCATCAAACAGAGCGGCACAAGAAACACAAATGTTTTACATCTTTTAATATTGTCAAAATGAAGGTTTTGTCACTTGTAGATTTACTCGGTGGAAAGAGGAACCAAAACGTCTGTTACACTGTGCAATGTATTACTCAAGTAGAAGTAAACGTTCGGTGTTTGAAAACCACTCAGAAGTACAATTTTATTAAAACGTTACTGTAGTAAATGTGACGTGGCGCGCAACCCATGAACCAAAATATTAAAAATGCAAATGCGTCCGTTTTATCAGATGTGGTCTGTCGAATGTGTATTAATGAAGCGGAGGCAAGGCGGTAAACAAAGTCAATGTTTAATAAACCCACAGCTGGGAGAAGGCCGCGGTACGAGGTGCTGGAGCTGAATACCAACGCCTCAGTGTCTTCAGTGATGTTTAAGCTCCACAACATTAGTCAAGCTTTGCATACATACATACTTATCCCAGCGCTGGAGTTATTTCAGGGTGATGCCTGCAGAAGCGTCTCTATAAACTCTTAGTATTTGTGCAACGCGCTGTTTGCCTGATTCCAGCAAACGTTACATAAATACAAATTAGAGCCAATAGCGCGTGTTAGTGTTATGTTGCGCGGGAGCAAAACCGTTTAAGGAACACATTCAGAAAGACCATGAGAAGAGGCTAATGTGTCATGCTCTGCTCAAGTATGCACAGATTGCGGGCATCGACGGAGGTTGCTAATTCCTTGGCGGTTCTGGCGGAGGGTTCATCCCCGTCTTGTTACATGCTGCCATCGTTTTGTGTTCTCATTCGTGGGACATTCACAAGCGTCATGCAGTTAAAGCGCAATCGTACGTTACCTTTTTTCGACCCGTACTGCTAACACTTAAACGGACCCTAACCCTTTTTATCCACAAACACTTCATTTACTTTTATTTGGTACTTATTTCATGTCGTAGTTTTGATCTCAAATCCCATCATTGTTATTGATCCTTTACCGTAAATGAGTCCTTTTTACAGCAATGCTCCGCTCCATTACATTGGGTCTCAATCTGTTTTAAATGTCTGTTCCTTTATAGCTTTTGTTTTATTTATTTAGTGCTTGACAGTAGTAGTCGTAGTAGTCGTAGTAGTAGTAGTGGTAGTGGTAGTGTAGAAAGCAGTGCAAAGAACATGTTACCCAATCTGGTGACATAGATTGCATTGGAAACATTGAAAAACGAGTGTGTGGACGATTTCAAGTGTTTGTGACGGATCATAAAGGATTACGGCGATCACCAAAGAGAAATAAAGCCAAAAATAACAGTGATCAGTGATTTGGAGTTCATCTTCGGAATACAAACTAGAAACAAAAGTGGAACTGTATAGGTCTCTAGTGCTTTTGTTCGATGGTTCAGAGACGTGGCTCATTAAGAAAGAAAGAAGAAAGAAGGCTCAGACTGGAAGCACTCCAAAACCGTACTCTGAAAAGAATAAATGGTGTTTCCATAAGGGCTCGTGCAACATATGAAAAATATGCAAGTGCCCAGGAGTTCTGAGCACATCGCAAAAAGAAGAATGAAGTAGCGGCAAACAATAAGTCTTACTTAACAGGAAAACAAAAGGAAAGACACAGGAAGGCGGGCAACGGAAGCAATGGATAAAACAACTCCAGGAAGACGGCAAAATGTGTCTCTAAAAAAAAGTGACAAAGGAAGAATGGATTTTCTTTCAGACATATCCCTAAGCCCACCCTGTACAGCCCCCGAGGGTTTATTTAGCAGGTGAAGCCACTTTAAGATCTCCTGACCAGGTCCTGCTAGACCCGGTCCCTGCTCCTCGACCGGGTCGCTCCCCCACCTTCTGGACCACCTGCCCAGAAGCTCACACCTGTGCACACTCCCCCCGGTCCAAGCGAGGCGAGATTCTCTGGAAAACAACGTGCTGGAGTCGATCGTGAGGCACAGCTTTGTTGGGATCAAAACAGAATGAAGTATAGTAAAGTAAACGCAGTAAATACGAGTGCAGTTTGTCCTTTTCAGATCCAGCACGACGTGAATGACACCTTTTAGTCTGAAATGTGACTTGTCGGTATATTAACCCGCATTAGGCGAGTCCTGTGCACGCGGCTTCACTTTCCGACTGGCTGAGCCCCATTGAACAAAGAGCCCGAGTGAAGAGGAACTTCCAAACTGAAAACCGTCCTGTGAAAATAAACAGAGGAATCAAGCAGAGAGATGAAGAGTGCGCAGCGTTAGTAATGAGCCGGATTCGGGACGATTCAGAGGGTGACACAGCAGGGGAAGCGGCGGGGGAGGGGAGGGGTTGTGCGGGGCGGGGGGGCAGCGGGAGCAGGGGGGGGGGGGGGGGGGGGGAGGGGGTTGAGGGGTTGAGACGTGCCCAACTCCAGGGGGCAGAAATAATTAGCCAATTCTGTTAAAGCAGCGCGTCGGACTGCGCGGAGGAACTTGTCCCGGCGCATGTTTCGACTGCAAGTGCGGGATCGCTAACGGCCGTTTTAAGCTAACAAGTGGCAGCAGATTGTGGTTAAACTCCCGGATCAACAAATACAACAGTGTCTCAAAACAGGATCGTAACAGGAAAAGCAAATGGTAGACGTGGTAGAGCCACCGGAGCGCTTGTGTCGCTAATTTTCTTTACAACTTGTAGAAAGGAATCGATACGAATAGTGTAACTATACTTTTGCACGTTCTCCGCACATAAAAGCAATTTCAATGACATATTTCAATCTAAACAGATTTACATATGTCCGTCTCTTTTGTACATTTCCTGAATGAACATCTTGAGCAAATGACAAAAGTTGATTCATTCACAGAGACCTCTGGCAGTCTGATTTCAGTTATTCACCAATGTTTTTTTGTTTGGAATTGTTTTTAGCCGGCATTTGCAAACTGTGAGAAAGAAGCGGCCCAAGCCTCTCAAAATGTGACTTCATTTACAGTGGAGGGCCGAAACATTGCACTGTAAATAAAGTAAATTTTAAACGTTTCACCCGTTTCAACATTAAGTCTCCTGTTCTTTTCTAGCTTTTGAAAAAACATATTATTGTTAATGTTATTGTTATTATTATTATTATTATATATTTTTATTTCATATTCATAAAAAAATATATAACGTGTAGAAACGTTTACCTAGTTTGAAAGAGGTTGTTGTAGACTGAGGGGAGGTTGTATCACAGACCAACACTCATATTTAAAGAAGGCTTTTCTCTTTCAAATCCCTGCTTACAATTTTTGCCTTGCAGTCTTCAAACGTGTGATTTGTGGCTTTCAGATGAAGATGCACAGCTGATTGTAGACCAGAATTCGAGTGCCGTCTGTTTCGCAGTGGCCGTTTAATCTCGTCAGTGTAATAATGCACAGAAAAATGCATTTCACTAAAACTCTTTGTCCTCCTTCTGTTTTCTACAACTCCTAACTTCATTGCAAATCACACCTTCTCTCACGTTGAGCCTTGTACAATTTAGCGCAGTTACACTTTGAGAGCCGTAAACCGTTGGGCTTGTACTCGCGAGGAGCAGAGACACCTCGGGTTGTGTGAATGTGAGCGCATTAATAAAGAATAAAGTCTCTCATGGAGCAACACAGGTCTGGTAGAGAAAGGCCCTGAGGTGGCTAAGCTAATTACACTGACATGTAAATGAAACCACTGGAGTGTTTAAACAGATGAGTAACCAAAGAAGTCATGGCCTACATTTTAATGGTGAAATTATCATATTTGGCGCTTTCATGATGTAAGCTGAGGAAGACCACAGACTCATCCTGGCAAAACATAGAACTGAACTCAGGAATTTTGGGCAAAGAATTGTTTTTAAGGCCTGTTTACGCTTTATTGCCAGGGCAGGTCAGCATTCAAAGAGAGTGAAGAGTGTGGCGAGACATGCAGCAAGTTGTCGAAGCAGAGAATCAACGTAAGAACTACCAGCAGACGGTCTTCATGCCTGATGGTGGGTGGATGTCTTGCAGTATGTTCAGTTTCTCTGTCTCCTCACGGTGAGAATGTCCTGGGTTTGAGTCCCTGAGGAGGAGGTCGTATGGTCTGAGTCCAGGTCGTTTCCTCCAGTTGCTCTGGTTTCAAACTTTAACCCCTCAACAAAACAGTGATTAAGATCTGGTGATGGGCCCCCAAGTCCTGCAGGTTTAAACCCCAGACATCGAAGTGTTCATTTGATTTTGTTTATTTATATCGGAAAAGATTAAAACAAAATAATCAGATTTGACTTGGTTAAAAACTGTTTTGCAGCAAGTTCCTGTTCTACCTCCACCTCAATATGAGACCAGCACAAAACCACTAGAACACAACACTCAAACGGTTCGGCCAGTGACTGCAAGTGTCGCCGTCAGCCTTTTTAAAATGGTCATCAGAGCTGCTTGTCCTCAAAGTGGACATCATTCCAGAGCCTGGTGCAGCAGGAAGAAAGAACTCTGTCCAAACGTGTGCGGTCACAAGACTAAACTATTCAAACCCCATTTATTTGATTTTAGAAAAAGAACGGCGGGTGAAAGACACATCAGAAGAAAAGTGAGTACCCCAAAGAATAAGCCAGAAAAGTCAGGCACGTCCCCCATCGGTCTAATCTGTCCCAGCGTCGGGTACATGTCCACGTTTGAGTTCAAAGTAAAAGTACCGGGAATTGTCTTCGCATTTTGTAAATGTCCAAAGTCATTTCAGTCCAGTCCTTGGCAGCCAAACCTCATTTTAAAACTAATCAGGAAGAGTCTAAGTTTGTGTTGTTAACGTGATTTAGCAGCTCAAATACACAGAGAGTATTAAGTATAACGTTTTGATACTAGTATTTGATCTTCCTAAAGCATTACAGACTTTAGGAATGGCTGATGGTATTTAAGTGTTTTTTGTTCCGGAAATAAACCCTGACGGACCTGCTCTTTCCAGCACTTATACTGGAACCTTCAAGTAGCCATATCGTGACCTTCATCTCAGATGAGACTGGAACCAGCAACCCTCTGGTAAGTGGTCAAAGGCTGATCCTGTTTTGTACAAGCACTGGTGAAGAGACGAGGAGATGGAGAGGCTGAGGAGGCTGCTGGGAGGGGCAGAAGAGCAGAGGGGAGAGAGTATGTATTTATATGAATGTCTTGAGAGGTGATTGGCTGAGAGGCGAAAGGAGCAGGCTGCGATTGGCTGAGTCGAGACCGTCTTCCTGGTTAAAACGTTCATCCATGATTAAAAACTGGAGAGTGAGAACCAGTACAAACACATGACTTTTCTTGTCTTTTTTTACACGCTAGAAAAACAACAGAACCGTTCGACTCGCGCCGCGTCGGTGCAGGATGCGCTCTTTGTGCTGCGTATTTTTAGCCCTCAAACGTAGCGGCGGTAAAGTCGTATGCTAATGATTGTGTGGGTGTCTCTCTGCCTCTGACATGATCAGTCACCCTAAACCTCTTCCCCATGCTAACCGTCGAATTAGCTCGCTTACTTATGCCACTGTGTCAACGCTATTTCAGGAATAGACTTGTTTATGTGAATTTTTTGGATGGAGGTTTTTGCTTCTATTTTATTTAATTCCTTTGACTTTTTGCTTCAAGTTAACTCTAGTTCAGATCAGGGAGTTCAAAAGTTGAAAGAGTTGTCTGGAAGAAACACAGAAACGCACCACGGATTGACAAAAGGCTCTATAAATGTCTGTAAAGCATATATAAAAAGTGGTCTGGCTCCATGGAGGCAATTAAAAAGCAAGATCGTTTTAATGCCATGCTGTGGCTCATTCTCACCAAAGCAAACATTTCTCAGAGCAGTTCAGACAAGTTCCATAGTGCACCTTTAACCCATCATATTTAGGGACATGTGGGTTGTTTGGCCTTTTTGGTTTCCGGCGTGTTCAGTGGAGAATACAACGTGCTGCACAACGGCTGAGACAAGTGGTTTTATTTTTGTGTTCTTTGTCTCTTGCTGCAGGTTCTCATCTTGTCTTCAAAGCATAAAAAGGCAAGGATTAACTAAAGTTGCACAATAGAACTTTTCTGGTGAATTGTTTACTGCTAAAAATGGACCTTTTAAAGTGACGGTCTGCAGCGCCAACTCTGATACCGCTGTAAACAGGTGTGGTCTCGGAGCGGCTCCTCCCACACCCTGGCGCGCGGCCAGCGTGGCGCGACGCGCGGGCGACCTTGGGCCGACTCACCTTTCGTTGCGCGCGGCCCGCGGTGAAAGCACTTGGAATTGGCTCAAGGAAGCGCTTGGATCGTTGGCTCTTTCCACGAGCGCGCGCTGCCTGAGCTGTCCGTTTGCGACCCGCGTCTGGCCAGGCAAATTGGATCAACGTTCACTTTCAGACACTTCATTCTCCGGTCTCCGCCTGCACAGTTGTGGCATCAGGAAGCAGAAAGAAAAGACCACCAGAGCAGCGAGAGAGCGAAATGCGCGTCCAGCCATCAAGCGCGTTACCTTCATATTTCCCCCCGTGTCTCTGAAATACCAGTTGCTTTATGAAGCACCATCTTGTCCCTTTGGAGGCCTGCGAGCTCTGTCTTTTCACGGCTTAAGCGGCTTATACAGAACGGTCTGTGGTTTGATCCATCAGGGACAGGACCTTCATGACGGTGCGCAGCCTCTGAATCATTACAACCATAAGCCTGATGGGAAATGGAGTTTTTATGAGCTCGCGGGGGCTCGTTCATTAATACACGACGCACCATTAGCTTTTATCGATGGCGCGTGCACGTGCTCGGCGGAAAATCAGGAGGAAACGCCTGGATTTTGTCATGATCAGGGATTAGCGCTGACACGCGGAGGTTGAGCAGGAGGTACTGAACCCCACGACAGGGCGGATGACGCACTGAACTAAAACGTGGTTAAGAGAAATATTTTACAATGAAAATGTAAAATAATTACAAAAATAAAAAAAAATTGGCTCAGAATAGCACATTTTTTAGGTTATAGTTTTACTTCCTGTTTTTAATTGATGACATCGCGATAGGAAATTACCTAGCAACCACTGGGCCAAATACAAATATATGAGGGCAGCTTTATTTTGTTGTTGTTTAAAAAAAAAAAAAAAGAAGAAAAAAAAATTTCTTTGGTTTCTTTTGTGCAAATTCTGCATAAACTTTGGATGGAAAGAGGTGTGTCCTTGGTGTGATGTCACTTCCTGTTATTTTCTACAGATTTCTCAACGTTTTCTCCACAAGTAGCGACTCGATTGGTGTCAAACTATAATTCATATTTACAACAGGTTTAAATAACACCAAATAAAGTCAAAATTAGAAAAGCATAAAAACCTGTCATAGGCACTTATTTAGACGCGTCGTTATGAACCTAATTAGGGTTAATTAAAGATTAACAAAGACCTGTGTTCCTCAAAGCGTAGGAATAGAATCAGTTGGGTTTTTTTGTGTATTTTTTTTTTTTTCCGATGTACATCACACAATTTTAAAAAAATAAATAAATAAAAGTAAGAATAAAGTAAGTAGCAGTAGCAGCAATGTGATTGGGAAAACAATTATAAAATGGTTGAAAAATGTGGTGTAATGTGTCTCCTTTTAAGATTCTTAGACACAAACCAGCATTCTCCGACGTGATTTCTTTATTCCACACTTTATTCCCGCTGCTTATCTCTTCTTCACGTGTTTGTTTTAGCTTCCCACCGCAAACGCTGACTTCATACATTTCCATCGCCGCGCTGTATTCCCTCCGCAACATGCTGCCGCAGACGTTTCTCGGTGGCCTCCAGGGAAATCGAATATGGATTTGCTTCTCTCTCCGAGGATTTCAAAAGAGTTTAGTAACATTAATAATTTCTGAAAGATAAAAGCAGAAATGTGGCCTTTTTGAAGTGTAAAGTGTAATTCTTGTGACAGAGATGCTTTCGGCAGTGAAGTGTTGCTGGAGAATTGAAAAAAATACAAAAAAAACAAGGTGAATTGGCTCATTTTTGGGCAACATTTGGAGAAGAAGTAAACGCTGCCATCTGTGATTTGAGATATTAGGGGTTCAGAAAACGTGTGATATCAAAAGGAAAAATGGCTCCAACTAACAATATGAATAGAAGGAAATACTGTACGCGATGCCAATACAATGAGCTTTTGATAATGTTGTAGCTTTTACGCATTTAAAAAGACAATGTCCCACAGCTTAAATTTTACATTAGTTCAAGCCTTGATTAAATGGTGTTATTGGCAAGCATACATAACTACTTGGGTGTAATCCATTTTTCACGGATTAATTTAAAACAATTTGTCACTTTAAAATGGACGGTGGTAATAATTTAATTTAATTAACAAATTAATTTACTTTTAGTTAAATTTAATTTAAACTAAACAAATTTAATTGAGTTTATTTAATTGAACTTAATTTAGTTTAATTTTATTAAATGTATTTAAAAATTAATTTAGTTTAAATTAAATTAAAGCAATTTAATTTAATTGAGTTTAATTTAACTTAATTTTGTTTGGTTTTATTTTAGTTAAAAATTAATTTGGTGTATATTAAATTAAACTAAATTGAGTTTAATTTAACTTTATTTCGTTTAGTTTAATTTTATTTCATTTTATTTAAAAATTAATTTAGATTAAATTAAATTAAACTAAATTAAAATAATTTCATTTAGTTGAATTTAACTTAATTTAGTTTAATTTAATTTAATTTTAACTTAACTACACGTTGGGCTTTGGAGGTCTACGCGTCGCGCTCGTGTCTGGGTGGGTTTAGTGCAGGTGCTGATGGATCTGGAGGGGGTCTGACTCAGTGACGTTGAAGGTTAAATGTAGAACATATATTTACCATCGGGCTCAAAAGAGAGAACTATGTAGGCTGCTATAGCAAGTCCAAAAACAACAAACGCACTCCTTCTCGGGGTCGTGGGTGATGCTTCGGGGCAGGTCAACTGATCCATTTTGCTTAGCAACGCCAGTCACCATTTTTATGAAAGGGCAAACTACAATGGAAAGTAATGAGCTCTTTCACGACGCTCATCCAATTCTCCAGAACCAATGCCACAAATGGGTCCAAAGAGCACGCCACAATAGAATAAAACACCAGGAAGCACGACGGAGCGAAAACGACTCACTTGGCCTTCGCACAAGTCTTTTTCTTGTGTAATGTGGTCAGATGATGTGTCTTTTTCTCTCTGAAGGGTTCACACTTGTTGCCCGTGTGACACCTCTCCACAGTAACCATCGTCAGGATTCAGGTGGCTGACTTTAGCACCTGTAGCTAATTTGGCACCGTTTGGTTTGTGTACAAATGCCCAGTGACATAAACGGCGCCAAAGTGGAGGCTAAAGTTTAAAACGCACTGCTGCGATACATGAAACGAAACTGCAGCGTTCCAAATGACCTGCAACAGTGTGAATATTACAGTGGCAGATTTGGATATCGGAATAATTTGGATATTAAACTTTTGTCACGCATTGGCTAACAGTATAAGTTTCGATGGAGTCAATGGTCCGTTATCTTCACACTCCAGCTCGCTGCGTTTGCTTTACCATCTCCAAAGTTCAGTATCTGGGCCTCGACTCCAGTCACGCCGCGCTTTTTTTGCACGCTTACTCTGCCCCCTGCTGGTGGACACGCTGACTGCGCCGATAAACTCTCTGCGTGACCCGCGAGTTGTAAAGAAACATCGCAACTAGTTTCATTGAGCGCAACGCTTCACTTTTACACAGTCACTTTTACTTGTACTCTTTCTGCTGATTGCTACTGCTTCTAATCCATATCGCAGCCTTGTACGTGCCGCAAATATATTACACTTATATAAGGCCTAGCTGCGTCTTTATCGCTTATTTCTGATGCCGTTTTAGCTTTTTTTCTTTTTTCCTGCTGTTATTATCGCTCCACTGCAATTTCCCCACAGTTAGATGAATACATGTGTCTGTATAGAAGGAACGCTGGCACAAACAGTCGACAGAAATCAACAAAAAATGGTATTTATTGTCATGAACACTCAAATATGGATGAACTTTGCGCTCAGTTTGAAGGTCAGGCTCTGCGTATGTGTTTCAGTCCAGGCTTCACACTAAAACGTGGTCGCGGGTTTACAAAGCTGCTCACTTCATTCACATTTCCATTAATATTATTTTTCACATAAAAGTGCATTAATGGGTGTGGGACAAGGACGGATGAGTTTTTTTCATGGATTGAATTTTCTGAACGACGTCGCGTTGGCGCCACAAATCATCGCTAACCTCCATCAATCTCCAACTCCGCGAGCATACGACTTTTTCCCGTCCTCTTTCTCTGCTTTTTATTGTTGCTCTCCTAATCATTTTCACCACATAAAAGATAATATCCACGAGGCCCGGCTGCCATCCATCCATCACCCGTCACGCGGTAACACCTGGTTGCTAAGGGCGTCCGAATGACACTGCGGCATGCTGGGAGTTGTAGTCTCCAGCTGCTGAGGCCTGTTGGTCAGAGGTGGCATCATTATACATGTGTGATTGATGGCAGTTATCATTTCCGGATATGGACACCTGTTTGCTAAGGGCGCCCAGATGACACCGATGCATGCTGGGAATTGTAGTTTGCCCTTGAACAACAGTTGTACTCAGGCGAACTTTTAAAAGATGTTATCGCCGCAAAGTTTATTTCATTTGGCCGCTTTTATCTATGTCTGAAACTGTTTTGCGGTTTCGCTTTGCTGCTAATTTGCCGCCCCGACATGCTTCACTCCTCATTGTGGCCAGCAGAGGGCGAAAGATGCCTAGTTAAGATGACTGATTTGTTCTTTCGCGTTCCACTGAGATTGGGAAGTTCATTTCAAGGGGAGGAGCCTATTGTACATGTTGTAGCATTAGGGGAAACGGGAGCACCCAGAGGAAACCTACGCGGGCAGAACATGCAAACTCCACTGTGCCACCGCGCCGCTCAAGTCAGTTTAAAGGTGACAAACTAGGCCTTTTTTGTGCGTGTGGTCATTTAGAATCAAACGTGTGTGTGTGTGTGTGTGTGTGTGTCTAATGTTGGCTCCACCTCCTTTCACAAAAGTATATTTTCATTTAAAGTCCTAATTAAACTACACTTTTCCCTAAAACAAAATGGAACGTGATTATATTTCAGATTTGACCAAACATTTTGCTTTTTTTCCCTCCAATTTCGGCGACGTATATGATGTCACTTCCTGGTTAGACGTGGCCAGCAAATATGACATAGGAAGAGACACAACTGTTACCGAGCAACCAGATTGTCAACAAGGGCCAAAGTCAATTTAAATCATACAAAAGTTATGCTTTGACAAACAATTACACCTGACGACACCTTTTTTTTTTTTTTTGGTGAAATTATTGTGAAAAGGTGTTTGTTTTCGTGCAAATTCTCTCTTCTTCTTCGATAGAACGGCGCTTTTTGATGACATCACGGAGGCGGTGGTGTTCCGTCGTACTTCTTGTCATGTTCAACTTTGTATTCGTCAAAGTTTCTTCACTTTTTCTGCCACTTGACTGATGAAAAACTGTGATAATTGTTTACCAAAGGGACGAACTCGCCAAACAACATCATAATTAGAAAATCCTGAGGACCTGTCATGTAGACTTTAAGTGTTTTTTATGATTATACAGAGAGGTGGGCGGATGCACTCAAGCCTCAGGACAAATCAATCTACAGTAAATGCACCTCTGAGAAAGTTAAGATGAGGAAAACTGTTCTTACATTGTTAAACTCTCATAAAAGTCGATTTCACGTGTGTCTTAAAGGCGCATTAGTCGACCCCGCGCTCACAAGGCAATTTTGAGCAGTAAAGGCGTCGCTGATGTTTAATGCCTTTATTGTGGAACATTTACCATCAACACGGAGACGAGCAGCGTACACTCCAGCAGAAAATGTACGCAGTGCACCTTTAAAGGGAAGAGGAAATAGTATTTAATTTACTATTTTAAAATGCTTTTTGTCTTTTCCTTTTAAGCTCTCAAATAATCTTAATCGCAAACCATGTATTTGTGGGCGTGCAGCTTGTTCATGGGTTTCAACGTCCTTTTTAGGTAACTTTTTGTTTTTTAAATGATTAATTTCTATAGCAATTGTCCTAATTTTTCACCATTCTGAACCCCATAATTGGTGTATGTCTCCAAAAAAGCCAATTCAGCTCCTCACTATTGCATGAAATAGACACACATTATGTCAAAAATGATAAGAAACCAAAGTGCATGTGCCAAAAGAAATGTGTAAAAGACTTCTCTTGACAGAACATATTATTAACACCTGGTTGTTAAGGGCGTCCGAATGACACTGCGGCATGCTGGGAGCTGTAATCTCCAGCTGCTGGGGGCTACCACTGCACTACACGTGTGATGAACGACACTTGTCTATTTCCCACCCTGATTTGGATCCATGGACTGTGTCGGCGCCGCGTCGGCCTTTTTTTTTTTTGGAGGAGGATTTTCCAGGTCACGGCGCCAAGGTGAGGCCACGGCGAAGCGCGCGGAGCCGGGGCGAGCCGAAGCGTGTCGCGGTGGTGTGCAGAGGAAATGTCAGGGGCCCCCACGGGGACACTGGCCAAACGCAAGGCCGAGGTGTGTTGAAGCATCAAGACGTTATGGTCAGAGCCAAGCCTTTGATATCGGCGCCAATGGAGCGTTGGCGTTAGCAGGAAATGAGGTCAAACGTGCAGAACGGCGAGCGCTAAAAAAAATTAAAATCACTCCCCCATTCACTTTCTCACAAACTTCACAAATTCATGCAACATTGTTTGGCGCAAGGAGGGTTTAAGTGCCCCCTACAGGTTGGACGACTCATTGAACTATAATGCAGTAAAGATAAATATAAAATTATATTTAGAATTTTGATTACAAATTATTAAAATTTTCGCAAATTTTTTTAGGTTTATAATTCCACTTCCTGTTTGTAATTGATGACACAGAAAACACTGGCCAAAACTCATCTAATGTCACTGTTTTTTTAATTTGACAAATGAAAATCAATGAGAGCGACTTTATTTTGTTGAATTAATGTTTAGAGTTTGTGTAAATTCTGCATAAACTTTGACTGGAATGTGTGTCCCTAGTGTGATGTCACTTCCTGTCATTCACTACAGATTTCCCAATGTTTTCTCCACAAATACTCACTCAATTGATGTAAAACTATCATTTATATGTACAACAGGTATAAATACACTAAATAAAGTCAAAATGAGAACATCGTAAAACCTATCATAGGCCCTTTAAGCGCCTTGCCCGAGGACACAGAGGCAGCAGAATTTTAAGTAATCCAATTAGACTAATCTAGCATTGACCATACGGCTGGGCTAAATTGTACATCCAAATCTTTGTGGCTCTATCCTGGTTAAATAAATTAATTTTTAAAAGTGGTTTTCAAAACCAAGTTCATGAATATTAAAAAGACAGACCTTTTAATTAGTGCAAATTGACAAAACGAACTGTCCAATTACATCTGCTCCAGAGTCTGAACTCTGCTCCAGACCACATACTTTTTTTTCGACCTCTCCAATAAACTGGCCCAAGCTCTTCATTGAAATGATTAGTACTTGATTAGATTACAATTTGAATGGACGCACAGCCCAACTCTGAAATCTACTCATTTATCATCAACCATTATTATTTGGATCATACATATTCTTTTAAAGGACTAATATTTTGGAGCTTTTAGCCCTGTTGTGATCAAAAACATACCTGGAGCTGTATTTCCCTTCATTCATGCTTGTTTAACCCATCCTCACTCTGAGCCTCAGAAAACCCTCTGTTCCAAATTTCCCACTTTTGAGACGTCAAAGGTCGAGATCTTCTGTTCTGTTTCAAGTCCATAAACCAGCAAGACTCGATCAGCATTTTAGCCTCAAACTCTATCTTTAGTTTATTCCGCCATGGGAATTCTGTCAGCTGTCAGGAGATGGCGTGCTAGCACCAATTCTGACGAGGGAAGACCTGACTGATAGAAAGTCATTTATGGTCAGAAATACACACATTATAAGTTCTAAAACACAGGATGTTCAAAGTCAATAACAATACAAGTAACGTATAATATGATGCTTCCAAGAATCCGGATCAAATTTAAATTGTGACCACTGGCTCCAGTCTAAGAAATATGGGACATTTTTGCTATTTCAAAACTGTACGGTTGCCTTGGTAGCATTCAGACGAGCTACAAATCCCCCCCCTCTAATCAAATTGCATAACTGTTAAAAAAATATATATTTAGAAAGAAGATTTTACGGCATATAAATCGACAAGAAAGAAGCTGAATAATACATGTCTCCGCGTTATGAGGTCTTTCCCGAGTCCGTGCCCTCTGAGTCGGACACGCGGCTCGGAAATGTCAGCCGCCCCTCTGGGTCCTCCGCGTCTGTCAGGACTGGATCCGAGTCAAACGTGGCCCTCTGTCCAGCCCCCCCCCCCCCCCGTCGTCTCCCTTTTCTCCCCTCTGCACAGACCCCGGGCCCGGGGAGAGGAACTAATTGTGAGCGTTATTGATTGGCGCGGTCGCCGTGTGCTGTCCGCGGGGTAAGTGAGATGGATGGAGTTGTCAGCTTGTCATCAGCGGCGGGTTTCGGAGGGTTTGTGGACAGCATGGCCCGGGGCGTGTAAAAGGGGGAGAGGGGGGGGAGGGGGGGAGGGGGAGTGAAGGGGGGGAGACCCAGAGGTTAAACAGGCTCTGAGCGGCTGCTGCTGCTGTTGTGAAGTGACTTTGAACCGAAGGCGTCCTAGTTTAGACTCGAGAAGCAAACTGTCACTGACACGTTCATGATGATTAGAACGTCAACAGTTTTATTTACGGTCACATTCGCAAACAACGCCGCGCTAGAGTTTATACACCGCCGGACAAAAAAAGATGTACTTCCATCCAGTGTGTCATAATTCCTCACACAGATCTTGTATTGATGATGTGAGAGAGGGACCACCCGCACAAAGCCTTCTCCAGCTCGTCACAAACACTCCCAGATCTGGAGTAGATTAGTTTCTGCTCGTTTTCTCCGCTCGTCGCGCCAATGATTTGACCCCTCTCCGCCACACCATGACCACGGGATTCGTCTTTCCACGTGGTTGTTTCAGAAATGAGACGCCGCTCACTGCATCAGTCGGGTTTAGATACCGCTGTTGGAGACGATCTGTTCTCGCTTGGTTGAATCCCGTTGGCGACAGGCCTTTTCTTCCTTCAGTAGTACAACCTCTTCACAATAACAACCGATCATTTAGAATTATGGGTGGTTGTGGAGACACTGATGACACATTCTGACACGTGAATCTACAGCTTCTTCCACTTCTGTTGTGGCGATTTTGGGGAGAATTCATCTTCAGTTTGGTTTTTCGTTCTGGGGGCGAAGACAAGCAAATGAACTGTTCCTACCCCCTAACCCTTACACCAGTTGTTAAGTAATACGTTGACAATAAATATCTGCTAAGTTTCGGGCTTTGGAGCGCTAGTCCGCCGCCAAACGACTTGCCGAAACGTCCCGGGCGCCACATCGTTCATGATGCGCCATCACTTGCTTTCGGGGGGGGGAAATGGGATAGTTTGGAACGTTGCAATATATTTCCCGCGTACACTGCATCTGATTGTTCTGAAATAGGCAGCCAGAGATTGAAGCTAATTGTAAACGCTAACGCTTCGAGGCGCATTCAAACGCTAATGAAAGAGAGAATGCGTCAAGAATGGAACCGGAAAGGGACATCAATTCGATTCTCAATTATATTACGTTATTGCTAACTCTCTCTTTGATATCATAATTCAATATATAGTCGAGTTGAATGATTAGATTTAATTCTGTTGTACTCTGGAATCTCCCCGCTTTTTGCTTCTCGTTGGAGGACAAAATACGCCGTTGCTTTTTCATTACGCCAACGTGTTTCAGGGCAAAGTGAGAACATTTTGTTGACTTGTTAATTGCTCTGGCATCGATGCTAATTTGCCATCTTTCTTAAACCGGTGGGTTGTGCCCGAAAACATCTTATGAAGCTATTGTCATTGTTTTACGTACCTCATCAACCGTTGACTCCCATTTTCTGAACAAAACCATTTGAGAGACGATTCGACGTCTTCCTACCTTCCATTGAACCCGACTGAAACGTGTTGACCGGATCGATTTGCCCCGTGTTTGATCCGACCGAAGTTATGATAATGCAAGACGAGAAATGAAACCTGTCGCAAGTCCTGGTTCAAGTCCACGGATCGCTGCTGGAGAACTGACGAGGTTTGTTGGTTCCTTGTGATTTGAACAGAAAAAAAACCTATCACATCATGGCGTCAAAAGATCTAAAAACCCACCACAACCCAATGTTTCCCGCCTCTCGGAGTGGCGACGTGAGCGAAGTCGCCAGGTCTTGTTTACCTTTGGGCGCAGGCCGGTCCCAGGCTCTGCTCTGACGCCCTGTTTTAGATTTGGAGCTAATGGCGCGTGAAATACGACTCCTCTTCCCTCGTGATGAGAGGCTCGTTCGACTCGCTTCTCTCAACGACCCGCGCCATTTCTCAAACGCCCCAGTGACCCTCTGAAGAGTCCGCGGTCCTGGGACAAATCCGGGGACAAGTTCAGAGAGCGTGTCTTTGGTTCACATTGACAGAGGCGCGGGGAAGTTGACTTTTGGAGGCACGATTACATGGGTTTTTGTGGATTTATAATAATGATAATGATAATAATAATAATAATAATAATAATAATAATAATAATAATGCTTAAAAAACTGCAAACTGAGAACACATGATTCCAGATGTAATGTTCCTCTCTAAACGTATGCTTTTTTCAGTGGTCCTGCATATTTGTTGGCCTGACCAGTTCAAATGCAGAAGGGTCTGGAATGGGACCATAAAGGGGCGGTCCAACCATAATTAGTACGTGCTTAAGACAATCGGACCTACACTTAATTTACCTCAGATGTACAGAGTTTGCGTCGCTTGTTGACCCGTCTGAAATCTGTGTTACGTTAGTTTCCTTTTTTCCTCATAAACGTTCCCGACGCGCCGACGGGCCGTGCCTTTCTCTGATTGGTTAATCCTCCTGTCAATCACAGCCTTTGGAAATCTGAGAGCCAGGACGTGATTCCAGACCTAAACATCGTTGTAAAGTATTGTCAAAGCGTGTGGTCTTGGCTTATTTACCGTTTGACATCAGGGGACCAGAAGTGCCCCTCTGTGTTTTTAAAGTCCAATCACCTTCGCCAGGCTCGGTACCATGTTTTCAGAACTCAAATTCCAAATGTTAAGAGGGTTTTTTTTTTTTAAAGCCTGCATTACTTTGATCTTCATTCTCTTTTGAACATGTTTTGTGGTCTTCTTGGTTTGTATTTCCTACTTTAGAACAAAAAAAAACACACAATAAATAACGTTTGTCACTCTATTATTGCAGTCCGCTGTTTTGCATTAAAAGTTCTTCAAAATGACTTCCGAGTTTAGTTCCCTCGGCGCTTCTGTCCATTAGTCCGGCGCGTTCCCGGGGTCACTTAGCTCTAATTACCGCCCCCTTATGGTCGCGCCGATCACTCGCAGGTTAATTGTTTGAGCCCGTCCATATGCAGAGTCCGGGCCAGTGTTAATCCAAGCGTTCACACAAACAGGCGGTGGCCCTGCGCTCCGTAAACACGCGGCAGCTGCCACTGTCAGGGGCCGCGCGGCGCGGGGGGGGAGCGGGGGGGGGCAGGGCGAGAGCGAGCCGTCCGCAAGGTCAGAGGAGCGAAGCGAGCGACGCAAGTGCCGCTGGAGGAGGGGTCGGAGAATACGCCGTACCTGACGATTTACGGTGCGCTTTTCATGTTCGTTTACCGCCAATAAAACCCCCAGTTTGACGGTTCATCGAAGACCGCTGGTGCCGCGATACTTCCGATTCAAACCTGATTTCGATGCTAACGAATAGGTGTGAAGACAATGGACATTATCAATACATAAAAACAGTACTTTCTTCATTGAACATCGTGGTCTTACAATAGTTCTGGTATAAAGCTCGAGATCGTTCCAAAACTGTTCAGTAACGGTCACGTTTTGTCCTGTTTGGTCATTTTTTTCAGTATCGATACTTGTTCAAATGAGTATCTAGTTCCGATACTAGTTTTAGCATCGATTTATCTGAATTTAAATACTATTGACAACGTTATTAAAAACACAGCAAACCAATTTATTCATTTTTTTTCAAACATTCCATTTTGCAAGGCCTGACGAGGGCGGAATGAGACGTGAGTTACGGCATTGTTTCATCTTTTTCATTCCAATAACTAAATGAACAATGAGTACAGATTAAGGTTAGGTTTAACAAAGCTTTGGAAAGGTTTGTTAAATATTAGACAAACTTTTGTTTCATCGTGCGGTCACTAAAAGGATCTCCTAAAAGAAAGGAGAAACAGTAAAACGTGTGACATTTTGACACATTGTTTTCCACTTTGTCCTTAAAAACGTTGCATAAATATGTGTTGGTCACTCCAGTGTCATCTTTAAAAACACAAAATTACCCCGTCAAAGCAGCTCTTAAAAGTGCCATTTTGTGTTGTGTTCAAAGGAGCTCTCCAGAGTGGGGAAAAAGACGGCGCAGAAGAAAGACAGTGAACGTCTCTTGTTTTATTTGGTTTAAACAGCTGCGGTTTATTGTGATCATAGCAGCTTCATTATATTTAATCTGGCCTCACAAACGCTGCTATTGTTCAAGCGCTTTTAGTGTATTATTAATTTATAAAACATGAATGTATGTATTTATATGATGTGAACACAAACGTTAAATGGAATCATATCAGATGGGCCAGGGCGGAGCCAAAATGAGGTTTCTCCACTAATGTTTTAAATAACAATAATGACAATAATAATAATTTCCAAAAATAAAATTAAATAATAATAGTACTAATAATAATAATAATAAAAAGTGAAAAACCAGCTCTTGTCTTGGATATGTTGTTCCTGGCCCATATGGGGGCAATAAAGGCTATTTTCATTATCATTGTTTTTGTTTGTACTAATCTTTTCCTGCTTTTCATGTGGACATGTCTTTCAAAATGGACTCTCTTTGAGCTTTTTACAAACAAATCCTGAGTTGTATTTTGCTTCATTCACGCTTGATGATGAATCCTGTTCATGAGATCTTATTCTCTGAGCCTCACAAAACCAACTCCGGAGTTCTCCTGAGCTGTTTTAGAGTCCATAAATAGACTCGTTCTGAGCATTTCTGCACTCAAATCCTGTTCATTACAACTGCATGCCTACATTAACATGTCGGGGCAAGCTGGCTTTTGTTTCTCTGCCCATGGTAATTCCCTCTGCTGCCAGTAGACGGAGTGCTAACACAAATCCTGACAAAGTAATATCAGAATGCCATTGTCAGTGAACAGAATTCACAAACTAGGAACTTGCTTTGGCATTAAGGTGCAACATACAACAATGGAGAACGATTGTAGCAAAATATATCAAAAAGGGCATGCATACAAGTTTGAATTTAAAAAATAAAATAAAATAGTCTTGGTCTGAATATATACACACAATTTACAATTGCAGAATAGGGCAAAATGAGCAGTGCAATGAATGGTTATTGTTTTGAATAATAGTTGAAGTGGCAGGAGTTTAAAAGTGTTCATGAGTCCAACGGCAGAGAGAAAGAAACTGTTCTTGTGACGGGAGGTTCTGGTCCGGGTGGACCGTAGCCTCCTGCCTGAGGGGAGTGGCCTTCTGCCTGAGGGGAGTGGCTCAAATAGTCCCTGTCCAGGGTGAGAAGGGTCAGCTGTGATCTGACCGGCTCGTCCCAGGGTCCTGGTGATCTCAGGAATGCGAGTCTGCCGAGGATTTCGTCACACATCATGGAAATTCAGAATGGCGTGTTTTTAATGGTCGGACGGGAAACATGAATGAAGTTAAATACAACTCCAGGTATGTTTTTTTGAGGGAACAATGTTAGAACATGGTTAAAAGCTCAAAAAGTCGTGTGGAGTGGTTGGGGCACAGCCCACGTGTGCTCCAGGTTCATGCCCTTCCTTCTCTCTCATCCCCATTTCACTCTGTACTCTCCTGTCAATAAAGCCTACGGTCAACAAAATGTATAAAAAAATAAAGTAAAAAAAAAAAAAAGCTCATAAAGTCAATTTAGCATAATATGTGTCCTTTAAAGTCACTTTGGCAAAAGAATCTTAAAAATACATATTTAGACTTGAAATGTTACTTAATTCTCCTTTAAAGGCCAATAACAATACAAATAATGCCCAATATGTGTCCTTTAAGCACATGTTGCATAGCTTCATTTGGCCCTTTCTCACTGCGGACCTGGAACCTGGATTTGACCAAAAGTCAAACTTGGATGGATGAAGCGTGTAATTGCTGTCATGCGCTTGCTCCTCCCCCAGCCCTGTGCGCCACACCTGCCCTTTTGGCGATGCCGTTGGAGCATGTTGAAGTATGATCTGTTCCTCTGACAGTGAACACACGTCAGTTTCCATCCTCGTGATGGATTTGCCTCGTCCTCCTCCAGTCGATACCTCGTCCGTCTATCCGAACAC